>CM038673.1:252097176-252616214 GCA_021605145.1 Aegilops bicornis
CCCGTCGACAACCTCTACGAGGAGTGGCTCGACGGCGTCGCCGAGCTCGTCCGCGCCGCAGGGGGCTCCCCCGCGCCGTCCTTCTCGCTACACCACGCCCCGCCTTGCGTAGGCGATGAAGCTCCGGGGGCGCCTCAGCCGCCTCCCCCTCAAGAAGGCGCCTTGGCCCCAAGGCGCGCGGCCCCTGGGCGGAACCCGCTCCGTCCGCACCGGCAGCAAGAGCAGAGCGAGCTGCCAAGAGGTCCTCGCCCCTCAAGAAGTTGCCCGAGTGCTCCTCGACCGGCCTGGCCACACGATCAGCGCTCCTGTTCGTGGCGCCAAGACCCCACGCTGCTCCCAGCGGCGGCGCACGGGGATCCGCAAGATCAAGCCCTTCGTCACCAAAGGCCTCCCGTGGCCACTGCAGGCTGCCGCGCCTTCACCGCCGAGCTACGCAGTGTCGCGTGGCCCGGCAAGTTCAAGCCAGACCTGCCTCCTCGCTACGACGGCACGGCCGACCCCGCGGAGTTCCTCCAGCTCTACGAGCTGGGCATCGAAGCCGCCAACGGGGACGAGAAGGTCATGGCGAACTGGTTTCCCATGGCGCACAAAGACGGTTCCCGCACCTGGCTCCTAAACCTGGCTCCTGGCACGATCTCCTCCTGGGACGAGATGCGCACCCGCTTCATCGCCAACTTCCAAGGCACTCGCGACCGGCCTCCTGCCGTGAGCGGCATGCGCCGCATCAAGCAGCAGCTAGGAGAGACCCTGCAGAAGTACATCCAGCGCTTCAACAACGCACGCCTCAAGATTCCCAAGGTGACCGAGGAGGCCATCATCTCAGCCTTCTCCGACGGTGTGCGTGACGTCAAGATGAAGGAGGAGCTGGCGATGCATGAAGACCTGTGCACATCCCTGGAGCTGTTCAACTTGGCGATCAAGTGCGCTAGGGCTGAGGAAGGACGACTCTCCCTCCTCGAGCTGCGGGCTGCCGACCCAGAAGAGAAGAAGCCCAAGGTCAAGGACGTGAAGCGCAAGGGGGCTGCCATGCTCGCGGCAGAACCAGATACCAAGCGAGGCAGGGATCAGCCCGAGTCTTCCAAGGGCAGCTGGTACTGCGTGTACCACGACCTCCACACCCACAACACCAACGAATGCCAAGAGCTCAGAGCCGTGAGAGAAGGGCGAATCGGTCGGCGCCCCGACCGCAATGATCGAGGCTACGACAGAGGAGGAGGAAGAAACACATGATGTTGGGAAGACCGTGGCCCCCGCCAAGGGTGGCGTGACCGACCTCGCGAGGACCACTGGCAAGATCAGCCTCGCGCCTCATGAGGAGCATCCTGGAGGCTCAAGAGGCCAGGCGTTCCGCAGTCCTGGCGGAGATGGAGATGGTCCGCGAGGAGCCACCAGCGCCCCCGGAACCTCCTGAGGCTCCTGGGCCTGGGGGCTCGTGAAGATCGGCTTCCGCAGCACACGGCGTCCACTCATCTACAACGTCATCAGGTGACATCCTTCGAGTTTCATTTTTAGCTGGGAGCGCCCCCCAAGGCTGCATCATTCCCAGGCCGCGTGGGTCCGTCCCTGCGGCGTGTATCCCTTTTGCTTCATGTTTCTAGTTTACCTTATTGGGGGCGCCCCTCGGGCTGCATCATCCCCAAGTCGCTTGGGCTAGACCCAACGATGACTGCCTTCCCTTCACCTATCTAAATGAACTTGCTCCTTTGTGGTTAACGCGTTTGACCTAGTTGCCCGCTCGATTGACACCAACTGATGGAGCTGCTCCCTAACGTCACGACGCTTGCGCACGGGTTCGTCCCTGCAACGCCGACAAACCTGAATGGCTGAGCTCTGGCCGCGGCAGCCCCGCATGGCGCCACCTCATCAAGCCTTCAGTGCCTCGTCACCCCTCCAGAGCTACCAACAGCTGACTGTCGATTGTCATGGCGAACTCTTGTTCTTCTTGTGATGAGCCTGCAGGATCTCTTCGAGGAGCAGCATCAGGCGAGGCCCTCACGGCGTCTTCTTCACTCTCGTCCGTGCAAACCGCTTGCACGTTAAAGGGGGGGTACCTGAGCATCGCGACTCATGGGCTCCTACTGGCTCTCCAGCCCTCACCCTCTGGCCTTGTCCACGGCATCGCGACCTGGCATACCAGCAACGGCTGAGCCCCGCTCGAGGGCCGGGACCCGAGGACGTAGAGCAGAAAGGGGAGTAAAGGCGAGAGGGAAGAAGCATGCGGAGACCTCGCCAGGCAAGTCCTCATCTGCCGATGCGCGGACCTAACGGCGCACCAAGAAGCGGTTCCTGACTCCCAAGATAAGTCATCCTCCGGAAACACTAGCTATCGCAGCACCGATCTTGCACCTAAGGCAATCCCATGTTAGCAACATCGCGCTCCTTTCTCACGGAACGATGGCTGCTTGAGCGCTAAAGGGGACCTCCTGAGCATCGTGACTCAGGGGCTCTTACTGGACCCCGAGCCGCTCACCTCTTGGCCTTGACCACGGCATCGCGACCTGGCATACCAGCAACGGCTGAAGCCTGCCTTGGGACCGGGACCTGTCGGCGGAGAGCATCAAGCCCTCGTGAGGTTCGAAAGGAGGAACTAAGCTAAGATGGGATGAGGATCTCGCACTACTTCACGACAAGGATCATATTAACAAACAGAACCACAGGCACCTTACAAGCCCCCACGGGGTGCATTTTTCGACTCCTCGCAGGGAACAAAGGGAGCAGATCCTAAAGAACGCTAACTACACGCGCCTCCACAAGAGATGCCATCATCAACAGCGGGACGTCAGGCACCGGCGCCAACCTCATCCAGATCAGGGGCGGCGGCGGCCTGACGAGCCCGCCCTGCTCCGAGAGCGACGCAAGCTCAGGGGCTCAGAGTCGCCGCCGCCTCTCGGAGTCGCGAGGAGCTCGGCGGAGTCGCTGGATCCTCCGACGCCTCCGTCGCCTGAGGAGCTGCTGAGGGAGCGATCGGCGAGCCTGGTCCTCGCCGCGGCAGGGCCCCGACCACCTCTCTTAGGGCAGCACTCCAGCCGGCGTCCTTCCGCGTCGAAGACCTTGAAGAACATCACGGAAGCGATGTCGTACTCCAGGTGGATCACGAGGGCGCCCCTCGTCCTGCAGACCCGGGCGATCTCGCCCCAGCCTCGAGTCATGAATAACTTGCCCGGAGCAACGACCGCGACCTCCGCTCCGGTCGCAAGGGTGCAGCAGTCGGCGTGCTGCAGCCAGAGCTCCAGAGATCCCCTCTGCGGAATCGCGAAGGCGAAGGAGGGAGGAAGGTGAATCCAAGACTGAGGAGGCATGGCGGCGTGGAGCACAAACTCTTGGGAGGAGCCCTCGGCATGGACTCCAGGGGGAACAACGCGCACCACCGTGACCCGTCGGCACCGACGGCGGCGTCGTCCATGGCGCTCGGCGTGGACTACTTCAGGGCCCTCAATGCGGGCGTACAAGGGCAGCGGGAACCCTGGCAGTGCCCGCTCGTACCAGGGCCTCGTCACCTCCTGCCGGGCGCCCTCATCTCGACGGCAGAGGGCTGGCCGTTTCTTTGGCGGAAGCGGGTCGGGACCCTCTTGGGGGGCCTTTCCTTTCTCTTCTGTGGAAAACCGGCGGACCGGAGCCATTGCCGCGATGTGGAGCAAGGGCAAGAAGGAGAAGCAAGAAGAGATGGACTGGAAGGGCACGTGTCGTCCCGTACTTATAGCCGGGGAAGGCCAACCGTCGACCTCCACGATCACAGTTAATCATGACCCGCTTTGCATGCGGGGACTTGTCAATTCGTGCCGTTGCCAAGGCGTCGTGGGGAAGTGGGGGCACCCACATCCAATCAACCGCCATGCGGCGCCCAAGGCCGCAGGCTGTTAGGGCCATGACGGGCAGACTTGCCTTCGCTTCTCCGCCAAGCCAAGTCCAGGCGCGCCTTGGGCTCGGGGGCTACTGTCGGCGTTCTGGGAACGGGGGTACCCAGACTTGCTTGGCTACGGCATGCGGCGTGGCTCAAGGGGTGGCCCAGTACGGCCCATCTTCATCAGCACAAGCTCAAGACCCTCACGAGGGGCCAAGCCTCGCGGGGTGGACGACAGGAAGCTTCCTCAGGCACGGCCTCGTCAGGCTGGCTCACGAGGAGGCAGAGAGATCAAGGCGGGGTACCTCACGAGGTGCCCATGACGCAAGCCATGACGACCAAGGGCGCCAAGGGGCGCCAGCCCGCAAGATGTCCTCATTTCCTCTTTGGTGCAAAGGAGGCAAGCGCAGGCGAGAGTATCAAGCAAAGGGAACCATTTCGGTGCAACAAGACCAAGACCAACACAACGGCAGGAAGGAGGTCATCATGGAGCCCAAGCCGGCGTCATCGTCAGAGCCTTTGGCAGGTGAGGACCAACTTTAGTCAGGATAAGTGTACTAGATGTTCCCCTTCAAAATGGCCAATTGTTGGCGCCCTTCCCGCTCAATATTTGGGAAGAGGCCCAGGGCCTTTGCCTATAAATAGGACCAGCCACCCACAGAGTAGAGGGATCCAGGATCTAGAACGGAGCTAGAGATCAAGCAATCTATAGAGAGAGAGAGAGAGCGACCGAACTCCCCCTAGCAGTTCGTCGCACCGGCCAAGAACAGACCCTCGCGAGGCTGTTCTTCCTTGTATTGTTCATCATCAGCCCCTGAGGCAATCCACCACACCACACACTGGAGTAGGGTATTACACCACAATGGTGGCCCGAACCAGTATAAACCTTGTGTCCCTTGTGTTGCTCTTTGTGTAGTTTAGATCCTTTCGAGGCGACGAGGGGTAGGTAGGTTGGAGGTGAGATCTCCGCGTGCACCCCAGAGTTTGAACCTAGAGGGTCTGCCGGAACCCGAAATCCGACAGTTGATGATGATTGGCTACGCCGTATTGGAAGGGAGTTGACCACCGCACGTTGCACATATGCTGAGAGGGTGCGCTTTGCCGCACATCCATTGGATGGACCAGCAGCCTCATGGTGGGAGAACTACACGGCCACTTTCCCCATAGCCAATGTCACTTGGGACCAATTTCAGCAAGCTTTACGCACTGCCCGTGTCTCAACTGGAGCCATGAATATGAAGAAGCGTGAGTTTCGCAACTTACACCATGGAAACCGTACTGTGGCTCAGTACGTGGATGAGTTTAGCAAGTTATCTTGCTATGCCCCTGATGATGTGGCCACAGATGCCGCGAAGCAGGAGAAGTTTATGGAAGGGCTGAATGATGAGATGAGCATGCTGTTGATGGTAGCAACCTTCAACAACTACCAGGAGTTGGTAGATAAGGCTCTTATGATTGAAGGGAAGCAGCGGCAGATTGAGAGCCGTAACAGGAAGTATGGACAAGGGAGGTATAATTCAGGAGCCCAACAAAAGCCTCGCCTAACTCCGAACCCAGGAGGACTTGTTCATAATCATGGAGGCCATAACCACACCGGAGGAAGTTCGCATAACCACAATGGTTCTAAGAACGGGAATAGGAACGGAACTAACAATAATCAGAACCGCCCCAATCCAGCCACACCCGCCAAAAGAGATCTAAGTCACATTACTTGCTATAAGTGCGGGAATGCTGGACACTATGCCACGGAGTGCCCTGAAGGGAAGAATGGAAACGGAAATGGGAGCGCTGGGAACAAGCCCAATCCATTCAACAAAGGACAAGTGAACCACGTTAACATGGAGGAGGTTGAAGAGCAGCCTGGCGCGGTTATAGGTAAGTTTTTGGTTAAGTTTTTACCGCCCTTGTTCTTTCTGATACTGGTGCATCGCATTCATACATATCAAGGGGACTCGTGGATAAGTTTAGACTACCAACCCAAACCCTTAGGACCCCTCTGTTAGTGAGTTCACCTGGAGCAGAATATATGGCTAGTCGATGGTGCAACCAGATACCCCTAACCATTGGCAACCATGTTTTTCCGTCCGACCTAATTATCTTGGAGTCACAAGGATTGGATGTGATATTAGGTATGGACTGGATGTCAAAAGTATGGAGGAAGCATTGATTGTGCTAGTAAGTCGATTTATCTCACCACCCCGGAGGGAAAAAGTATTAAGTATGTATCTAGGCATGTGCCTAGGAGGATCCAAGTGAATACCCTCACGGGACTTGTTCAGGAGGAAGTGCCTGTAGTGAAGGATTACCCGGTTGTTTTTTCAGAGGAGTTACCAAGCATGCCACCGGATCAAGATATATAGTTTTTGATAGAGCTATTGCCAGGTACAGGGCCAATATCCAAGAGACCCTATCGGATGCCCGCGAATGATCTGGAGGAGATTAAGAAACAGATCAAGGAGTTATTGGAGAAAGGTTACATTCGACAGAGTTCATCACCGTGGGGAGCCCAGTGCTTTTGGTGGAAAAGAAGGATAAGTCCCTAAGAATGGTTGTTGATTATCAGGCCTTCAATGAAGTGACGATGAAGAACAAGTACCCACTACCGATGATCAATGATCTGTTTGATCAGCTGCAAGGAGCTACGGTGTTTTCGAAGATCGATCTGCGATCGGGATACCATCAGTTGAAGATTCGAGAGAAGGACATACCAAAGACAACATTCACCACACGGTACGGGTTATACGAATATACGGTCATGTCGTTTGGACTGACTAACGCCCCTGCCTATTTCATGAGCATGATGAACAAGGTATTCATGGAGTATTTGGACAAGTTTGTTGTGGTGTTTATTGATGATATAATGGTATACTCGAAGAATGAAGAGGAGCACAAGGAGCATTTGCGTTTAGTTCTCGAGAAACTCAGGGAACACCAGTTGTATGTCAAGTTCAGCAAATACGAGTTTTGGTTGAAGGAAGTCGGATTCCTTGGACATGTTATATCAGGAGAGGGTATAGCAGTAGACCGCACCAAGGTCCAGTCAGACACTGAATGGTTAGCACCCACTTCAGTTAGCGAGATCCGCAGTTTTCCTGGACTCGTAGGATACTATCGGAGATTCATTGAAATTTTTTCCAAGATTGCAAAGCCAATGACGGAGTTATTAAAGAAGGATACCAAGTTTAATTGGACGGAAGATTGCGAGGCAAGTTTCCAGGAGTTGAAGAAACGTTTGACTACAGCCCCAGTGCTAACACTGCCAGACATACGTAAGAATTTCCAAGTGTATTGCGACGCCTCTCGCTTAGGACTTGGAAGTGTGCTTATGCAGGACGGAAGAGTTGTTTTGTATACCTCACGACAACTAAAACCGCACGAATTGAATTATGCCACGCATGATTTGGAGTTAGCAGCCGTAGTGCATGCGTTGAAGACTTGGAGACATTACCTTATTGGAAACCGTTGTGATGTGTACATGAATCATAAGAGTTTGAAGTACATCTTCACACAGAAGGAACTGAACCTTAGGCAGAGGAGATGGTTGGAGCTTATAAAGGATTATGACATGAAGCTGCACTATCATCCAGGTAAGGCCAATGTCGTAGCAGACGCTTTGAGCCGGAAGAGTTATGCTAATATCCTAGCAAGTACGAGATTACCAAAGGAGTTAGTAGAGGATCTCAGGGAACTTCGATTGGAGATTGTTCCTCGAGGTTTTGTTGCAACAATGGAGGTTCAGTCGACATTGTTGGGAAGGATTCGAGAAGCTCAGAAGGATGATAAAGAGATTGTCGAGATAAAAGAGAGAATGAGTAAAGGAAAGGCCAAAGGTTTTCGTGAGGATGAGCACGACACCTTATGGTTTGAGGACCGAGTTTATGTGCCCAATAACGCAGAGATCAGGAAGTTAATACTTCAGGAGGCTCATGACTCACCATACTCGATACACCCCGGAAACACCAAGATGTATTTGGATTTGAAGGAACGTTTTCGGTGGACAAGGATGAAGAAGGATATTGCCGAGTATGTAGCCATATGTGATGTATGTCAGAGAGTGAAGGCAGAGCATCAAAAGCCAGCAGGATTGTTACAGCCTATGTCGATACCCGAATGGAAGTGGGATAAACTTGGCATGGATTTTATCACCGGATTGCCCAGGACCAAATCAGGATATGATTCTACATGGGTAGTCGTTGATCGCTTGAACAAAGTGGCACACTTTATCCCAGTGAAAACAACTTATACGAAAAGCGAAGTTGGCCAAGATATATATGTCCAGGATCGTATATGCGCATGGAGTTCCGAGGACCATCAGATCGAGATAGAGGAACGTGGTTTACCTCAAAGTTTTGGCATCAGCTGCACGGACTTTGGGAACGAGATTGGAGTTCAAGATTACAACATTTCACCCGCAGACGGATGGACAGACAGAGAGAGTCAACCAGATTCTGGAGGACATGCTGAGAGCCTGTGCGTTGGATTATGGATCTAGTTGGGATGACAATTTTCCTTACGCAGAGTTCTCATACAACAATAGCTACCAAGCCAGTTTGAAGATGGCACCGTTTGAAGACCTATATGGATGAAGGTGCAGGACACCGTTGATGTGGGATGAAGTTGGAGACCGACAGTTGTTTGGACCAGACTTGATCAAGGAGTCTAAGGAGAAAGTTAAGCTGATCCGAGATAGACTGAAGATAGCTCAGTCCAGGCAGAAGAGTTATGCAGTCTCGAAACGCAAGGAGGTAACTTATGAAATTGGAGATAGATCATATCTGCGAGTATCACCCTTGCGAGGAGTGAAACGTTTTGGAGTTAAGGGAAAGTTAGCCCCGAGATTTGTAGGACCGTATCGTGTTTTGGAACGTATGGGAGAAGTTGCCTACAAGTTGGAGTTACCTGAAGGACTTTCAGGAGTGCACGATGTGTTTCACGTCTCACAGTTGAAGAAGTGTCATGCTGAGATGGCCGATATACCGTTAAGAGATACAGTACCCTTGGAGGCGATTCAGTTGGACAGCGATTTTACTTATGAGGAGAAACCAGTCAAGATTCTTGAGGTTGCTAGTCGAGTCACCCGCAGCAAGGTTATTAAGTTTTGCAAAGTTCAGTGGAGCCACCATACCGAGGATGAAGCCACCTGGGAACGAGAGGATGATCTTCGCAAAGACCACCCACACCTATTTTCTAGCCAACCCGAATCTCGAGGGCGAGATTCATCTTAAGGGGGGTAGGTTTGTAACATCCCTGTCGGATTTCGGGTTCCGGCTGACCCTTGAGGTTCGAACACTGGGGTGCGCGCGGAGATCTTTCCCCTACCAGTTCATGTGTGCAAGGATTGCGAGGGATCTAAACTATCAACGATGAACAACATAGAGACACGAGGTTTATGGTGGATTGCCTCGGGGGCTGATGATGAACAATACAAGGGAAGAACAGCCTCGCGAGGGTCTGTTCTTGAGCTGATGCGATGAACTGCTAGGGTGAGTCCAATCGCCTCTCTCTCTCTGTGTGGTCTCGATCTCTATGCGTTTCTTCCCGATGCCCCTACTCTGTGGTGGCTAGCTCTATTTATAGAGGGAGGCCCTGGGCCTCTTCCCAAATAATGAGCGGGAAGGGCGCCAACAATTGGCCATTTTGAAGGGGAACATCTAGTACACTTATCCTGACTAAAAGTTGGTCTTCGGTTGCCAAAGGCTCTAACGGTAACGCCGTCCTGGGCTCCACGATGACCTCCACCCTGCCGTTCTGCTGGTCTTGGTCTTGTTGCACCGAAGCGGTAACCTTTGCCTGATGCCTTGGCCTGTGCTTGCCTCCTTTGCACCAAAGGGGAAATGAGGACACTGCGCAGGCTGGCGCCCGCCTGGTCTTGATCGTCATGGCTTGCATCACGGGGCACCCTCATGAGGTACCCTGCCTTGATCTCTCCGCCTCCTCGTGAGCACACTTTGTGAGGCTGCTCCTGAGGAAGGTTCCTGTCGTCTGCCCCGCGAGGCTTGGCCCCTCGCGAGGGTCTTGAGCTTGAGCTGATGAAGCTGGGCCGTGCTGGGCCCCCACTTGAGCCACGCCGTAGGCCGCAGGCAGGCAAGTCTGGGGACCCCCGTTCCCAGAACGCCGACAGTAGCCCCCGGGCCCAAGGCGCGCCCGGACTTGGCTTAGCAGAGAAGCGAAGGGGCAAGTGCGAAGCGCCGCGAGCCCCATCAGCCTGCGGCCTTTGGCGTCGTGTGGCGATTGATTGGTCGTGGGGGTCTCCGCCTCCCCACGATGCCTCGGCAACCACCCTTCTGAGAAAAAGGATGCCTGGGCAAGACTTGGTGCTTGTTCTCGCTCGTCTTGCTCCAGATCCCCTTTCGCCCTTCTCCTCCTTGCTCCCTAAATCCTCCAGATCTGCCTCAATCCTTCCCATCCTGCAGCCATGGCGCCTCGCAAGACCCCGGCCCGAGGCCTGGTACCTCCCGGCTCGATCCTCCGACCGTGTCGGCGAAGAATCTCGCCCTTGTGCGCCGGAGGACGGTGGCGCAGGGCAACAAGGGAGCGACTGTGCTCAAGGCCGGCTCAGATCAGCCTGAAGGTCAGAGAAGCACCTTCTACCCGTTCTTCGTGAGCGCCATTATCGCCGGTCTGGTCCCTCCTTTTTCCGAGTTCTTCTTCACTGTTCGCCGCCAATACAACTTGCAAGCTCTGCATCTCCACCCCAACTCTGTTCTTCTCCTGGCGATCTTCGCCTACTATTGTGAGGCTCGCGTTGGGATAAAACCCTCGGTGGCTTTGCTACGCCATTACTTTTCCCTCCGGGTCTCCCGTGGCTCTATTACTACATGCGCGAGCTTCGTCGCATACTCCAGCTCCAACTCCATCTCCAAGCCTGGGAAGAGGATTGAAGGCTTCAGGAGCAAGTGGGTCATGGTGGACTTCGGGCGCATCCATCCCCGAATGGCGCTGCCGTTAGGGCAGCCCGAGGCCGTTGATGCGTGGTCCCGCGCGGAGCTCGTCGATCCTCGCGCGAAGATGTTGCTGAAGAGGATAGACGCGGACATGTGGCCAGCCAACTTGGGGGCGGCGAAGCTGACCGGGGTCACACTCCTGAGGGAGTTCCTGGAACATCGGGTGGCTTCGCTCCGGGAACATTTGCTTCCGTTGTGGAGGCTGGGGGAGGCAGGCGATGACCTTCGCCTGACCTCCGAGGCCCTCTCCGACGAAGATCTGGCCACGGCTCTCCATTCCTTGGTTGGGGGGACGTGGCGATGCCGGAGGGCGCTCCCGTCCCCCTGTTCCTTCGCGGCGACTGGGAGCCAGTGGTGAACGACATGCCCACCTTCAATGGTGAGGGGCTGGTGCTTGCCGGGGCTCCCGAGGATCTGGCGATGTTGGCGACGGTGAACGTTACCTCCAGCAACTCCAGTGAGCGAGGAGGAAGAAGAGGAGGTGGAAGGAGGAGGTTCTGACTTCGAGGCGCCTGGCGAGGAGTCGGGGGACTCCTTCCCTCGGCGTAGGTCCCGCGCCATTCGCTCCATGCCGGACGACGAGGAGGCCGGCGCCAGGCGAGGGGGGAGGATTCTCCCCTGGTTCTGAGGAAGGGCATGTCGGGGCTGGTTCCCCCAGGGTCCGCTCTGACTCCGGGGCGGTCTGAGTCCAGCTCCGGCCTTCCCAACGCGCCTACTGCTTCTGGTCCTCCCGAGGCTGATCCTAGCCGCAGGCTTTCAGGCTTCAAGTTCGGTCGGAGGCTGCTTGGGTCCGGGGACGACGACCAGTAAGTGTTTGATCTGTGCTTTCCTTTGCTTCTGCCGCTGGGGCCTGACGTCTGTGTTCTCTTGGCCAGGTCGGCACCTGCAGCGAAGAGGCCAAAGGGGGCTTCTACGGCCCTGCTTGAGGCGGGTTCGTCTGCCGGAGCTGCGGCTCCGCCTGCGGGGAAAGGAGGCAGCGAGGCTCGCGCCTCCCCTGCCCGATCATCCTCGCGAGCCCAGCAGGGGCACTCTAGAGGTGAGTCGGGCCCCGTGATCCCCCTGACTCCGGAGGTGCCTGGGCTTGAAACCGTCGCTGAGGTGCCCAAGGCCCAGGGGGCTCCTTCTTCCCAAGCCGTGATCATGCTGTCGTCTTCTACACTGCTCCATGGCTCAGCCTCCTCGATTCCTCGGCCATCTTGGACTAGGCTGCTAGCGAACTGAGCCGACTGCGGGAGGATCTCCAGAATGCTGATCCTCGTCTGGTGGTCAGGCGCCTGGAACTGGCTTCTAGGTGGGCCCGCTCTGCTGCCTCCGTTCGAGCGGTGCTGAGCCAAGCGGCGAGGCCCTCTGATGGGGAGAAGCAAGCTCCTCGGCAGGCCAAGGCCGGTCGTGATGCCGCCCTGGGCGACGCCGCGGGCGCCCGGGACCGCCGCAAGGTGCTGGAGGTCGAGCTGCAAGGCCTGCGCGACGAGCTCGCCAAGGAGGTCCACGACCGCCAGGAGAAGGAGAAGGAGATGGAGGCTCGGGAGGCCGCCGTCAAGAACCGGGACGCCGAGCTTGATGGCCGCCATGGCCAGTTGGAGATGCAGGAACAGTCGCTGAAAGCAAAGAGGATCGAGCTCGACAGGAAGGCAAAGATCCTGGCTGAGGATCGGGTGGCCTTCGCCGATTTGGAGGAGAAGGCTCGCGCCGCGTTGAAGACTCTCTACGAGGGTGGCCTGGGGTAGCCGTTGGCGGTCTGGAAGGACGGCCCCGCCAAGCTGCTTCCTTTCTTGGTCCGAGCACTTGAAGATGTCGCGGACGGCCTTGCCCCCACGGCCGAGGCCGAGGCGCGCGCCTTGTCCTCCGTAGCGCTGACGCATATCCTCAGCCACGTCTACCTTCGCGACCCCAGCGTCGACCTCGACGGCCTGCTGGAGCCTGTGAGCGGCGATCTTGCGACTGCCGCTGCTGAGGCCGTGAAAGGCCGAGCCGAGGCCCTGCTGGGGAAGTTTCGCGCCTTCAGCACCTTGCCTGGGCATGGTGCCGCCAGCTCCGCGGCCTCGGGAGGTGGGGGCACCACAGGAGAGTGATCCTTTCGCAGCTCCTACTCTGTTTTTAATCCCTGCAACATGCACCATGCCTCGTGGAGGCGTTTAAACTTGTGTTTGACGTTGTGAAACGACTTATGGCTTATAATATTGCTTCGAATTCGCATTCTTCCCTCCTACTTGCGTATGTTCTACGTCGGCAGGGGCCCGACCTCGCAAGATACCTCAGCCATTGCTAGCCCCGACCAGGAGACCAAGGACGGGACTAAGGAGTGAGGGGCTACGAGGCAAGTTAGGCTCTGAGTCGCGATGCTCGTGGAGTCCCCTTGATGAACAACAAGTAGGGATAGGAGGAATAGGAGTGGATTGGTCGTTCTACGTCGGTAGGGCCCGGCCCCGCGCATACCTCAACCGCCGTTAGCCCCGACCGGAGACCAAGGGCGGGACTAAGGAGTGAGGGGCTACGTGGCCAGTTAGGCTCCTGAGTCGTGATGCTCAGGAGTCCCCTTGACGCTCAAGCAATTTTCATACCTTGGCTCCATTTCGGGGGAGGCTTGACGACCAGGTCCAGGGGGACTGGCTGGGTGGCGTCACGTCCGAGGCGAGGCAGGCGCAACCCCATGTTCAGCCCCTCGCGTGGCACTCTGAGGACCTTGAAGTATGTCTAGAGGGGGTGATTAGACTACTTGACCAATAAAACTTAACCTTTTCCCAATTTTAGACTTTGGCAGATTTTAGCTATTTTAGAACAAGTCAAGCAATCTTCACACAATTCAAGCAAGCATGCAAAGAGTATATAGGCAGCGGAAAATAAAGCATGCAACTTGCAAGAATGTAAAGGGAAGGGTTTGGAGGATTCAAACGCAATTCGAGACACAGATGTTTTGTCGTGGTTCCGATAGGTGGTGCTATCGTACTTCCACGTTGGTGGAGACTTCAACCCACGTAGGGTAGCAGTTCTTGTGAGTCCACGGAGGGCTCCACCCACGAAGGGTCCACGAAGTAGCAACCTTGTCTATCCCACCATGGTCGTCGCCCACGAAGGACTTGGCTCACTAGCGGTAGATCTTCACGAAGTAGGCGATCTCTTTGCCCTTACAAACTCCTTGGTTCAACTCCACAATCTTGTCGGAGGCTCCCAAGTGACACCTAGCCAATCTAGGAGACACCACTCTCCAAGAAGTAACAAATGGTGTGTTGATGATGAACTCCTTGCTCTTGTGCTTCAAATGATAGTCTCCCCAACACTCAACTCTCTCTCACAAGATAGGATTTGGTGGAAAGAAGATTTGAGTGGAAATCAACTTAGGGAAGGCTAGAGATCAAGATTCATATGGTTGGAATGGAATATCTTGGCCTCAACACATGAGTAGGTGGTTCTCTCTCAGAACTGGTAAGTTGGAAGTGTAGGTTTGTTCTAATGGCTCTCTCCATGAATGAAGAGGAGGTGGAGGGGTTTATATAGCCTCCACACAAAATCTAACCGTTACACACAATTTACCAAACTCGGTGGGACCGAATCAACAAACTCGGTCAGGCCGATTTAGTAAACCTAGTGACAGTTAGGGTTTTCGGTGGGCTGACATGCATCTCGGTAGGACCGATTTGGTTAGGGTTAGGGCATAACATAATCTCGGTGAGACCGATTACACAAACTCGATGAGACCGAATTTGGTAATTAGCTAACCAGAGAGTTGGTCAGGTAAACTCGGTGGGACCGATTTGCTCTTTCGGTGAGACGAAAAGTTACAAAAGGGAAACAGAGAGTTTACGTTGTAATCTCGGTGGGACCGATTCGCTCTTTCGCTTAGACCGAAAAGTTACGAAGGGGAAACAGAGAGATTAGAATCCCATCTTGGTGAGACCGAGATCCCTATCGGTGAAACCGATTTGCCTAGGGTTTGTGGCAGTGGCTATGACATCTGAACTCGGTGGCGCCGGATAGAAAGAATCGGTAGGGGGCCGAGTTTGACTTTGGGTTTAGGTCATTTGTGGATGTGAGAAAGTAGTGGAGGGTTTTGGAGCATATCACTAAGCACATGGAGCAAAAGGCTCATTAAGCAACACCTCATCCCTTCTTGATAGTATTGGCTTTTCCTATAGACTCAATGTGATCTTGGATCACTAAAAATGTAAAATGTAGAGTCTTGAGTTTTTGAGCTTGAGCCAATCCTTTGTCCTTAATATTTTGAGGGATCCACTTTCATCATCCATGCCATGCCATTCATTGAGCTTTCCTGAAATATTCATCTTGGAATAGTATTAGCTCAATGAGCTATATGTTGTTATGAATTACTAAAACCACCTAGGGATAGTTGCACTTTCAATCTCCCCCTTCTTGGTAATTGATGACAACATATAGATCAAAGCTTCGACAAATGATAATAGAATTGAAAAACATCGTCGCTTTGAGAAGTATGTGATAAACAAGAGCTCCCCCTAAATTTGTGCATATCTTAAGATTTGCTTTGGACTGCAAATGCACAAGAAATTAGGCTCATGGGTTACTCTTCCATGTCACATACATCTTGGTGGGCGCTCAAAATAATAGAGATTGAATACATGCACTCATCACCAAGCATAGTGAATGATCATATAAGGATAATTAAGATAATATCATAAAAGGCATAAGTGTAGCTTATGATCAAATACATGATCATCAATGTCTCATGGGTAATGCATAGTATCTCAAGCAATCAAACACAAAAAAAGTTCAACCAAGAAGACAAGAGAGAACAAAAGCAAATCTCTCTCTCTCGAAGCCTATGATCTATACATTTTTCTCCCCCTTTGGCAACAAGTTACCAAAAAGTTCCTAAAAATTGCATAGTACTATGTCGTCTCTCAGGCTTGGTCTTCTGGTGGTGGTGTAGACAGGACTCCAAAGATGAACGCATCAGTAGACGTGGTAGGAGCTAAAGAAGTTGGAGCTGGAGCTGGTTGAGCTGGAGCTGAAGTAGTGGCTCTGGTGTCTGGAGTTGGTTCTGCGGCTAACCTATGACCTCTAGGCACTCTGGCAAATGCATCAGTTGTCGTCTTGCCCTTCCTCTCCTGCATATCATCTTGTAACTGCTCCACAGCTGACTGAATCTCAGTCACTTTGACATCAAGATCATAGAATTTTTGTTCCATGATTCTCTCCAGGCTCTCCTGGTTTTGATGAGGACATCAATACCAGTGTTACACGCATAGCCCCTACTATTACATATAATGGACCAATTTCTAGAGCTCGCGCACGCCAATTAAATTACCAGATACTTTCGTTTCTTGGTAATGATTCTAATGTTCATGAGAATATGATGCTGCCTAAATTGGATACATTTGTTTTGCTTACAAATGAAGGGCCTAGCTTGGAGAAGGATGAACATTGGAGCAAGAACAAGCATGGAGTTGATGGCATGCGCAAGGGGAACAAGAACGGAGTTACAAGTGATGATTTCAGGACTTTGAAGCCACCATAAGGAGTGAATGAAGCCTTGGACGAAATATACAAGATGCCACTTCATAAATTTCGTCCAGAGGCTATTCTAGGTGCTGCGTCACCTTATTATTGGGCCAGGCCCATGTAATTTCGAAATACATAAGTATAGGCTGTTTTTAGAGTCCGTGTGTGTGCGGAAACAAGAGATAGGGTTGGTTTCGGACCCCTTCCCCAAGGGCCACGAAATTCCCCTCCTCTTCCTCCATATATACAGCCCTTAGGGCACCGTTCAGACTTTGGGTTTTGTTTAGATTAAAAGTTCGCCATAGCTGCAACTTCGCGTACTTCGTTTGTGTTCAACGACCAGACAAAAGGCGTCATAGAACCCCACCTTGATCAATAAAGCTTTCATCTTATATTCACAATATCCAAATTGCAATCTCAGTTTCTTGCTTGTTCTTTGTTTGCTCGCAGGAAACAGACCCTCGTTGTAGCGACCCGACCCGAATGGATCAAGTCTCTGTGCTTTCGTGCCATCCCTGGATCGGTATGCTGACACACACAGTAGTCGAAGGATTTATAACAGAGGTAAATCACATGTATAAGGTAACGTAAAAACTATTACCTCAATCCAAATATAGCGGAAGCAACAAGGTTGTGGATTCCCATCAACACCAACGGCAAAGTTGAGTATAGGAAATCGTAACCCTAACGTATCACTTACTGTAAATGCGAAAAAGTACGCAACATGAAACGTTGCAGCCCGAAACGGTCAGCACATGGAATATCTTTGGCAATGTAACACATAGAGAGTAATGAAGGAATAGGCTATACTACATGCATATATGGCTGGTGGAAAGCTCTATGGTTACAGTTTTTGCGAAAAGCCAATTTTTCCCTACTACAAAGGAATAAATTTATTTACTATCATGGTGGTTGTTAAACATTGAGAATGGTTGATGACATCCTCAATCCCAATTAAAAGTACTCATTAAACCCAAACAAATTATATTAAGTAACGTGATGAGATCAACAGGATATCCGGTACTAGATACTCAAAATTGTCCATAACCGGGACACGGCTAATCATGATTAGTTTATACACTCTGCAGAGGTTTAGCACTTTTCCCCACAAGACTCGATCGCCTCCGTTTGGTTCTCGCTTTTCTGAGGTGTTTGAGAGACGGATGACCGAGACACAGTCTTCGAAGCACTAGCACCTTACATGTGGGTAGACCGTACCAACCTACATCCCCTACATCAGCTAGCCTACCCGTAAGAGTTCGCACAACTTACTCAACTATGCGAGCCCATATTGGCTTGTGGCTGCACACGGAAGTTTCTAGTTTGAATAATCTTATGATCCCTTTGAGCACAGGTGGCGGTCCAGAAGAAATCTGAGCAAGTCTGATAGAAACCAGGTGCCTCAGTCCACCCAGATGTGTGTTTAAGTTGCCACCTTAAATAAACCATTAATAACAATCCCACATCTGTCATGGATATTCACTCACCCAATCCACGTCTACTAGCATAGCATAGCATAATAAGCAAACGTAGAAGTAACTCCCAAGGTTTCATAAGTAAAACAGTGTAATAGGTACTACCTCAATCTACTTCCCATCCCACAATTTAAGTTGATCCTAAACATGCAAGTGTTTGAGGAATAGGGCTAATGCATAAAAGCTGGGTAGTAGAAAAGGTATGATCAAGTGTTACTTGCACGCAAAGTTGATGAAGATGATTCGCACTCAAAACTCTTGATAGATCTACTCGTCACACTCCGGTCAATCTATCGTAATCAAGCAATAGTAACCACACATAAGCAATCACTCAAAAGATCGGGAAGATCCAAGAAAACAATTCGGAAAACGTCAAAACCAAATCTAATAACTCTTGCAGCATAAAACAATTTCTAACAGTACCAAAACTATGTGTATTTGGCCTTATCAGAAAGTTTAGGTCAAAAGCTTCGATTTGCAAAAGAATCAACTAAATCGAGATTCTGAAACTCAAGTTATGATCAAACGAAGTTCAAATTCAAATGTGTTTGAATTCATATTATAATAATTTCAACAACATTTTTGAGTTGTATTTCTGGATAGAGGAGATCATTTCGAAGAAGTGGGCGTTGGTTTCGTTGGATTCCGACTTACGAGTAAAAAGTTATGAGCGTTTGAAGATTAGGGACTACGGATAGGTCCATGACGAAAATTAAAAATAAAGAAAATCTATCGAGAACGCCGCTAAACAAAACCGGAAAGAAAAACCGGCGAGAAACCGATCTAGGTTTGGAAAAGAAAACAAACGAAAAACCGATCTAGAAAGCGGGCGGAAATCGATCTAGAAAACCGATCTAGAAAAGCGTGGCCTTGAGGCTAGTACCTCGAAGAGGCGAGGGCTCCGGCGGCGGGCGAGGGCGGCCATGCAAGTGGCGGCAAGTGGCACCTTTGGTGAGGCGGCGGTGGCGTGTGAGGCGGCGCTATGGCGGCAACCTTCTTCTTCTTCTTCTTCATGGAGGAGAGGAAAGGAGAGTTGATTTGATGTGTTGGAGGGGGTGCTTGGGTATTTATATTGGGGAGGGAGGGTTTTGCTTGGGGTAGGGGACAAGAAATAGATTAGGATTAGGAATCCTAGAAATAAAAAGCGGAATAACAAAGCAGGGGTCAAATTCTACTAGGAATCGTAAAAGAATAGGAGACTTGGGGCTCCCTGGCTCCCCTAGGTGCGTGGTGCGTGCGTGGCCTTGGCCTTCGGCCGGCCGGTGGCTATGGCGGCTTGGGCCTTTGGCCCAAGGCGCTGCGCTTTTTTTTTAAACATTTTTTTTAAACACAGACAAATAAAAATAATAAAACCAAATAAATAATTATATTATATAGGCATATAATATGTCAAAATTTTCAGAAAAAGATTTCCTACATGATGAACTTTATTCTAGCTTCAAATAAAATACATACAAATTCAAATAAATCAAAGAGTGTTTCAGCTCTAATAAAATCCAATAAAAATCATTTTTAAAATACCAAAATGACTTCAAATTAATTTCTCTCCAATTTTCTGAGTTAGGGAATCATGTTACCCTATTTTTCCATGTATTTTATTTTTGGAGAAAAATAATTTGAATAAAACTCAAATAACTCCAAATTGAAAATAAATCCAAAAGAACTTTGAATTTTAATTCTTTGAAAACTCCCAACTCATATTTCGTATAATTTGAAGAACTCATTTTATCTTCGCTCGTGAAAATCATTGAGTTGCATAAAGTTTCAGAATTGGAAAATATTTTCCAAATGAAATTCAAATATTTTCAACACCCTTGTCATTTAAATAAATGGAAGAAGTCATGTCATCTTCTCTCCAGGTTTTGTGATGAAGAGTATTTGAATTCCCTAAGATCATAAAAAGCAAAATGAAAGTTTGGGAAAGTCCTTTTATTCCCTCTCATCTAACTTTCAAAAGTTTGAATTCACTCACTTTCAGTCAATCAATCAAGCAATCAATCAAATCTATCTATTTGTTTATAACATTCCAAAATTTAGAATTTTGGGATGTTACAAACTCACCCTTAAAATGAATCTCGTCCTCGAGATTCGGAGAAACTAGGAAGAAATAGGTTATGGTTTGGGGTCTTCTCAAAATCCATCGATCGTCTCCGGGGTCTCGGGTGCTACCACCCTTAGAAGCATGGTTACGGTTCCATCAAAACTTATATACTCCATCCTTATTCTCGAGTGTCGGTCTTCTTAGATCTTAAGGATAATTCCTTCTCTGGGCTCTTCTGTGGCGGCATAACCTTTTCCTCAATACTTTTGTCCTTTACTTCTTGGTAAGGTTATCCCAAACTGGGTCTTCTTAGGCAGTGTCTGGGCGCCAATTCTAAACAACTATCGATATCTCATGGTGGTCAACAATTTATGGTTTCTCCTGTAGAAAATGGGTCTGGGTTGAACCTCACCGTATGACCTACGGTTGGCATCAACTGCCTTGTACAAGGGGAAATACTTATACCATTCTAAGGTTCAAACAAGGTTTTGATCGTCGTCTCTCGACTATAGGTAGGTCACTCAGATTTACCATCCCGTATAGCAAGGCGAATAATAAGAGTAAGTCGGTATGGTGATCAATCCATCCCGCACCCGAATCATTACCTTGTACATGGTTTAGCGAATCTCGCATTCTAACACTCGGTCATCCTCGCAAGCATTGCAGAATTTATCTTGTCGACGAACCAAGTTCGGAAAATCCATTGATTCTGCAAGCCAAACAAACATCTATCGTTCCTTAACAACTCTCAGGTTTTGCGTGAACTCCTATAGAATCGTCTATCGATAAAATCATAACTCTTCCAGGGTTTTTCCTTCAGCAAGAGTGTGCTTGCTTCTTGGCAAGTCCTGGGGCCTGTGGGTTATGGGCCCACCTCATCACTTGTAAACCTTGAACTCATCATCTGGCAACTGGTCATTATCCCAACATCCAACTTCGCATACTTAATTCCATCCAATTGTACTGTCCTTCTTCCTTCTATTGGCACCAAACTAAGACATGATTACTCAAACTCATCATGGAATTTCCATTGGTCCATATTTCCAACATCATACCTCCTTTATATCCAATAGTAATTCATCTCTTCATCCTCGTGGGATATCCCACATACCGAGATAAAACAAATACTTATGAAGTCCATACTCCACTTCGTGGAACATCATTATCCTTTCCAGGTCAAGCGTCCTTACAGGGAATATTGGCCATCTACGCATGGCACTTCTTCAGCGGGAATCGTGAAACACATCATGAACTCCCCGACAAGATTGGGTGACTCCAACTTGTTAGCCAAATCTCCCATACGTTCCAAACTCGGTATGGTCCTACAAATCTCGGGGCTAACTTTCCTTTAACTCCAAACCGCTTAACTCCTCACAGAGGGGACACACGAATACATGCTCTGTCTCCGATTTCATAGACTACCTCCTTGCGTTTTTGAGTATGCATAAATATTCTGCACTGGGTGACCTACCTTGGTCTATCTCGAATCTACTTAGCATTCTCTTCTGACTCCTTGATCACATTTGGTCCAAACAACTAACGGTCTCCAACTTCATCCCACATCAACGGTGTCTGGCTCCTTCTCCCATACAAAGCTTCAAAAGGGGCCATCTTCAAACTGACTGGGTAACTGTTGTTGTATGAGAACTCCCGTAGGGTAGATTATCATCACTACTAGATCCATAATCTAGCGCACACGCTCTCAACATGTCCTCCAAAATCTGATTGACTCTCTTGATTTATCCATCATCTGCGGATGAAAGGCTGTACTGAACTCTAGCCTAGTACCCAAAGTTTGGTGCAGCTGATTCCAAAACTTTGAGGTAAACTGTGTTCCTCTACGATGGTCCTCGGAACTCCATGCAGACATACGATCCTTTCTCAAATATATATCTTGGCCAACTTCGCACTTGTATAGGTGGTTTTCTCTGGGATAAAGCGAGCCACTTTGATCAAGCGAATAAACTACTACCCAGATAGAATCATATCCCGTTCGGGTTCGGGAAATCTGGTAATGAAATCCATGCCAAGCTTATCCTGCTTCCATTCAGGTATTAGCATAGGTTGTAGTACTCGACTAGCTTCTGATGCTCTGCCTTCACTCTCTGACATACGTCACCTACGACTACATACTCTGCAATATCCGTCTTCATACCAGTCCACCAGAAACACTCCTTCAAATCTGAATACATCTTGGTGTTTCCAGGGCGAATCAAGTATGGTGAGTCATGAGCCTCCTGAAGTATTAACTTCCTGATCTTTGCATTATTGGGTATATGTACATTGTCCTCAAACCATAAGGTGTCGTGCTTATCCTTACGAAAACCTTTGGCCTTTCCTTTGCTCATCCTCTCTTTTATCTCAGCAATCTCTTTGTCATACTCGAGCTTCAGGATCTTTACCCGGCAATGCGGTGAACTTCCATTGCTGCAACAAAACCTTTGGGAACAATCTCCAGTCGAAGTTCCCTGAAAAATTCTCGGCTAACTCCTTTGGTAATCCTCTGCTTATGAGGGTATTCATCCTTGTTTTCTTTATGGTTGTATCCTATTTCTCCACAAGGCTTGCACGCACAAGGTTTCTTCATATCCTTTCCATAAGGCTTCAACTTCACGGGTCACAAACCGAGACTTTAGCAAAGTCAACTTAAATTCTTCCCAAGTGGTTACTCTTTGCAATCCATTGATGGTTTGGTACATCCTCCACCAAATAGCAGCACCTCTTTCAAAGCCTTTGAAGAGCATGCTTTGGGCCATATCCTTCGACTATAGGGTTGTTCTTCATGTGATTCTCCATGTTCTGAATCCATCGGTCCATCTTTAATTGACTCATCGGTCCCGAAAATACGAGCTCATCTCCATTCATCATCTATTGGGTCCATGGGTTTTGGGGTGAGATAAGAGAGATAGAGAGGGATGCACACAATACAAACAATGGTTTTGAAAAGACAGATTTTATTGTGGCTGTCGGAAAAACATCAAACAAATGACAGCTCACAATCGTCGCATCTAACGTAGGTATGTAACAGGGGTTTGGTCTTCTAATGGTCAATAAATCTTCAAAGTCATCAAACTCTTCCAATCTTGATCATGTCTCCGATGGCTCCTTGATCATGCTTGTCCTTCTCAAGTTCTTTTGCGGATCATCTCTGTTGACGCCAAGTCTCTCGTGGCGTCCTTCAATATTTACGGAGTTACGTTCCAAGCTGCGGTTTCAACATCCTTGACATGATCCATGATCCTCATCCTTCGATTCTTGTCAAATCTCCGGTATCTCGATGTTTTGCTCCTTCATCTTGTCTACTTTCAGCTTACGGGCCTGAGTTCTTCACGAATCGCTTCCTTATCAAATGCGCTTCCTCGCAGATCCACCTTAAACTTCTTCATGTAATACTCCAGATCACGGTGATACACCAGCTAAGGTTAAAACTCCAACGTTTGCGGATAGATGCTCCATCAGCTTTCTACCATCCAATCCTTCCATGCATCTGCATGATTAACTCCATACGGTGACAATAGCATAGGCGGGCGATAACATCATGGATAGCGTGTTTACGCTCTTGTCATTTTCATGAGCTATCATTCCATAGTTGATATCTCCTGCCTTAGGGTTTTCCGACAAAGCTTTGAATTCTAATGCTCCATGTTCCAGTCTTTCTCCGATACACCTTGATCTCGGTTATTGATAACTTCCATAGTCTGCCAAGTTCCATAAGCGTAACCTTCCTAGGTCATAAAAATCCGGAATTTATTTGGAGCCTTCAAATCTCCTAGTCTTCGGAGTCTTCACCGTTGTAGTTTCCGTTTACACGGTAAAATCCTCTTCATTCCAAATGGTCTTAGTTGTCCGATAACTTGTCTCCTTGGAGTGGTCTCATCAGTCAAATCTTCGAGCGGTCAAAAGGGAAAAGGGATATGGTCTCACTAAAAGGGAAAATTTGAATAAGCTCAGAAGAGAAGAGAGGTAAAAGATCTTTTTGAAAAAGAAATTTGTAGAGAAAAATATTTCCTATGGGCTTGCCATTTTCTAGGGTCACGTCCTACAGTCAACATTTGCTTTGATACCATCTTGTAGCGACCCGACCCGAATGGATCAAGTCTCTGTGCTTTCGTGTCATCCCTGGATCGGTATGCTGACACACACAGTACTCGAAGGATTTATAACAGAGGTAAATCACATGTATAAGGTAACGTAAAAACTATTACCTCGATCCAAATATAGCGGAAGCAACAAGGTTGTGGATTCCCATCAACACCAACGGCAAAGTTGAGTATAGGAAATCGTAACCCTAACGTATCACTTACTCGTAAATGCGAAAAGTCCGCAACATGAAACGTTGCAGCCCGAAAATGAATTGACACATGGAATATCTGGCAATGTAACACATAGAGAGTAATGAAGGAATAGGCTATACTACATGCATATATGGCTGGTGGAAAGCTCTATGGTTACTGATTTTCTTGAAAAGCCAATTTTTCCCTACTACAAAGGAATAAATTTATTTACTATCATGGTGGTTGTTAAACATTGAGAATGGTTGACAGCATCCTCAATCCCAATTAAAAGTACTCATTAAACCCAAACAAATTATATTAAGTAACGTGATGAGATCAACAGGATATCCAGGTACTAGATACTCAAAATTGTCCATAACCGGGGACACGGCTAACCATGATTAGTTTATACACTCTGCAGAGGTTTGCGCACTTTTCCCCACAAGACTCGATCGCCTCCGTTTGGTTCTCGCACTTTTCTGAGGTGTTTGAGAGGCGGATGACCGAGACACAGATCTTTCGAAGCACTAGCACCTTACATGTGGGTAGACCGTACCAACCTACATCCCCTACATCAGCTAGCCTACCCGTAAGAGTTCGCACAACTTACTCAACTATGCGAGCCCATATTGGCTTGTGGCTGCACACGGAAGTTTCTAGTTTGAATAATCTTATGATCCCTTTGAGCACGGGTGGCGGTCAGAAGAAATCTGAGCAAGTCTGATAGAAACCAGGTGCCTCAATCCACCCAGGATGTGTGTTTAAGTTGCCACCTTAAATAAACCATTAATAACAATCTCACATACATCATGGATATTCACTCACCCAATCCACGTCTACTAGCATAGCATAGCATAGTAAGCAAACGTAGAAGTAACTCCCAAGGTTTCATAAGTAAAACAGGTAATAGGTACTACCTCAATCTACTTCCCATCCCACAATTTAAGTTGATCCTAAACATGCTAGTGTTTGAGGAATAGGGCTAATTCATAAAACTGGGTAGTAGAAAAGGTATGATCAAGTGTTACTTGCCTGCAAAGTTGACGAAGATGATTCGCACTCAAAACTCTTGATAGATCTACTCGTCACACTCCGGTCAATCTATCGTAATCAAGCAATAGTAACCACACATAAGCAATCACTCAAAAGATCGGGAAGATCCAAGAAAACAATTCGGAAAACGTCAAAACCAAATCTAATAACTCTTGCAGCATAAAACAATTTCTAACAGTACCAAAACTATGTGTATTTGGCCTTATCAGAAAGTTTAGGTCAAGAGCTTGATTTGCAAAAAGAATCAACTAAATCGGAGTTCTGAAACTCAAGTTATGATCAAACAAAGTTCAAATACAAATCTGTTTGAATTCAAATTTTAAAACTTTCAAAAACATGTTTGAGTTGTATTCTTGGATAGAGGAGATCATAACGAAGAAGTGGGCGTTGGTTTCGTTGGATTCCGACTTACGAGTAAAAAGTTATGAGCGTTTGAAGATTAGGGACTACGGATTGGTCCATGACGAAAATTAAAAATAAAAAGAAAAATCTATCGAGCGAACGCTCGCTAAACAAAACCGGAAAGAAAAACCGGCGAGAAACCGATCTAGGTTTCGGAAAGAAACCAAACGAAAAACCGATCTAGAAAGCGGGCGGAAATCGATCTAGAAAACCGATCTAGAAAAGCGTGTGGCCTTGAGGCTAGTACCTCGAAGAGGCGAGGGCTCGGCGGCGACAGGCGTAAAGCGGCAGCGGCAAGTGGCGGCGTGGCTGGTGAGGGGCGGCGGCTATGGCGGCGTGGGCGGCGGCGGCCTTGACTATGGCGGCAACCTTCTTCTTCTTCATGGAGGAGGAGGAAAGGAGAGTTGATTTGATGTGTTGGAGGTGGGGTGCTTGGGTATTTATATTGGGGAGGGAGGGTTTTGCTTGGGGTAGGGGACAAGAAATAGATTAGGATTAGGAATCCTAGGAATAAAAAGCGGAATAACAAACGGGGTCAAATTCTACTAGGAATCGTAAAGAATAGGAGACTTGGGGCTCCTGGCTCCCCCTAGGTGCGTGGTGCGTGCGTGGCCTTGGCCTTTCGGCCGGTGGCTATGGCGGCTTGGGCCTTTGGCCCAAGGCGCTGCGCTTTTTTTTTTTAACATTTTTTTTAAACACAGACAAATAAAAATAATAAAACCAAATAAATAATTATATTATATAGGCATATAATATGTTAAAATTTTCAGAAAAAGATTTCCTACATGATGAACTTTATTCTAGCTTCAAACAAAATACACACAAATTCAAATAAAGCAAAGAGTGATGAGCTCTAATAAAATCCAATAAAAATCATTTTTAAAATACCAAAATGACTTCAAATTAATTTCTCTCCAATTTTCTAAGGTAGGGAATCATGTTACCCTATTTTTTCATGTATTTTACTTTTGGAGAAAAATAATTCGAATAAAACTCAAATAACTCCAAATTGAAAATAAATCCAAAAGAACTTTGAATTTTAATTCTTTGAAAACTCCCAACTCATATTTCGTATAATTTGAAGAAGTCATTTTATCTTATTCGTGAAAATCATTGAGTTTCATAAAGTTTCAGAATTGGAAAATATTTTCCAAATGAAATTCAAATATTTTCAAAACACCTTGTCATTTAAATAAATGGAAGAAGTAATGTCATCTTCTCTCCAGGGTTTTGTGATGAAGAGTATTTGAATTCCCTAAGATCATAAAAGCAAAATGAAAGTTTGGGAAAGTCCTTTTATTCCCTCTCATCTAACTTTCAAAAGTTTCGAATTCACTCACTTTCAGTCAATCAATCAAGCAATCAATCAAATCTATCTATTTGTTTATAACATTCCAAAATTTAGAATTTTGTGATGTTACACTCGTGGTCAGGTTGATCGTGCTCCGGCGTGGTCGATAACCTCTCGGAGTTGATTTAGCGATTGCTAAGGCGCGACGTCCTCGCACGTTCGTAGTCCGATCGTCAAAGTCGATTTCCACCAAAGCGATATACATCATCTCATCGAAAGACGGGACACCTTTGCCTCTATCAAGTGGTATCAGTTTTCCAGGTTGCTCGGTGACATTTTACAGTTTTTCATAGTTTAGATCGAGTCTGTTCTTCATACCTATAGTCCACGAAAAAGCCAAAAAAAATTAGGGTTAGTTCATCCCATCCGAACTAATCTGAGCCTTTGCATAATCTTTTTTGTATTTGCTTTGTTGAATTTGTGGTTGCATCGTCGTGTCAAGTTGCTGGTCTTAGCGTCTAGTCCTTTAGAGTTTCGAGTTCTGTTCACAGGTTGTCACGTCGCCGCTGCCATATATCACCATCGCATCATCATTGTCGCTGCTGCCATATACCACCACCGCTGCCATATACCACCACCACATATTCACCGCCAATCCGAGTCCATATACGCCAACATATATCCGCCACCAGTCCGAGTTCCACCAAATTCATCTCCGCCACCAGTCCGAGTTCCACGGTTTCATCTCCGCCACCGGTCCTATTCCGAGTCCAAGATTTTGTTACTCTGTTTTGGTTTTCCAGATCACGCCATACTCGAGTCGTGACGGAGAAGGACTCCCCAACTTCCGTGCTACCCGCATGATGAAAAATAGTTCGATTTCAAAAAAACTAAGTCTGGAAAATTCTGGCTAGGCAGTTTTTAGGCCATTTGTAGACTTTTTCGGAAAAAAATTGTTGCGGAGCAAAAAAAAGAGGGAAAAAAGTGCAAAAAAAGTGAAAAAAAAGAAAAAAAATCAGAGTGTGCTCCTCCCTTGTTTACGTGCAGCGCCATGATTTTGTTGGTGTTCTAGGCTCGCGTCTCTAGTACGGTCTAGCCTAGGACCAGCACAGTACCGTCGTTGAGTGTTTATTCAACTTTGCACTCTGAATTGATTATTGCTGACCCTTTTTGCTACCATATTATAAGCCTTCCCAGCTCCACATACATCTACGTCGTGCGTTTGACTCTCCCTAGTAATCGCTCTATCCAAGCTTTGAGAGTTTTGACTACAACGGTTGCCGATCACCGCCTGCTGCTGGGTAAGAACTGGTAAGAATTTGAGATTTACTTGACGGTTTTGTGACACCCACCACCACCTCTTGTTAGTAGTCTGTAGGATCATATTCTTGTGTGTTTCTATTGCAGCTAACCATGCCAGGATCACAAGCCGACGAGACTGACTGGGAGAACATGACGAATAAGGAGTTGCATGATAAATTTCAGCAAATGATGAGTGGACGGGTGCAAGATGCGCTAAACAGATTTGAAGAGGCCATGGAGAAGATAGATGGCATGGAGAAGACGTTCGAAACAAAGCTCGATAACAAGTTTAATGAATTGCTCGCGCGTCTTCCACCACCACCACCGGCTGCACCTAACGCACCTCTACAACAACAACAACTACTACTACCTCCACGTCGCGAAACAACCCTCCGCCGAGCGAGCCGTGTCCCTCTTGCGCTTGGCCAAACTGTTAGTGCTGCTGTTGATTCTTCTGTGGCTCCTGTTGCTGATGCGGAGGAGGATGATTATGTGGGAGATTACGAGGATGAAGTTGATCAAAATCAGAACTATGTGCAACCACCAGCACTACAACCACCAGGTCGTCCACATGCAAATAATGGCAATGTTAGGGATCCCCCTCAGGTATGAAATCATGACCATCTCCCTAAACTAAAATTGAATATTCCACCATTTGAGGGTAGATATGTTCCTGATATATATCTTACTTGGGAGTTAGAAACTGAACAACGATTTACATGTTTACAATATCCTGAGGAGAGACGTGTTCTGCCCATTTGTTTGCGCTTTCACTAGCTTTGCGTGTGTTTGGTGGTCTGAAAATTGTAGATTATATCCTGTTCCAGCTACTTGGGCTGCTTTGAAAACTGCTATGCGTAATCGTTGGGTTCCACCATATTATCAACGTGAATTACTTCAAAAATTGCAGCGCTTCAGACAAGGAAAAAATTCGGTAGAAGAATATTATCAGGAATTACAAACTGTCTTGATTAGATGTGGTATTGTTGAGGAGAATGAAGCCATGCTTGCACGTTTTCTGGGTGGATTAAATAGAGAGATTCAGACCATTCTAGACTATAAGGATTATGATAATATCACTCGTTTATTCCATCTTGCTTGTAAAGCTGAACGTGAAGTGCTGGATCGACATGCATTGGCGCTAACTAACTTTTCTGCAGGTCGACCTTCATCATGGACACCACGTGCATCGTCTACTTCCATTGCACCATCACCTCCTTCAGGTGCCACCTCCAACCGTGATACAAGAAAGCAGACACAACCACCACTATCTGCCAAGAGCACACCTGCCGGGCCTGCACAGAGCTCTTCTTCTTCCATGGCGTCAACAGGGCACACAAGTTATATTATTTGTCATCGTTGTAAGGGAAGAGGACATTTTGCGAGAGAATGCAAATCTCAGCGTGTGATGATTGCTACTGAGGATGGTGGGTATGAGTCCGCTAGTGACTATGATGAGGAGACTTTGGCTCTTATTACACATGAAGAACACAGTGGAGATGATTCTGATCATGAGACGCAATAAATGGTTGCTGAAGATGCTAACATGTATGAATGTTTAGTTGCTCAACGTGTTTTGAGTGTGCAGGTTACACAAGCTGAGCAAAATCAGAGGCATAATTTGTTCCATACAAAGGGAGTTGTGAAGGAACGTTCTATTCGCGTCATCATAGATGGAGGGAGCTGCAACAACTTGGCTAGCATGGAGATGGTGGAGAAGCTATCTCTCACCACAAGACCACATCCACATCCTTACTACATCCAATGGTTCAACAACAGCGGCAAGGTTAAGGTAACACGTCTTTGTTCGTGTGCACTTTAGTATCTCTACATATGCTGATTATGTTGATTGTGATGTGGTACCTATGCAAGCATGTTCCTTATTACTTGGTAGACCATGGCAATTTGATAAAAATTATGTACACCCTGGTAGAAACAATCAGTATACTCTTGTTCATAAGGATAAAAATATTACTTTGCTTCCTATGACTCCTGATTCCATTTTGAAAGATGATATTAATAGAGCTAATAAAGAAAAACAGGAGAAAAATAAGAGTGAAAATCAGATTGTGGCAAAAGAATTTGAGCAACAAATGAAGCCTAATAATAAACCATATACTGTTGTTTCTGAAATTAAATTGAAAAGTGCATGTTTACTTGCCACCAAATCTGATATTGATGAGCTAGATTTTAACAAATCTGTTTGCTATGCTTTTGTGTGCAAAGAGGCATTATTTTCATTCGAGGACGTGCCTTCCTCTTTGCCCCTTGCTGTCACTAACATTTTGCAGGAGTTTGCTGACGTCTTCCCACAAGACATGCCACCGGGCTTACCACCTATTCGAGGGATTGAGCATCAAATTGACTTAATTCCCGGTGCATCGCTACCCAACCGTGCACCGTACCGTACCAATCCAGAGGAGACGAAGGAGATTATGCGTCAAGTACAAGAGCTTCTCGACAAAGGTTATATACGTGAATCCCTTAGTCCTTGTGATGTTCCTATTATTCTAGTGCCGAAAAAGGATGGTACATCGCGTATGCGTGTTGATTGTAGAGGCATTAATAATATTACTATTCGTTATCATCATCCTATTCCTAGGCTAGATGATATGCTTGATGAATTGAGTGGCTCTACAATTTTCTCCAAAGTTGATTTGCGTAGTGGATACCATCAAATTCGTATGAAATTGGGGGATGAATGGAAAACAGCATTTAAAACTAAGTTTGGATTATATGAGCGGTTAGTCACGCCTTTTGGGTTAACTAATGCACCTAGTACTTTCATGAGATTAATGAACGAAGTTTTACGTGCTTTCATTGGACGATTTGTGGTAGTTTACTTTGATGACATATTGATTTATAGCAGATCTTTGGAGGAACATTTGGAACATTTACGTGCTGTTTTTATTGCTCTACGTGATGCACGTTTGTGTGGTAACCTTGGGAAGTGCACCTTTTGCACCGACCGAGTGTCTTTTCTTGGCTATGTTGTTACTCCACAGGGAATTGAAGTTGATAAAGCCAAGATTGAAGCTATTGAGAGTTGCCCGCAGCCCAAACGGTCACACAAGTGAGGAGTTTTCTTGGCCTTGCTGGATTCTATAGGTGTTTTGTGAGAGATTTCAGCACCATTGCTGCACCTCTCAATGAGCTTACAAAGAAGGACGTGCATTTTGTTTGGGGTACCGCACAGGAAGAAGCCTTCACGGTATTGAAAGATAAGTTGACACATGCTCCTTTACTCCAACTTCCTGATTTTAATAAGACTTTTGAGCTTGAATGTGATGCTAGTGGAATTGGATTAGGAGGTGTGTTATTACAAGATGGCAAACCTGTTGCATACTTTTACGAAAAATTGAGTGGGCCTAGTCTGAATTATTCTACTTATGATAAAGAATTATATGCTCTTGTTCGGACTTTAGAGACATGGCAACATTATTTATGGCCCAAAGAATTTGTTATACATTACGATCATGAATCTTTGAAACATATTAAAAGTCAAGCTAAACTGAATCGTAGACATGCTAAATGGGTTGAATTCATTGAGACTTTCCCTTATGTTATTAAACACAAGAAGGGTAAAGAAAATGTTATTCGATGCATTGTCTCGTCGCTATACTATGCTTTCACACTTTGACTTCAAAATATTTGGTTTGGAGACCATCAAAGATCAATATGTGCATGATGCTGATTTTAATGGTGTATTGCAGAATTGTAAAGAAGGGAGAACATGGAACAAGTTAAATGCGTTAATGATGGATTTGTGTTTCGTGCTAACAAGCTATGCATTCCAGCTAGCTCTATTCGTCTTTTGTTGTTGCAGGAGGTGCATGGAGGGGGATTAATGGGACACTTTGGCGTGAAGAAGACGGAGGACGTACTTGCTACACATTTCTTTTGGCCAAAGATGAGACGGGATGTTGAGCGTTTTATTGCTCGCTGCACTACATGTTAAAAAGCTAAGTCGCGACTCAATCCTCATGGTTTATATATGCCTTTGCCTGTACCTAGTGTTCCTTGGGAGGATATATCTATGGACTTTGTTTTAGGTTTACCTCGAACAAAGAAGGGGAGGGATAGCATATTTGTTGTCGTGGATAGGTTCTCAAAATGGCACACTTTATACCATGTCATAAAAGCGATGATGCCGTTAATGTTGCTGATTTGTTCTTTCGTGAAATTATTCGCTTGCATGGTGTGCCCAATACTATTGTTTCAGATCGTGATACTAAATTTCTTAGCCACTTTTGGAGATGTTTATGGGCTAAGTTGGGGACTAAACTGCTTTTTAGTACTACTTGTCACCCCAAACTGATGGACAAACTGAAGTAGTCAATAGAACATTGTCTACTATGCTTAGGGATGTCTTGAAGAATAATAAGAAAATGTGGGAAGAATGCTTGCCTCATATTGAATTTGCTTATAATCGTTCATTGCATTCTACAACTAAGATGTGCCCTTTTGAAATTGTGTATGGTTTCCTCCCTCGTGCACCTATTGATTTGTTGCCTCTTCCATCTTCGGAGAAGGTTAATTTTGATGCTAAAGAACATGTTGAATTGATTTTAAAAATGCATGAGTTAACTAAGGAAAACATTGAGCGTATGAATGCTAAATATAAACTTCTTTGGAGATAAGGGTAGAAAACATGTTGTGTTTGCACCGGAGATCTTGTTTGGTTACATTTGCGTAAGGATAGGTTTCCTAATTTGCACAAATCAAAGCTAATGCCACGTCTTGATGGTCCATTTAAGGTGTTAGAGAAAATAAATGATAATGCATATAAACTTGAGCTGCCTACAGATTTTGGGGTTAGTCCCACTTTTAACATTGCAGATTTGAAGCCTTATTTGGGTGAGGAAGATGAGCTTCCATCGAGGACTACTTCATTTCAAGAAGGGGAGGATGATGAGGACATCAATACCATTGTTACACGCATAGCCCCTGCTATTACATGTAATGGACCAATTTCTAGAGCTCGCGCGCGCCAATTAAATTACCAGGTACTTTCGTTTCTTGGTAATGATTCTAATGTTCATGAGAATATGATGTTGCCTAAATTGGATACACTTTTTTTTGCTTACAAATGAAGGGCCTAGCTTGGAGAAGGATGAACATTGGAGCAAGAACAAGCATGGAGTTGATGGCATGCGCAAGGGGAACAAGAACGGAGTTACAAGTGATGATTTCAGGACTTTGAAGCCACCATAAGGAGTGAATGAAGCCTTGGACGAAATATACAAGATGCCACTTCATAAATTTCATCCAGAGGCTATTCTAGGTGTTGCGTCACCTTATTATTGGGCCAGGCCCATGTAATTTCGAAATACATAAGTATAGGCTGTTTTTAGAGTCCGTATGTGTGGGGAAACAAGAGATAGGGTTGGTTTCGAAACCCCTTCCCCAAGGGCCACGAAATTCCCCCCCCCCCCTCTTCCTCCATATATACAGCCCTTAGGGCACCGTTTAGACTTTGAGTTTTGTTTAGATTAAAAGTTCGCCATTAGCTGCAACTTTGCGTACTTCGTTTGTGTTCAACGACCAGACAAAAGGCGTCACAGAACCCCACCTTGATCAATAAAGCTTTCATCTTATATTGAGTAATGCAATAAGAACGATGACATGATGTAGACAAGATATATCTATGTAGAGATAGACCCCATCGTTTTATCCTTAGTAGCAATGATACATATACATATTGTTTCCCTTACTATCACTGGGATCAAGCACCGTAAGATTGAACCCACTACCGGGCACCTCTTCCCATTGCAATATAAATAGATCAAGTTGGCCAAACAAAACCCAAATATCGGAGAAGAAATACGAGGCTACAAGCAATCATGCATATAAGATACCAAAGAAACTCAAATAACTTTCATGGATATAAAAAGATAGATCTGATCAGAAACTCAAAGTTCATCGATCCCAACAAACACACCACAAAAGAGTTACATCATATGGATCTCCAAGAGACCATTGTATTGAGAATCAAGCGAGAGAGAGGAAGCCATCTAGCTACTAACTATGGACCTGAAGGTCTACAAAGAACTACTCACGCATCATCCGAGAGGCACCAATGGAGGTGGTGAACCCCATCCGACATGGTGTTTAGATTGGATCTGGTGGTTCTGGACTCTGCGACGGATGGATGAATATTTCATCGACGCGTCTATGGTTTCTGGAATATTGGGGTATTTATAGAGCAAAGAGGCGGTCCGGGGGGCACCCGAGATGGGCACAACCCACCAGGGCACGCATGGGCCTCCTGGCACGCCCTGGTGGGCTGGCCCCTCCTGGGGACTCCCCCCCAGGCGTAACCAGGGCCCAACATCTTCCTTCTGGTCCATTAAAAATCATCGTGGAGTTTCATGGCATTTGGACTCCATCTGGTATTGATTTTCTGTGATGTGAAAAACATGGAAAAAATAGCAACTGACACTTGGCACTATGTCAATAGGTTAGTACCAAAAATGATATAAAATGACTATAAATGATTGTAAAACATCCAAGATTGATAATATAATAGCATGGAACAATAAAAAATTATAGATACGTTGGAGACGTATCAGCATCCCCAAGCTTAACTCACTCGTCCTCGAGTAGGTAAGTGACAAAAACAGAATTTTCGATGTGGAATGCTGCCTAACATGTCATATCATATTTCTTTCTTTATGGCATGGACATTTGGACTTTTAGTTGTTCAAACCAATAGTCTAGTTTTGACATGATAATTTAGATACTCAAGCATATCAACAAGCAACCATGTCTTTTAAAATATCAATGCTAAAATAAGTTATCCCTAGCCCATCATGCTCAAACATTGATCCATTCATGAAACACACTCGAATATTAGCTACACCCAATACTTAAGTATGATCATATTGCCTCCTAGTTGGTGCTTTCATAAGAGAAGATGGAGACTCAAAATAAAAATTGCATAAAGTAAAAGAAAGTCCCTTCGCTGAGGGAAGTAGGGATTTGTAGAGGTGCCAGAGCTCAAAGCAAAAAACTTAGAGATAAAACATTTTTGGAGGTGTATCCGTCCCACCAACGAAACGACTTAGAGTTCTGAACACTTTCCATGCTAGATATGCCATAGGCGGTTCCCAAACAGAAAATAAAGTTGTATTCCTTTTTCCACCATACTTTCACTTTCCATGGCTAACCGTATCCACAGGTGCCCTCCATACCAACACTTTCTAAGGAATTTATTATTTGACAACATAAAGTAAATTCAATATTATTTTTTTGCATTTTAGGACTGGGCATCCCTAATACCTTTGCCTCACTCTCGTGCAATGACAAGTGAATAAACACTCATCATGAGAATAACATATCTAGCATGGAAAATATTATCCACACTTCACCGCTCCGCGAGCGAAACAAACACACAAAAGAGAAGTTTATTTTGAAAATTAGAGATGGCACATGCAAATTTGCTTAGTGTGGCAAAAGAATACCGCATATAGGTAGGTATAGTGGACTCATGTGGCAAAATTGGTTTAAGGGTTTTTGGATGCACAAGTAGAGGTCATACTTAGTGCAAAATGAAGACTAGCAAAAGATTAGGAAGCGACCAACCAAGAAACGAATAATCTCATAAGCAAGCATTAAGCATAAATAACACCGAATAATGCACCACAAGTAGGATATAATTTTATTGCATGACTATTGACTTTCGTACTTGCATAGGGAATCACAAACCTTAACACCAATGTTCTTACTAAAGCATAATTACTCACCAACATAACTCACATATCACATCATCATATCTCAAAACTATTACTGGGAATCAAGTTTATTTTGTCAAATGATCTTCATGAAAGTTTTTATTATATCCTTCTTGGATATCTATCACTTTGGGACTAATTTTCATGTGTTGCTTTTCATAAGCTCAAACAAATATAAGTGAAGATCATGAGCATAATTCTTTTTCTTTCTCTCAAAAAAATTTAAGTGAAGCAAGAGAGAATTTCTTGAAAATTTTGCTAACTCTCAAATAAATCTAAGTGAAGCAAGAGAGTATTTCTTCCAAAAAAATAAATCACACCGTGCTCAAAAAGATATAAGTGAAGCACTAGAGCAAGTCCATTGCTCATAAAAATTTAAGTGAAGCATAGAGAGCAATTCTAACAAGTCATGATATAATTTTGCCTCTCTCAAATAGGTGTGTCCAGCAAGGATTGATGACTTAAAACACAAAATAAAACAAGCAAAGAATCATATCATATAAGACGCTCCAAGCAAAACACATATCATGTGACAAATAAAAATATAGTTTTAAGTAAAATACTGATAGTTGTTGGAAGAAAGAGGGGATGTCACTCGGGGGCATCCCCAAGCTTAGTTGGTTGCTCATTTTGTATAATATCTTGGGATGCCGGGGTGTCTCCAAGCTAAGGCTCTTCTATCCTTCCTTCATCCATCGTAAGATAACCCAAAACTTGAAAACTTCAATCACACAAAACTCAACAAAACCTCCGCGAGATCCGTTAGTGTAAGAAAGTAAACCACTACTATAAGTACTGTATCAAACCAATTCATATTTTGTTTTTGTATTATATCTACTATATTTCAACTTTTCTATGGCAAAAACTCATCAAAGAAAACCATAGAGCCATCAAAATAAGCACACAGCACAAAGAAAACAGAATCTGTCAAAACAGAACAGTCTGTAGCAATCTGACTTAAATGAAAACTTCTGGAACTCCAAAAATATGAAAAAATAGGACGACCTGAGCAATTTGTATATTAATCTTCTGCAAAAGTAATCAGGGCAAAAGCACTTTCTGATAAAAAATGAGAATTATTTTCATGAGCGCAAACTTTCTGTCTTTTTCAGCAAGATCAAACAACTATCACCCAAGAAGATCCTATCGGTTCTACTTGGCACAAACACTAATTAAAACACAAAAAACACAATCATAACAGTAGCATAATTGTGCTAACACTCAAGAACAGAAAGCAAAAAGAAAAAATAAAATATATTCATTGGGTTGCCTCCCAACAAGCGCTATAGTTTTACGCCCTTAGCTAGGCATAAAGCAAGGATCTAAGTTTTGTCATCTTTGTTCAACTCTTTGATCAAACACTTAGAATACTTAAGAGATTTAGCATAAAGAATTTCAATAACAATACTCCTAGGAATAAAATGAAAGAATTCATTCTTGCAAAAAGGATCTCTTATCACTTCAATAAAATCCGGGTGTATACTAATAGTCTTAAGATCTCCTTTATTGCTATCACTAGAAGTTTCACCTTTGTTCCTGGCGGATCTTCTACTTTTTACGGGAGTTTTCTCGATAGCATTAGCGGAAAAAGTCGTGCTTAGATTACTAAAGATTTATTCCAATTTATCAATCTGAGGCGGACTTTCTTCTATTCTTTCATGGATAATGGTACCCTTGTTTTTAACAACTTAAAAACATCTCCCGCTTTTGACACAATATTAGTGGCAAAATTATGCATCTTTTTATCTATAGTCTCCATATGATCTTTGGTGAGCATCTTCTTTTCAATAGCATCTAGTCTTTCCATAACATGCTCAAGAGTCAAAATTCTTTCATTAATCATGAGAGGTGGTGATCCCACTAAATTTCCCAAAGCATTAAAGGCATCAAGAGAGGGGCACATCAAGAAATTTCCACCGGTAATCGTATCAAGGATGAATCTATACCAAGTGGTGATGCCAACATAGAAACAGCGAAGAAGAACAACGGTAGATTGCTTACGGATAGATCTATTATGAGCATTGCAAATTCTATACCAAGCATCTTTTAAATTTTCTCCTCCCCTTTGTTTAAAGTTGAGAACCTCGTTCTCGGGATTGCAAGCGATAGAGGAAGAACTATCCATAATAACGGCAAACAAGGTTGCACACAAAAACACATCCGGCAAAAAATGGCGAACGAAAAAGAGAGCGAATAAAACGGCAAATCTTGTGAAGTGGGGGAGAGGAAAACAAGAGGCAAATGGCAAAAAATGTAAATTGCGAGGATATGAGATTTGTGATTAGGAACCTGGTATATGTTGAAGATCCTCCCCGGCAACGGTGCCAGAAATTCCTTTTGATGTCGCTTGAAGCTACGTCGGTATTTCCCCAAGGGATGATGCAACACAGCGGCGATAGGTATTTCCCTCAGATATGAAACCAAGGTTATCGAACCATTAGGAGAACCAAGCAACACAATGTAACAGCCCCTGCAGACAAATAACAACCACTCGCAACCCGACATGTTAAAGGGGGTGTCAATCCCTTCCGGGGTACGGCGCCTGAAAATAGGCAAACGGACGTGAGATAATTTTGTAGTAAATTGATAGATCGAACGCCAAATAAAATAAAGTGCAGCAAGGTATTTTTGTTGTATTTTTGGTTTAATAGATCTGAAAATAAATGCAAGAGAAAAGTAGATCGCAAAGGCAAATATATGAGAAAGACGACATGGGGGCCGTAGGTTTCACTAGTGGCTTCTCTCGAGAAAAATAGCAAACGGTGGGTGAAAAAATTACTGTTGGGCAATTGATAGAACTTCAAATAATTATGACGATATACAGGCAATGATCATTATATAAGCATCACGTCCAAGATTAGTAGACCGACTCCTGCCTGCATCTACTACTATTACTCCACACATCGACCGCTATCCAGCATGCATCTAGTGTATTAAGTTCATGGAGAAACAGAGTAATGCAATAAGAACGATGACATGATATAGACAAGATTTATCTATGTAGAGATAGAACCCATCATTTTATCCTTAGTAGCAATGATAGATACGTGTTGTTTCCCTTTCTATCACTGGGATCAAGTACCGTAAGATCGAACCCATTTTTCTACCGGACACCCCTTCCCATTGCAAGATAAATAGATCAAGTTGGCCAAACAAAACCCAAATATCGGAGAAGAAATACGAGGTTACAAGCAATCATGCATATAAGAGAGCAAAGAAGCTCAAATAACTTTCATGGATATAAAAAGATAGATCTGATCATAAACTCAAAGTTCATCGATCCCAACAAACACACCGCAGTTACATCATATGGATCTCCAAGAGACCATTGTATTAAGAATCAAGCGAGAGAGGGGAAGCCATCTAGCTACTAACTACGCACCCGAAGGTCTACAAAGAACTACTCACGCATCATCGGAGAGGCACCAATGGAGGTGGTGAACCCCATCCGAGATGGTGTCTAGATTGGATCTGGTGGTACTGGACTCTGTGACGGCTCGATGAATATTTCATCGATGCTTCTAGGGTTTCTAGAATATTGGGGTATTTATAGAGCAAAGAGGTGGTCCGGGGGCACCCCAGGTGGGCACAACCCACCAGGGCGCTCCTGGGCCTCGTGGCGCGCCCTGGTGGGTTATCCCCTCCTCGGGACTTCCCCAGGTGCAACCAGGGCCCAACATCTTCCTTCTGGTCCATAGAAATCACCATGGAGTTTCGTGGCATTTGGACTCCGTCTGGTATTGATTTTCTGCGATGTAAAAAACACGGAAAAAAAAGCAAATGGCACTTGGCACTATGTCAATAGGTTAGTACCAAAAAATGATATAAAATAACTATAAATGATTGTAAAACATCCAAGATTGATAATATAACAACATGGAACAATCAAAAATTATAGATACGTTGGAGACGTATCAAGTCGCATCGCTTTTTTGTCGTGTATTGAATATGGTTATGCTTTAATGAGTTTATGTTGCTTCTTAACCCTTTGTTTGGTGCCTCGCCATCATCGAGAGCGTCGCGCCCCCGCGACTCTTCTCCTGGCCTTCCTATGAGCGGGGCCTAGGCACGACACCTGTGCTCGGGTCCGTCCCTGCAACGCTGATAAATGCAAGGGACTGAGCCCTGGCTCGCGGGCCTGCTCCTGGGCACGTCACCTCACCGAGACCCTTGGTGCCTGATCTCCTCATGGAACAGACACGAGTAGATCGGCGAGCGCATGCCGCCCCCGTGCCACAAAACTTTCCAAATGTGCAGTGCCCCAGGGACCAAGTGGTTGGGGTCCCAAACGACTACCTGAAGGGCCCCGCGCGGAAAAAATTCCAAGGATTGAGCCAAGGTCTACAAGACGCTGCTCCACGCGAAAAGCTAAGTTGAACCGCCTCTTGAGGCGCCCCTATTGTCTCTAGAGCTCCCTCCTCTCACGACCTAGGTAGAGGTTGCCCCTTTTTTTCCACGTGAGTCGCTTGCACGTCAAAGGGGGGTCCTTTAGCATCGCGCCTCAGGAGCCCTCACTAGCCTACAGAGCCATAACCTGCTGTCCTTGTTCCAGGCATCACGACCTGACATACCGGCTTGGCTGAGGCTCGCCCGGGGGCTTGGTCCTGACGATGTAGAGCACCTTAGCAAGCAAGGAAAAAGGGGGTGAACCCTGTGAGGAGATCTTAGGGGGGAACATTCGATTTAAACCACATAAGCATTAGTTAAGGCACGCAAGGCATTAGTTTTTCACGCACCCCTCGCGGGGCTTACATTGATTCGATGTAGATGGAAGGTGAGATAAAGAAGAAACTTCGGCGAGGCGTGCCTCGACGCCGCGTGCACTCCTCGCGAGCCGCGATCGCCTCGTGTCGCACCCCGAAAAGCTAAGTTAACCATCCCGCGCGACTCGATGGTCCTTGGTGACGTCCCTTCTTTTCGTGACCTCGCCTAAGGTGGAAGCCTCTCCTCTCGCATGAGCCACTTGCGCTTCAAGGCGGGGCTTCCTGAGCACCATGCCTCAGGAGTTCTTACCGGACCACGGAGCCCCTCACCACCTGGCCTTGTCCAGGCATCGCGACTTGACATACCAGCGACGGCTGAGGTGTGCTCGAGGCTGGGTCCTAGTGACGCAGAGCACTAGGGTGGTCGTGAAGAAGAAGGGCGAGATTAAAGAGGAATGTTTAGAATGAACTTGTCTTCGAGCCGTGGAAACGCTAAATTGGGAGCTTGGGTTCCATTGTGTCCTTACACACCCCCATGGGGCTCACATGCATCCAACGCAGGAAAAGAAACAAAATAAAAGAAGCCCGGGCGGAGAGCGTCACCACTAGGGCTGCGGCGTGGGCGCATCCGTGCCTACTTGGAGTCCCCATCCTTGCTCTTGATGTTGGGGGATCCGCGTTGCTCCCGCTTCCGCCGGAGGAGGACACATCACCATCATCGTCGCCGGGGGTCTCGCTGTTGTCGCTCTCCATGCAGCACTTCAGGCGGCAGCCGGTGACCACGAAGATCTTCATGAAGAGTGTGGCGACCCCGTCGTACTTGAAGTAGAGGATGAGCCCCTTCTTCAAGCCGCGAATGAGGGCGAACAACTTCCACCCCTGCTTCGACAACATGAAGCCGGTGGGGGAGAACTCCGTCGCCACCACGGAAGGGTCGTTGCAGCAGTCGTCCGGCTGCACCCACAGGCCCAGCGGCACACGGTCCGCCATCTCCTCTATGAAGGAGTCTGGGAGCTGGAGCCAGGTGCAGGGCTGGCGGTGCATACCCACGATGAATTCGCAGGCCGCGTCAACAGAGTGGCTCCATGATTGGGGTGGCAGGGCAGCCGCATCGCCTCGACTGCCTTGGCCGCGGACTCCCCGTCCTCCGCGCCCCCGCCCGCGGGCGGTGCCTCTTCCACGGCTGCCTAGGCCGGCATAGGACAATGCAGGAGGGCACCTGCGCCCTCGGGGAAGCGCCCCGGGCATGGCGGAGGATGCGCGGGGATGACCACTCCCCCTCGCCGGCTTCGGCGGCTCTACCTCCTCCATGGCCGCCTTCCCCTTCTCAGCGGTGGAGAACCTCCTCGTAGGCGCCATGACTACGACAATGGCAGAGAGAAATTGCAAAGCAATGAGAAGAAAGATGAGCCAGTGGGGTCTTCCCCCTTGCCTTTATATAGCGTTCAACGGAAGGCCAGCCCACGCCTCCTCGCCTTCAAAAGGCAGATGCAAGACATGATAGCAACGATGGCCTCGTGGCGTGCGCGGGAAGGCTTGATGTCAGCCCGAGTGGTTGCCGAGGTGTTGTGGGAGAAGTGGGAGTGCCCTATGTTCCGTCATGCGCCACGTGTCGACCCTGGCCTGCAGACGGTTGGGTCCCGTGCCGTTTCACCCCCCAATCAGGCTGAGTCGTGCACGCGCACGGGCCCGGGGCTACTTGTCGAGCCCGTCTACCTACCACGGCCCGGTCTTGAAGCGTGTCACAGGCCGGCACAGCCCACCACCAGGCTTCTCGAGCAAGACCCTCATGGGGCCCTCGCCTCAGCAAGCGCCACCAGGAGCCTCGCGAGGCCCTCTCGCAAGGCGGCTTCCTGAGGCCACTCATAGAGGTGCACGAGTCAAGGGCAGTCCGGTAGAGTCACGCGGCCCTGCGACTTCACGTGGGTGACACGTGCGGCGACGAGCGATGCCAGTAGTTGTGACAGCAGGCGCGGATGTCGAGCCTTTCCTCTTTCGTGCTAGGGGAGCAAGGCCATCCACCAGTTCCCAAAAGCAATCCCCAAAGGTTGCCAATTCGGTGCAAGAGGACCAAGATGACGGGCGTGCCAGGGCGAGGTCATCACCGAGACCAACGGCGTGTCATGGGCAGCGGCTTTGCGGGCGAAGACCGCTTTTGTCAGGATAGACTGCGCTCATGTCCCCCTTCAAACTAGCCGTTGTAGCAACCCTTCCCGCCAAGTGTTTTCAGGGGGAAGAGGACCAAGGCAAGTATAGAAGGGGGGCAGGACGCCGCTGTAGAAGGGGATCCATTCCTCCCCCCCCCCCCCCAACTCTTGTACTCTCATTCTCCCTCCGAGAGCAATCCAACCACCAAGCAAGAGTAGGGTCTTACACCACAAGGTGGCCCAAACCTGGGTAACTATCGTGTCTACTATTCTTCTTCTCTAGTTCGTGTTCGCTGGAGTGTCGTCGTGAGGTTGTGAGGTTGCGAAGTAGAGTAGGGTGGTAGCAGTGAGCGCACCCCAGTGTTCGAACCACTTGGGTCCCCGGAGCCCCGATTCCAAGAAATAACTTCTTTAAGAATTTCAATGGAAGTGTTATGATTAGCACTACTAGTTGGAATAGCTTCTACCCACTTAGTAACATAATCAACAGCAACCAAAATATGTGTATACCCATTAGAGGAAGGAAAAGGTCCCATATAATCAAATCCTCAAACATCAAATGGTTCAATAAGTGAGTAATTCATAGGAATTTCCTGACTTCTACCAATATTACCAATTCTTTGAAATTCATCACAAGATAAGACAAACTTATGAGCATCCTTGAAAAGAGTAGGCCAATAAAAACCAGATTTTTATATCTTGTGTGCAGTTCTATCTCCCGCACGGTGTCCTCCTTAAGCCTCGGAGTGACACTTCCATAGGATTTGTTCCTGTTCATGCTCAGGTATACAACATCTAATAATACCATCTACTCCTTTATAAAGGTGTGGGTCATCCCATAAGTAATGTATTAAATCAAAGAAGAATTTTTTATTTTGTTGGTATGTAAAACTAGGTGGTATAAATTTAGCAACAATATAATTAGCATAGTATGCATACCAAGGAATACTATGATAAGCATTTATAACAACTAGTTATTCATTGGGAAAGCTATCATCAATAGGTAGTGGGTCATCAAGAATATTTTCCAACCTAGATAAATTATCAGGTACGGGGTTCTCAGCTCCCTTCCTATCAGTACTATGCAAGTCAAACTCTTTTAGCAGCAGAACTCACCTAATAAGTCTAGGTTTAGCATCTCTCTTTTCCATAAGGTAATTAATAGCAGCATGATCGGTGTGAACAATTACTTTAGAATCAACAATGTAAGACCTGAATTTATCACAAGAAAATACAACTTCTAGAAATTCTTTTTCAGTAGTAGCATAATTTCTTAGGGAACTATCTAAAGTTTTGCTAGCATAGTGTATAACATTAAATTTCTTATCAACTCATTGTCCTAGAATAGCACCAACAACATACTCACTAGCATCACGCATAATTTCAAAAGGTAAGTTCCAATCAGGTGGTTGAATAATAAGTGTCGAAGTTAAGGCTTTCTTAAGTGTTTCAAAGGCTTCTACACAATCATCATCAAAAACAAATGGAACATCTTTTTGCAAGAAATTAGTAAGAGGCCTAGAAATTTTAGAGAAGTCTTTAATAAACCTCCTATAGAAACCAGCATGACCAAGGAAACTTCTTATACCTTTAATATCTTTAGGATATGGCATTTCTCAATTGCATCAACTTTAGCTTTATCCACTTCAATGCCTCGTTCAGAAATTTTATGCCCCAAGACAATACCTTCATTCACCATAAAATGGCACTTCTCCCAATTCAAGACAAGATTAGTTTGTTCACATCTCTGCAAAACTCGATCAATGTTGCTTAAGCAGTCATCAAAAGAAGTTCCGTAAACAGAAAAATCATCCATCAAAACCTCAACAATATTTTCACAAAAGTCAGAGAATATAGCAGCCATACATCTTTGAAAGATAGCAGGTGCATTACATAAACCAAAAGGCATACGTCCATAAGCATAAGTTCGAAAAGGACAAGTAAAGGTGGTTTTCTCTTGGTCGGGTTGTGATACAGGTATTTGAGAGAAACCAGAATATCCATCAAGAAAGCAAAAGTGTGTATGCTTAGACAATCTTTCTAACATTTGATCAATAAAATGTAAGAGGTGATGATATTTTCTAGTAGCTCTATTTAATTTTGTAAAATCAATTACCATCCTATAACCAGTTACAATTCTTTGTGGAATAAGTTCATTTTTATCATTAGGAACAACTGTAATTCCCCCTTTCTTAGGGACAAAATGAACAGGACTTACCCATCTACTATCAGCTATGGGATAGATTATACCTGCTTCCAGGAGCTTTAACATTTCACTTCTTACCACTTCCTTCATCTTAGGATTTAATCATCATTGATGATCAACAACTGGTTTAGCATCCGGCTCCATATTATTTTTATGCTGACATAGAGTGGGACTAATGCCCTTAGGATCATCAAGGGTATATCCAATAGCAGCGCGGTGCTTCCTCGGAGTGTTTAACAATCTCTTTTATTCATGCTCTGAAAGGTTAGCACTAACAATAACAGTATATATCTTCTTTTCATCAAGATAAGAATATTTCAATGTATCAGGCAATTGTTTTAATTCAAACACAGGATCACCTTTAGGTGGAGGTGGACCTCCAAGAGTTTCAATAGGAAAATTGTGTTTAATAATAGGTGGTTGATCAAAGAACATCTTATCTATTTCATTTCTCTCATTCAAGTGCATATCATTTTCATGGTCTAGCAAATATTGTTCTAACGGATCAGTAGGAGGTACAGCAATAGATGTAAGACCAGTAATTTCATATTTACTAGGAAATTCTTTATCATGAGGTTGTCTAGGAAACTTAGAGAAATTAAAATGATGAGATATATCACCAAAGTTAACACTAGTAGTTTCTTTAGCGCAATCAATCTTAGCATTAACATTGTTCAGGAAAGGTTTACCAAAAATTATGGGACAAATATCATCTTGTGGAGAACCAAGAACTAGAAAGTTAGTAGGGTATTTTATTTTTCCACACAATACTTCAACATATCTAGCAATCCCAAGTGGTGTAATAGTATCTCTATTTGCAAGTTTAATAGTAACATCAATGTCTTCTATTTCGGCAGGAGCAATATCATTCATAATTTCTTTATATAAGGTAAACGGGATAGCAATCACACTAGCACCCAAATCACATAACCCATGAACAATGATCTCCTATCTTAACTGAGACGACATGTATGCCAACAATGGGCTTATTCTTATCTTTAGCACCAGGTTTGGCAATTCTAGTATCTTCATCATAGAAATAAATAACATGCCCATCTATATTATCGACCAAGATATCTTTAACCATAGGAATATATAGGTTCTACTTTAATTTGTTCAGAGGGTCTAGGTGCTCCAATACTACTTTTGTTCACCATGGCTGAAACCTTGTCGTGTTCGTTTATCCTAACAGGGAAAGGTGGTTTATCAATATAAGCAGTAGGAACAACTGAATCAACATTGTAAACGATAGTTTCTTCCTTAACTATAACAGGTTCCTCAATCTTTTCTTTAACGGGGGGATGATATCTAAACCACTTCACCTTAGGGAGATCAACATGATTAGAAAATGATTCACAAAACAAAGCTACTGTCAGGACCCGATCCTAAGTCACACCGATCTAGCATGTAACACATCATATCACTTTGCGGCCTCACGCACGGTATTCTCACTGGTGCCACCTTATCTGGCCCGGGACCGTTTGCGCCTTTTGTCTCACGTATATGATAGTGTCGCTAGCATCCATATGACAGAGAACCCGGGCTGACATGACTAGTCGTAAACCCAAAGTGGCACTAACTTACAGGTACATGCATACATGACCCAGCAACGAACGTGTCGGTCATCAGCGAGTGAATCCGGGCTATAGCAGCTGGGCTAACAGGACTCCGGAGAATCCGGGCTGTAGCGAGCTAACAAGACTCCGGTAGACACTGCGTGACATTTCCGAAGGCAGACAGGAACGAAGAAGGACACATGCCGGCCAGCCTAAGTGTTCCGGAGCAGTAGCAAGCTACCATAGCTCAGCGGAAGCACTAGGAGACATTTCCCGGTAAGAGAGGCTACCAAGGATAAACTACTAGGTTGTCGGATCCCACACATACCAAGCATTTCAATTCATACACACAATATGCTCGATATGTGCAAATACAACATGGCATCACAACAAAACTCTACAACTCAAAGTATTTATTCATTAGGCTCTAAGGAGCCAGATATTACAAACATGGGTCTGAGGACTCTGGTCATACAAGCAACAAACACAAGCGAAAGCTTAACTTGTCTGAGTATAGACAACTACAAATGAAAAGGCTGAGAAGCCTGACTATCTACAAGACCCTGCCGAGGGCACAAGATCATAGCTGAGGTAACAGGCTAAACGTCGAAGCCCATGCGGAACTACTAGTGATACTGAAGTCTCTCTGCAAAAACATAAATTAAGCAAACGTGAGTACAAATGTACCCAGCAAGACTTACATCAGAACTAGCTACATATGCATCAAGATCAACAAGGGGTGGTGGAGTTTAAGCTGCAGCAAGCCAACTTTGACTCGGTGGCTATCCTAAACTACATTTGCAAGTAACCCTTTTGAGGTGGCGCACACGAGTCCACATATTCACCATATCAATACACCACTATGGATCTGCTCCCGTCTCCCTATGAGAACGCCATCCATAGCACTCACGCTTATCTTGCGCATTTTAGAGTATCCACTTTCACTTATCTATGAACTGTACAGGCAACCCAGAAGTCCTTTACCGTGGACGCAGTTATTCGAATAGATCATGTTAACCCTGCAAGGGTGTACTTCTTCACACACGCTCTCACCACTTATCGCCGTTTACACGACATGTGCTCGGCAACCTTCAAGCGGAAGCATAGCGAGGGTGTCGGCCATGACCTGACTAACCACACAAGTCTCTAGTCCAGGTTTATTCCTATTCGGGTTCCATCCGCAAGGAGATCCGGCCGGGGTTTCGCTCACGGCCCCAAACAATGAGAGCAGGGTTCCCGAGGCACCAAACGGGCGTCCTGGTACACCGTGCCTCATGTCTCTACCGCATCATAGCCCACCCCTAGGGTCAGCGCTACACACGGTCGCCAACACATATCATACAAACACCAGAAACTAGTTGCAACTCCTGGACAGAGATCAAGGCGATTAATAAGTCGAGAGGGGCACTTAAGCATTCCAATGCGTGGTAGTAGTTGTTCATGGATCACAAACAACGAACTCAGTTCCTGAGGACGGTTCAAATGAGACAACCCACCATGTACTCCTACATGGCCTCTCACCGCTACCTTTACCAAATCGTGTTCACACACTTAGCTCTCAATAGTAGGACATGTTCACCACATTCCAATTCATCCCCGATGAATCAGACCTGACTCAACTCTAAGCAGTAGCAGGCATGACAACAAGCATGAATGAGTAGGCACATCAAGGCACAAACAACTCCTACTCATGCTAGTGGGTTTCGTCTATTTACTGTGGCAATGACAGGTCATGCAGAGGAAAGGGGTCCAACTACCGCATCATGTAACAGTTGAAGTGTTGTTGTCCTAATGCAGTAAAAGAGAGCAGAAACGAGAGAGTGGGATTGTATCGGAATGAACAAGGGGGTTTTGCTTGCCTGGCACTTCTGAAGATAGTATAGTTCTTCATCGGTGTCATCGATCTCAACGTCGGAACCACGTCTACTGAGAGGAGACAAATACCGACAAACAAGGAAGAACACAATCAATGCAATGCAACAATTATGATGCATGATAATGACATGGCAATATGTTGTGATTTGAGCTAATGCAACTAGCAACAAGTTAAATGAAGTTGGTTTGAACCAAAGGTTCAAATTCAAACTCCATATGTGATAATTTAAATGCCAAACATATGATTGGTCCTAAACATCAGCTATCAGTTGCTCCAACATGCATGAAAATGGTACAGATGGATAGATTGCATTTTTTGATAATTTTTCATATATAAATTATTTCATTTGGACTTATAGATTAATTTCTATGAATTTTAGGAAGTTTTGGATATTTTCTGAAATAATTAAATCATTTCTGATTTATTTTAAATCCCAGAGAATATTTACTGCATCGGCATGACGTATCAGTGATGTCACCAGGTCAACGGGCTGGTCCAGGTCAAACTTGACCAGTAGGGCCCACTGGTCAATGACACAGAGTCAACTATAGAGGCTGACAGGTGGGACCCGGTCAATGCTGACGTGGCCAAGTCAAAGGTGACAGGCAGGGCCTTCTGAGATTAGTACTAATCTAACTGAGAAGTTTAACTATTTAATTTAGGCGCTGGGCCCACATGTCAGTGAGAGCGGGGGGCTTAATTAGTGCTAACAGTGGGGTTTAGCCGGCGACTAATCGCCAGCGTAAGCGGGGCATGTCGGAGTTGCCCGTCCGGCCAACTCCGGCGATGAGGGCTCGTGTGGCTGGGCTTGTTGGAACCGGCGCAACGAGGCGCGTCGGTTGGTTGCCTCGGGCGGTCCTGGGGTGGCCGGGTGTGTCGCCGGCGTCGAGGTTTAGCGGCGACGGAGCTCGGGCTCGAGCGGGTGCGGGGTTTCAGTGCGATCTTAGAGCAACGGCGTGGCGCGTTCACTTCCTGGGGAGGCATTGAGCATGTTGGTTATGCTAGGGCGAGCGGGAGAGCGCATGAGCATGGAGCTCATCGGCCATGGCGGCGGCCGGGGAAGCACGGGAGGCGGCGAATCGGGCGACGGCATCCGGAGGCCGTGGGCGGGGAAGAAGGTCGCGGCGTCGTCTTTGGTTCGTCCTGGCTTGCGTGGGTTGGCGGATTGGTGCGTGGGACCGGGAGGAGCCCTGGAGCACGACGGAGAGGCGAGGCAGTGGCAGTGGCTGCGGCAACAGTGAGCGGCGGCGACGAACTCGCTCGGTGGAGCTCGACAGAGAAGGATAGAGGAGGCAATGGACATGGGGAAGAGTGAGAGGGGCCAGGGGGTCGCGTGGTGACGCCCAGGGTGAGCCAGGGCAAGCAGGCACAGAGGAGGTGGCCGAGCGCGTGCTTGCGCGCCGCGGGCATACGCCTAGCGTCCTCCTAGCACTGGGTTGAAGACGACTGGCAAGTCGGCAGGTGGGCTGGGCTAGCTAGTGGGCCGCTAGGTAGGCTGCACAGACAGGTAGGTCCAAGCAAGTTTTCTCTCTCTCCCATTTCTAATTATGTTTCTGTTTTCTGTTTATTTTCCTCTGTTTTGATTTAGTTTAAAAACTAAACCATTTTTAAAACTCCTAAAAATAGATGTGGGCACTGTTGAAATTATTCCCAACAGCCCTCAACTAGTTTCAGAATTATTGGAGCATTTAAAATATTTATAGGATTTAAATGCCCCAATTCAAATACAATATGAGTTAATTCAAAAATCCAGAAATGACCTCGAAATATGTTCATCATTTTTGGTAGAGGTTTTTACCTTTATCAGAAATGATGAACATTTCCAAAGGGCATTTTGGGTTCATTGGAAATATTTCATTTTGATCCTAGTTGGATTTCATTTGGTGCTAGGGTTTGAACATCCCCATTTCAACTTTAATTGAAACTTAAACATGATGCAACACAAGATGCTGGCACTAAGCATTACCAGAACTAGGGGTGTGACAGCTACTATCTCAGAGTTAAGTCCATATTGTAACGCCCCAAGACCGAAGCTCCAGATGCCTTCCTTGTTTTGCGAGTCAGCTGGGTTATTTATTTGTTTGTTGCACTCATAATCGCAGCATTCGCATTGCATCGGCACTTTTTTGCCGTCATTGTTTTCAAACTTGCATCCGCTCGTAATTGTCGCGCCCCCCTTGCTTTTGTTGACCGTTCTGAGACCAACCTTGTTCTTCGCTTCCCTCTTGACCGTGACCACCTAACCTCTCTTGCCAGCCCGCAAACCCCTCGCGCGCGCCCGAAACTTCCCCAAACCCGACCCGGGCAGTCTTCACCATTGGATTCAGATCACCCCAAGCATTCGTAAAATATCTGCGTTTCTCCATTGGACTCCCCTAACCTTTTATTCTCAATCATCCGATCGAGATCCGATGATCCAAATGCCTCTCCTACCTACCACCTACTATATATATAGTCCAATCCTAGACCAATCCCTAAAACCTAGGCTTCTTGTCCCATCGGGCCGCCACCCGCTCAATCCCCATCGGGATCACCTGACCAACCACCATCATCCCGTGCCTCCCTCGTTTTCCTCGGCTGACGCCGCCACCCCGAGCCTCTTCCTTGGGATCCATCCCGACCAACCATCACCCGGCCTCTGCGCCGATCCACCCATCCAGCCTCGAGACTCCTGCGCTTGGCGCCTCCCGAGCAGCAACCAGGAGCCCGAGCTCCATCTCCTCGCCCTCGTCCATGAGCACACGAGGTCCTGCCTCCTCATTGCCTCGCCCGTCCTCAAGCCCTGCCGGAGCACCCCGCAAGCAGCAGCAGTTTCCGCATCTTCGCCGCAGCTCCAGTCACGGAGCACTGTGCCAGACTCCCTCGCCCTCTCCGGCTCTCCCTTGTCCTTCTTCCCTCTGTTTCCCTCCCCATCATCTCATCTCTCTCTTCATCACTTCTTCTCGCAGGGACCGAAGGAGTCAACCTTGGCCTCGTCAACGCGCCACCACCAATGACCTCAACCGCCATGGCCACCGCCTGATTCGTCACCCGCTCTTTGGATCCGGCCAGTTCCGGCTGTCCCCGCGGATCCGCGTCGTCCGCCTCCCTCCGCCTCGCCAAATCCCTCTGCTGGAGCCGCGCTTTGTCATTGTTGCTCCTCTTCACCGAGCCGCCAAGGCTGCAGCCAACGCATACATCTCTGACCATGGCGCCGCCCTCTCTCAAGGCCATTGTGCCTCCTCTTCATCGAACCAGGAGATTCGTGCCGTGCCCTGCTGCCTCCCTCTCCTTCTTTATTCTCTGTCTCATCTCGCTGCCTCTCTCGTCGGGGGGACAGGAACCAGGCGCTCGACGCCCGAGCCCCATGGCCATCGCAGTCTCCGGATCAGGCCGGCCTCGGCTTACTGCGCCTCCTCCGCCGGATCCGGCCTCTTCACCATCGTCCTTGCCTTCGTCCCACGAACCACTGCGCGGCGTTGCTCTGTCTCTGCCGAGCGAGATGGACAGCGCTTCGTCTTTGCTCTGTCGTGCGCTAGGTGGGCCGTGCATCGACCTCCAGCCGCGCGCCAAGGCCCAGCTCCTCTTCGCCAGATCCGCCGGCCTCCTCTGCTTCCGACCGGGCCATGGCCCATGGGTGAGCAGCCCCCTCCAGTTTCCCCCTCCTGTACACTATCGAGCCAGCCAGTTTCGGCATGCTTCTGTTTTTTTCAGATCTGCAAATTTAGGATTTTCCAGGAAATTACAGATTTGCAGAAAAACCCTCAACATCATGCATATAATAATTCCAGAACCGTGCATCATTTGTAAATAACTTATATATGTAAAATGCTTATATTTTCATCTAGTTTCATAATCTGCTACTTTCATCCATGTTAGAAATGTTTAGAATGTTGTTTGTTTAAATTTGCTCAAATGCCATGTTAAAATGATTTATTTCATAACTAAATAACCGTAGCTCGGTTTTAAATAAACTTTATATGTAAATGGGGTGGAAAAATGCCTAGTTTAACATGTTACACTTTATTTTGCTGTTTAATAACATTAAAATATGGTTTAGGTCAGAACAGTACCGAATCTAAATTATGCATATGGAGATTTTCCGGAATTGTTGTTTGTTGTTTCCGGCCTCATTTAAATTTGCCTAAATAGTTAGTTTACTTATGCTTCACCTCTTGCCATGTTTAACAACATTTAATATTGTTGAGTACCTAAACGAGAGCGAACTAAATAACTCGAATGTGGCGTTTCGTCAATATGCAACTCGTTGCATATTGAGCTCCACTTAACTTGTAGCATTGTTTGTTGCACTTTGCCATGCCATGCCTCATTAAACCGGACATGCATCATACTTGTTTGTGCATCTTGCCATGTTTATGCTTGTGCATTTACCATGTTGTTTCCTTCTTTCCGGTTTTCTTCTCTCGTTAGCTTCGGTTTCGTTTCGGAGTTGTGAGGATTCGTTCGACCACTCCCGTTCGTCTTCTTCATGGACTCGTTCTTCTTCCTAGCGGGATTTCAGGCAAGATGACCATCACCTTGGATCTCACTACTATCATTGCTATGCTAGTTGCTTCGTTCTATCGCTATGCTATTTTACCTACCACTTGCTTATCAAGCCTCCCAAATTGCATGATAGCCCCTAACCTTTGTCACCCTTCCTAGCAAATCGTTGTTTGGCTATGTTACCGCTTTTGCTTAGCCCCTCTTATAGCGTTGTTAGTTGCAGGTGAAGATGAAGATTGCTCCATGTTGGATTAGGTTTATGTTGGGATATCACAATATCTCTTATTTTATTAATGCATCTATATACTTGGTAAAGGGTGGAAGGCTCGGCCTTATGCATGGTGTTTTGTTCCACTCTGGCCGCCCTAGTTTCCGTCATATCGGTATTATGTTCCCGGATTTTGCGTCCCTAACGCGGTTGGGTGATTTATGGGACCCCCTTGACAGTTCGCTTTGAATAAAACTCCTCCAGCAAGGCCCAACATTGGTTTTACCATTTGCCTACCACCTATACCTTTCCCTTGGGAGTAATTAACCCAAGGGTCATCTTTATTTTAGCCCCCCCGGGCCAATGCTTGTCTAAGTGTTGGTCCAAACTAGAGCACCGTGCGGGACCATCCCTTGGCAACTTGGGTTACGTCGGTACCTGTACGCTTCGCTTATCCGGTGTTGCCCTGAGAACGAGATATGTGCAGCTCCTATCGGGATTGTCGGTGCATCGGGCGGCTTTGCTGGTCTTGTTTTACCATTGTCGAAATGTCTTGTAAACCGGGATTCCGAGACTGATCGGGTCTTCTCGGGAGAAGGAATATCCTTCGTTGATCGCGAGAGCTTATCATGGGCTAAGTTGGGACACCCCTGCAGGGTATAAACTTTCGAGAGCCGTGCCCGTGGTTATGTGGCGGATGGGAATTTGTTAATATCCGGTTGTAGTAGACTTGAAGTAAACTCTTCTAAAATACACCAACCGTGTGCGTAACCGTGATGGTCTCTTTTCGGGGTTGTTCGAGAGGAGAACATGGTTCTTGGGTTATGTTTGACGTAAGTAGGAGTTCAGGATCACTTCTTGATCATGACTAGTTGACGACCGCTTACTTTGCTTCTCTTCTCGCTCTTATTTGCGTAAGTTAGCCACCATACATGCTTAGTCGCTGCTGCAACCTCACCACTTTACCCCTTCCTTACCCATTTAAGCTTTGCTAGTCTTGATACCCATGGTAATGGGATTGTTGAGTCCTCGTGGCTCACAGTTTACTACACCAACAGTTGCAGGTACAGGTTATGCGATGATCATGACGCGAGAGCGATATTTGCTTGTTTTGGAGTTCTCCTTCTGCTTCTTCTTCGATCAGGGGATAGGTTCGGTCGGCACACTGGGCTATGTGGTGGATATTGTTTGAGTTTCGTTTATGATTCATCCGTAGTCGGATGTTGATCTTGTATGTTGTATAGTTGTATTCATGTGACATTGTATGTATTGGATGTATCCCCACTATTATGTAATGTTGATGTAATGATATCCACCTTGCAAAAGCGTCTTCAAGATGCGCTTCTATCCTTGGTGGGACCTTCGAGTTCCTTTAGGATAGGGTCGCATCTTGGGCGTGACACATATTTAGTGCTAAACTTATGAAAAGCTTAAAAGATTTAACATAGTCGAACTCAAGTATTATACCTGACTCTTTACCTTTCTCGAGTTCCTAATCTTCAGAGCTGCTTTTAATTCTTTCAAGAAGGTCCCATCTGAATTCAATAGTCTTCTTCATAAAGGAGCTAGTAGAAGAAGAACCGAGTATGGTTTGATCATCATGAGAAAGTCGAGCATAAAAAATATGTAAGATAATTTACTTGGGGAGCTCATAATTAGGGCTTGTGTATATCATGTACTTAAGCCTCCCCCAAGATTGAGCAATGCTTTCTCCTTCATGAGGCCAAAAATTATATATATAATTCCGATCACGATGCACCAGATGCATAGGATAAACTTTTGATGAAATTCCAATTTCAACCAATTCCAATCCCGCGTTCTGATATCATCACATAGCCTATACCATGGCAATGCCTTTCCCTTCAAAGATAAAGGGAAGACCTTCTTCTGAACTTCGTCTCCGGGTAAACCTCCAAGCTTAAATAATCCACAAACTTCATCCACATAGATTAGGTGCATATCAGGATGTAATGTTCCATCTCCCTCATAAGGATTAGCTGGCAGCTTCTCTATCATACCCGAAGGAATTTTATAATAAATATTTCCAGTAGGTGCGGTAGGTTGGGGAGCAACTCTTTGTGCTTCCGGTCGAGGTGAAGATACCCCAAACAAACCCCTCAAAGGATTGTTTTCCATAGTAACGAGTGACAGTAAATTTTAGCACGTAATATAAATGTTCCCTTAGCAAATTCCACTTACCAGAAGTGCTTCACTCCCTGGCAACGGTGCCAGAAAAGAGCCTTGACGACCCACAAGTATAGGGGATCAATCGTAGTTTATTCGATAAGTAAGAGTGTCAAACCCAACGAGGAGCAGAAGGAAATGACAAGCGGTTTTCAGCAAGGTATTTTCTGCAGGCACTGAAATTGTTGGTAATAGATAGTTTGATAGCAAGGTAATTTGTAACGAGCAAGTAATAGCAATGTTAAAAAAAATGCAGAAAGGTAGCCCAATCCTTTTTGTAGCAAAGGGCGGACCTGAACGGTCTCTTATAATAAGCAAAGTGTTCTTGAGGACATACGGGAATTTCATCTAGCCACTTTCATCATTTTTGTTTGATTCCCGTTTGCTATTTTGATAATTTGATATGTGGGTGGACCGGTGCTTGGGTGTTGTTCTTACTTGAACAAGCCTCCCACTTATGATTAACCCCTCTCGCAAGCATCCGCAACTATGAAAGAAGAATTAAGATAAATCTAACCATAGCATTAAACATATGGATCCAAATCAACTCCTTACCGAATAGCGCATAAACTAGGGTTTAAGCTTCTGTCACTCTAGCAACCCATCATCGAATTACTACTCCACAATGCATTACCTTAGGCCCAAAGATGGTGAAGTGTCATGTAGTCGATGTTCACATAACACCACTAAGGGAATCAACAACATACATATCATCAAAATATCAAACGAATACCAAATTCATATGATTACTTATGACAAGACTTCTCCCATGTCCTCAAGAACAAAAGTAACTACTCACAAATCATATTCATGCTCAACATCAGAGGGGTATTGAATAGCATAATAGATTTGAACATATGATCTTCCACCAAATAAACCAACTAGCATCAACTACAAGATGTAATCAACACTACTAGCAACCCACAGGTACCAATCTGAGGTTTTGATACAAAGATTGGATACAAGAGATGAACTAGGATTTGAGATGAGATGGTGTTGTTGAATATGTCGATGAAGATTAGCCCTCCCACGATGAGAGGGTTGTTGGTGATGACGATAGCTTTGATTTCCCCCTCCTGGAGGGAAGTATCCCCGGCGGAATCGCTCCGCCGGAGTGCAAAAGTGCTCCTGCCCAAGTTTCGCCTCAAGACAGCGGCGCTCCGTCCCGAAAGTCCTTTCTTTTATTTTTTTTCTAGGGAAAATGGGCTTATATACCAGAAGATGGGCACCGGAGGCTGGCCAGGGGCCCCACTACCCACCAGGGCGCACCAGGGGGGTGGGCGTGCCCTGTTTCCTAGTGGGCACCTGGGTGGCCCCCTCTGGTACTTCTTTTCTCCAATAATTTGTTTATATTCCAAAATAAACCTCCGTGAAATTTCAACTTATTTGGAGATGTGCAGAACAGGTATCTTTGACGTAGCTTTTTCAGGTCCAGAATTCAGCTGCCGGCACTCTCCCTCTTCATGTAAATCTTGCATATTAAGAGAGAAAGGGCATTAGAATTGCTTCACAAAGTGTTATATTGATTAAAAGCACTATAAATAACAGTGGGAAAACATGATCCAAAATGACACGCATATTTCTACAGTAGCTTCAGTGGTCTTTTCCTTGTCTGGAGTGTTTGGAGCTGTATGATAAACTTGGTCCTGCATATTCTTATCTTCTGTGTTTTCACTACCCTCGTCTTCATCTAGCTCTTGTAGAATGTGCAAAGGTTTTCCAAATTTGCACTTATGTTGTCTTGTCCATGGTTCCCTGCAATACCAACAAGCTCTTGCATCTTTAGGAAATGGTACTATATATTTGTCCTGTGCTGGTACTTGAACTTGCAGAGAATTAGCAGGTTGCTTGTAGTGAGCTTGATACCCTCTTGATTTGTAAATTGGTTGTTGATGTACTTTTCTGGCTGCTGTAGCTTTTCCATACACTTTGGCATACCAGTACGCTTCAATAATTCCACTAGGTTTCTCATACGTCTTCGACGTATCTATAATTTATGAAGTATTCATGCCATGTTTATAACAGTTTTATATGGTTTTGATATGATTTGATTGGAACTAACCCAGACTGACGTTGTTTTCAGCCGAACTACCGTGGTGTCATTTTTTGTGCAGAAATAAAAGTTCTCGGAATGGGCTGAAAATTTACAGAGAATATTTTTGGAAAATATAAAAAATACTGCAGCGGAAAGATACCATAGAGGAGTCCCGGGGTAACCACAAGGGTGGGGGCGCGCCCTAGGGCCTACCTTGTCTCACCTGGCGGGCCCCTTTGACTTGTCCCCTATGCCAACACCTCCTATAAATCCCAAAAACCTCAAAAATAAACCTAGATCGGGAGTTCCGCCGCCGCAAGCCACCGGGGGAACCATCGCCGCGGTGATCGTCTTCATCAACATCACCATCTTCATCACCATCCTCATTTCTTTTACGCGGTCCACTCTCCCGCACCCTGCTGAACATGGTGCTTTATGCCACATATTATGATCCAATGATGTGTTGCCATCCTATGATGTTTTGAGTAGATTTCTTTTGTCTTTTGGGTTGATTGATGATATAGATTGGTTTGAGTTGAATGTTTTATTTTGGTTATGTCCTATGGTGCCTTCTTTGTCGCGCACACGTGAGGGATTCCCGCTGTAGGGTGTTGCAATACGTTCAGGATTCGCTTATAGTGGGTTGTTTGAGTGTCATAAGCAAAAACCCGAGTAAGAGGGTTGTTGCGTATGGGATAAAGTGGACTTGATGCTTTAATGCTATGGTTGGGTTTTACCTTAAGGATCTTTAGTAGTTGCGGATGCTTGTTAGAGTTCCAATCATAAGTGCATATGATCCAAGAAGAGAAAGTATGTTAGCTTATGCCTCTCCCTCATATGAAATTGCAATAATGATTACCGATCTTGTTAGCAATTGCCTAGGACAGTTTCGCACACCGACCCATCATTATTCCACACTCGCTATTTATAATATATAGTAATATATTCTAACTTTATGTTAACAGCACCTACTTTTATATTTTAGTTCTTCGTTATCATGCAAAGTTATCCTCTTCATACCCACAATGTAGTTTTATTTCTCGTTTCTAGATGGAAGCAAACGTTCGGTGTACGTAGAGTCGTATCAGTGGTAGATAGAACTTGAGAGAATATTGATCTTACCTTTAGCTCCTTGTGGGTTCGATACTCCATACTTATCACTTCCACCTTTGGAAATTGCTATGATGATTCCTTGCACTTGGGGATTATCAAGCTCTTTTCTGGCGCCGTTGTCGGGGAGCAATAGCATGGGGATTATCAAGCTCTTTTCTTCACTAAGTAGATTTCATTTTCCCTTTTGTTTTTGTTTAGTTGTGGGTGAAACAAAAAAATTAAAAGAATGAAAATACAAAAAAATTACTTGCCTCTTATGCTTAAAAACTTTTTCAAAAAGAGAAGTGATTGGAAGGTTATGCATTAGAGAAGTGAGGGTCGACCTTGAACACTTGTGTTCATGCTCATGGAAACAATGTATAATTTTTCATGGAAGTTTCTCAAAATAATTATTATCCTTGTATATATCCATTGTATTATAAAAATAAGGTGCCAAGGTTTGGCTTTAGAATTTTTTATATTGCTTGTTTGGTGTGTGCAGCAGAAAAAACAGAAACTTTTGATGTAGTACTTGGATTTACATTTTTTACTAGAGCGTGATAAAATCTTGAAATATTTACACAATACTTCTATGCAAATTGTTTAGATTGTCCTAATCTTTTAGAATTTTTGAAGTTAGAGAAGTATCTGAAAGTTCAGTTACTCTGATGTCATGTTTTTTGATAGATTCTATTTTCTATGTGTTGTTCGCTTATTTTGATGAATCTATAGGTTGTATCGGGGGGTATGAACCATGGATAAGTTGGAATACAGTAGATATAATGCTAATATGGAATTGGAATGAATTTGCAACAGTACCTAAAGGTAGTGGTTTGCTTTATTATACTAAAGGATCTCACGAGGGTTTTGTCAAGTTTTGTGTGGATGAAGTGTTCGAAGATCGAGGAGTTATCGATATAAGAAGAATAAGGAGAGGCAAGAGTTCAATCTTGGGGATGCCCAAGGCACCCCAAGTAAATATTTCAAGGATACTCAAGCATCTAAGTTTGGGGATGCCCTGGTTGGCATCCCATCTTTTTTCTTCAACAATTATCGGTATACCTCGGTTTTTGTTTTGTTCACATGATATGCGTCTTTTGTGTCTATTTTTCCTTTATTTTCCTTTATGCTCTATGCTAGTATGAGATAGCCCTTCATTGATTTGTAGAATGCTCTTTGTGCTTCACTTAAATCTTTTGAGTATGGCTTTATAGAATGCTCTTTGTGCTTCACTTAAATCTTTTGAGTATGGCTTTATAGAGTGCTTCGTGTGCTTCACTTATATATTTTGAGCTTGGATTCTATATTATTTGTAGAATGCTCTATGAACTTCACTTATACATTTTAGAGTATGAATAAAATTATCATCGGAATTGGGCTTGGAAGAGTATCATTAAAAGATCATGCCTAGCTAATAAGGCATTAAAGAAAAGCGCTTGTTGGGAGACAACCCAATATTTACCCCTACTGTTTCTGTGTGCTCTCTTGATTATGCTACTTTATTAATCATGTTTTATAGCTTTCATTTCAATAAAGTGCCAAGTAAGACCTTTGGGGTGATCTATGGTGATAGTTGATTTGATCTTGCTGAAAAACTAAAACTTTTACGCTCATTGCCAGAATTTTAAAAAATCACAGAAGCGTTCTTTTGATCTGAATTTTTTACACAAGATTGATATACAAATTGCCTAGGTTGTACTAATTTTTCAGAATATTTGGAGTAGCAGAAGTATGGTTGTTTTTAAGATCATTACAGACAGTTCTGTTTCTGACATATTCTGTTTTCAATGCATAGTTTGCTTGTTTTCTAGTTTCTATGGCTTATATTGCTCAATATAAATTGTATAAATGATATAGTACAGTAGGCATTGTGTGAGAACAATTATGAATCTTGTCTTTTGCAGTACCAAAGTGAATGATTTACTCTTTATCATACTAACCCATCTCACGAAGTTCCGTTAAGTTTTGTGTGATTGAAGTTTTCAAGTTTTGGGTGAGATATCGATATGAGGAGAATAAGGAGTAGAAAGACCCTAAGCTTGGGGATGCCCAAGGCACCCCAAGGTAATAATCAAGGAATACACAAGCGCCTAATCTTGGGGATGCCTCGGAAGGCATCCCCACTTTCGTCTTCAAAACCATGGGTATACCTTACTCGGAGCTATATTTTTATTCCTCACATGATATGTGTTTTGCTTGGAGCATATTTTAATTTTACTTGCTGTTTGAATAAAATCATTGGATCTGAAATCTTGAATGAGAGAGAGTCCTCCCATGGCTAGTTAATTATTTGATTACTCAGTGCTCTTCACTTATATCTTTTTGGAGTAGTTTGTCATTTACTCACGTGCTACACTTATATGCTATGAGTAAATGGTTGAACGAATTGAATATCATAGAATATGAAATTATATATGCTTCATATGCTTATCCCATGGGGAGTAATGACTTCACTTATAAGAAGTATAGGTGGTAAAATTTATTGAAAGTTGGCAAACTCAACATTGGTCACTTGAACAATTCATGAAAGAATATTGAACGAAGAGAGATTTGACATGTAAATATACTATCTTGGACATCTTCTATGATTGTGAGCCCCATTAATTATTTTCAAACTTGAGCAAAGTAGTTGAAGTTGGACAAGGAAGACAACGTAGTGAGTTATGTTTGGGTATATTTGCATAGAAGTTATATTGTTATGGATCCTCTAACATGTGGTGCTTGCTTAGGATCTTTTGCTAGCCAAAATTTTGTACTAAGTAGAGATACTACTTGTGCATCCAAAACCCTTAAACCCAGTTTCATGCCATGAGTGTCCACCATGTCTACCTATGGATTGAATAAGATCCTTCAAGTAAGTTGTCATCGGGCAAAAAGCAATAAAAATTGCTCCTAAATATGTATGATCTTTTATTGTAAGGGAAAATAAGTGTTGTATGAACTGGTGGTGGTAAAGAAATAAAAGCGATGAACTGCATAATAAAGGTTGCTATCTCAAAGGGCGATACAACGTGACGTTCCTTTGCATTAAGGATTTGCACATCCAACATTTAAAAGTGCATGACAACCTTTGCTTCCCTCTACGAAGGGCCTATCTTTTACTTTCATGTATTTACTTTTATGCAAGAGTCAATAGTATCCCTTCCTATTCCAATCTCAGTTATTCTTTAGTTGGCAAGCATGATGTGGCGGGAAAGATCCAAGCATATATGGCCATTCAAATATATTTGATCATGAATTATTATTGTTGGCAATTATCTATATGATAAATAAGTTGGGAGGCGAAACATTAAGCCCCTATCTTTCTTTGTGTTTGACGGATGCTATTTGTTCTAAAAATATGCTTTGAGTGTTAGCAATCATGGAAGACTATATGATAGTTGAGTATATGGGATTTGCTAAATCAAAGCTCTTACATAGACCCTTCCTGAAAATAAGATGAATTGCAATTGTTTGATGACTAAGAACATGGTTTGTTAGGTTTCAAGAAACTTTATGGTCTATACTTTTAACTTGTGAATAGCTTGCTACTTGATCATGAGAAGTTTTATGAGATGAGCTACTGTTTATGATATAAAATGATGCTAGAAAAAGTGTTTGGAACTATCATTGATCAAACTTTTACACTATGCTAGCATTCACACTTCATAAATTATTTCCTTTATCATTTACCTACTCAAGGAAGAGAAGGAATTAAGCTTGGGGATGCTGATACGTCTCCGACGTATCTATAATTTATGAAGTATTCATGCCATGTTTATAACAATTTTATATGGTTTTGGTATGATTTGATTGGAACTAACCTGGACTGACGCTGTTCTCAGCAGAACTACCGTGGTGTCGTTTTTTGTGCAGAAACAAAAGTTCTCGGAATGGGCTGAAAACTTACGGAGAATACTTTTGGAAAATATAAAAAATACAGCAGCGAAAAGATACCAGAGAGGAGTCCCGGGGTAACCACAAGGGTGGGGGCGCCCCCACCCCCCTAAGCACGCCCCTACCGTGTCATCACCTCGCGGCCCCCCTTGACTTGTCACTAACGCCAACACCTCCTATAAATCCCAAAAACCTCAGAAATAAACCTAGATCAGGAGTTCCGCCGCCGCAAACCTCTGTAGCCATGAAAAATCAATCTAGGCCCTCTCCGGCACCCTGCTGGAGGGGGCCATCATCACCGGAGGCCATGGAGGAGGATCCCGGAGGGGGCTATCATCACCATGGAGGCCAAGGACCAGAGGGAGAACCTCTCCCCATCTAGGGGGAGGCCATGGAGGAGGAAGCACAAGGGGGAGACTCTCTCTCCTCCCTCTCTTTCGGTGGCGCCAGAGTGCCACCGGGGGAACCATCGCCGCGGTGATCATCTTCATCAACATCACCATCTTCATCACCATCCTCATCTCTTTTACACGGTCCACTCTCCCGCACCCCGCTGTAATCCCCTACTTGAACATGGTGATTTATGCCATATATTATGATCCAATGATGTGTTGCCATCCTATGATGTTTTGAGTAGATTTCTTTTGTCTTTTGGGTTGATTGATGATATAGATTGTTTTGAGTTGTATGTTTTATTTTGGTGCTGTCCTATGGTGCCTTCCGTGTCACGCACACGTGAGGGACTCCCGTTGTAGGGTGTTGCAATACGTTCATGATTCGCTTATAGTGGGTTGCTTGAGTGTCAGAAGCATAAACCCGAGTAAGGGGGTTGTTGCGTATGGGATAAAGGGGACTTGGTGCTTTAATGCTATGGTTGGGTTTTACCTTAATGATCTTTAGTAGTTGCGGATGCTTGTTAGAGTTTCAATCATAAGTGCATATGATCCAAGAAGAGAAAGTATGTTAGCTTATGCCTCTCCCTCATATGAAACTGCAATAATGATTACCGATCTTGTTAACAATTGCCTAGGATAGTTCCGCACACCGACCCATCATTATTTCACACTCACTATTTATAATATATAGTAATATATTCTAACTTTATGTTAATAGCACCTACTTTTATATTTTAGTTCTCCGATATCATGCAAAGTTATCCTCCTCGTACCCACAACATAGTTTTATTTCTCGTTTCTAGATGGAAGCAAACGTTCAGTGTATGTAGAGTCGTATCAGTGACAGATAGGACTTGAGAGAATATTGATCTTACATTTAGCTCCTTGTGGGTTAGACACTCCATACTTATCACTTCCACCTTTGGAAAATGCCACGATGATTTCTTGCACTTGGGGATTATAAGTTTCTGACCATAAACCTCATGTTTAATGGCATATCTGAGTCCACCAATGAAACAGCTTAACATAAAATTTTCTTGTAGACATGGATGATTTCTTTTGACCAAAGCTACACATTATTCAAAGTTATCAATGTATTGGGCCACTGTATTTGTTTGTTGAATATTTTTCAACAACTCTACTGCTCCATGGGCACTAGCTTCTGAAAATCTCTCAGCCAACATCTGCCAAAATTGTTGCCATGTCACCATTTGGCATGGAACACAAATATTTTTCAGACAATTAGAAGCTCTGCCTTGTAAGTGACATATTGCTAGATTTACCCATTGTTCATAAGGAGTGCCTGACATATCAAAGAACTTTTCACATGCTATCAGCCAACCTATAGGATCTTCACCACTGAACAGAGGTATTTCTAACCTTGGATCTTTTATGACTGCTTCAGCAAAGTAAGAGGGCCCTCCTAATTGTGTGGCATATTGATTTCTTTGAGCCTCATAAAGATTTCCAATAGCTTGATAAACTGGTGGCATTCCTTGACCAGTGGTTGCCATGTTTATATATTGTCCAGTAATAGGATTGTATGTCTGTGGAGGTGTATATAATGGAGCACTGATGGGAGCAAAATACCCACTGTTCCCAGCAAATCCTAATGTATGAGCTTGCACTGCACTAGTGGTGTTACTAGCAGATAACCTAAATGGTGGTTGCTCTTGAGCTTCTTTCTGCTTTTCTGTATTCACCTTGATGCTCTCTGTAAACACACTACCACTTGGCAACCCTGTGGTTAGCCCTTGCATATGAGAACTTGGTATATTCCTGTGTGTTGCAAACTCTCTTTCTAGATTTCTCTGATGTTGAGAGTGATTTGATGCTGTTATATCTGGCACACTGTTTATCACTATTGATGTTGGGGTTGTTTGAACTCTTGTTTGCTCATCAGAGACTTGAGTGTGAGGTATTGGAGTAAATGCTTCTGCTTTCTGATTACCGATCTTCATGTTATGTCAAATTAATTGCAGAGTTTTCTAAATGTCTGAATTCATATCTGCCAGCTTCGCCTCAACTCTTGGCATTGTTACCATCTCAGCCCTCAACTGTGTTACTTCCTGTTTCAGATCTTGTAAATCATCTGTTCGGCTCTAAGATCTACCACCTTCTTCTCTACTCTGTCGACAGTGATCTGCACTATGGCCCTAGTGTCTGCCATTGCAATTCTGGAACTCAGTTGATAGAGGAAAACACCTGCAGATCCACCAATCGATGCCCGCAGAACCTTGACGCACGGACCTCTTCAAAGACCGGGATTTTACCACTAGGAGGATGTCTCCCAACAACCATCTTGGACTCAAGATCTACGCCCGAATTTCACCGCCGTCATGCCGCCTCCGTCTGAAGCGCACCGCTGCCGCGAACAGGAAGCAACGGGAGGGATTTTACGAGAGATCCCAACCTCCTGCTCTCCTGTGTCTGAATCGCCGTCGTTCGTCGTCGCCAAGGACACGACCAACGCTCTGATACCTTTCTGAGAACTAGATCGCCAGGAATTCTCCAATCTATTTGAATTTAGCAAGAACAGAAAGGATTCACGGTCGAATTTGATACGAGTGTCGGTGCTGAAGGGCAGATACCCTGACTTACAGTACCAGACTAGCGTTCTAGCTAAACTATGAAATAGGGTATTACATCTTGGCCTTTCTCTCATGCGATCTGGGCTACTTGTACTCTGTCCAGCTCACCACGGTAATAACCCACTACAGTAATAAAACGGTCACAAGACAGTAAAAGGTTTGAATCTACTAGTAGACTGTGAGGATTCATCCGAGCCGTTGATTTCCGCCATCTTCTCATCTACGCCTCTGGTGTTGATCTTCAGTAAGCTCGTGGATCAGGGCCGGACACCCGGGCGAGAAGAAGAATCAATTTTTCTAATCTGCTCTTCACCTAAGGTGTCCTTCCTCGATGATGGTGAGCCGAAGTTGGCCCTACCCGTCGTCAACCTCGCCACCTCGTCGTCAACTTCGTCCAAGAAGTCAGTCGCCGCCAGATCGTCCACCTCACCGCCCAGCAGCCACCATTGCCGCCTGCCGCGAAGACAGAGCAATGGTAAGAATTTCACTATGTCCAAACTTCGTCGGATTCAGTCTCTGCTTTAACGATTGCACCGGCGCTGTAGTAGGTGGTCGTGCCTGCGCGGCTACGGCCTTGTCTGCCATTTGGATTGAAGTTTGGTTGGGTGTGAGCGCACGGGAAGAGGTGAGCAACTCCAAATCTGATGCTTTCCGAAATTGCATTTTAAGATAAGCTGAGTGGCATTATGTAGTGCTAGATCAAAACTCCTGTTTTTTTGTTACTTTAGGTAGCATACTAACGATTTTAAAAAATGTGAACTTTTTTAGACAGTCTCTAAAGCATCAAGTATCCATTTAAAGTACTCCCTCCGTCCCAAAATGTAAGACACTTTTTGACACTATCATAGCATCAAAAAACGTCTTACATTTTGGGACGGAGGGAGTATGAAATTCATATCCAATTTGTGTTGGGAAAACTGCAAAGAATATTGTTGCAATTGGATTTAATACAAGTAATATGCTCTACGCATGCCCAAGAAAACTATCCTTGTGAGTTGAGCTATCTGAATATGCAAGTTTCCATATATACCAGTTATGCATGATCCCATGTCCATATCGATGACTACGCCCTGCGTAGGCAGCTAATTTTGACTTTTGGAAAGCTCACTTGGCAGAAGATTCATATGAATGAGAAATACACATCAGATATACTCTCAGAACCTGACTAAATCAATTGCCTGTAATACAAGAACCTTATATATGTTCTGTTTATGAATGACCCACCTTCTAGTTTGCAAAATGTTCCTAAATTACTCATTGCACATTGTAACATTGCAAGGAGTATTTGTTACAGTAAGATTCTGCCATTTAGTCAACACGCATAGCAAGGACCATTTAGTCAGCACCTATAGAATTTTTGAACATTTAATCCTGTCTGGTTGTTTGTTTCCAAAATGTGACCAAAGTCTGGAGTAACAATATTACAGTGAATTTCAGTACTGAATTTGATTCTACTCCAAATCTTGTCTGATTGCTGCAATTCGCCAAGGAGTATATTGATTGTTTCCAAAATCTTCTGACTGTTTCCAATATTACAGTGCTGAAATTCAATCCAAAAATATTTATTGTTTCCAAAAATTGACTGGACTGTTTGATTGTTTCCAAAAGTAGTAGGTCATCATGATTTCCTAATTGATTATTTCAAAAAATAGTGGATCATCATGATCAATTTCTTGATTTCCTGATTGAATGTTTCCAAAAACTAGCAAATCATCATGCCATCCACAGGAGTACAAGCAGCAGAGGCGGGAACTCGGCGACCAGCTCAGGCTCGGGTGGCGATTCCACCAACGACGGGGAAGGAGCGGCGATTCCACCAGCTGCTGGGAAGGAGCGACTTCACCAACACCCTGGGCGGCTGAATCACACAGGTGAGCGGTGGCGCGAGTGAAGGTCGCACAGGTGGGCGGCGGCGGCATAGGTTGGCGCCGAAATCGCACGGGGTGGGCGGCGGCGGAGGAATCATGCACATTGGCGCCGAGATCATGCGGGTGGGCGGAGGCAGGTGGGCTGCAAGCGCTGGAATCACCAACACGGCGGCGGAATCCGACGGCGCCGGCCCCTAGCAACGCACGGGCGACAAGCGGAGGCAGAAGGAGACCGGGCCGTTTTGTCAGATCTTTGGAAGTATGAGGTTACTTGCAAAATATTCGGTGTACCTAGCACCGACAAGCTTTACCGGACAGAGGGAGTAGCTAGCTACCCCACATGCTGTAAATTGTAAATTTAATATTCTTGATCGACTTCAAGCTGAAGGTCAGCCATTTGAAACGTGACCTGGCTTAGAGTGAGCGCTAGACTGGGGGTCAATTTTAGAAGAAAAAACCCGGATAACTCTACTCAAGATGTTGTAATACCGTAGTTCTATAATATGTAAATAGTACTCTCTCGGTCCCATAATATAAGAGCATTTTTGACACTAGTGTAGATCATGTGAGAGACATAGATACAGCAGCCGAACGCAATGTCACTCCATCCGTCTCCCACCTCGTCTCTGGAGCAGTGGCGGCAGCGATATATGTCTGCCACCAATGACAATGCATGTTACACAGTGCAACACAAATACTCTACAAGGTAAAAATCAGAAATTAACAGGAAAATATTCTACTAAAAAGAACGAGAAAAATTACTTGTCTTGATAAGGTTATGACATTAGTCTGAAAGTTTCTCGAAAAGAAATTATTCTAACAAGGTCTAGCTATAGCAGTCTTTCAGCTGAACATATCAATGTTATGTGCACTTGTTCTTTTAGTTGAAAACCATAGAGGAAGCCCGACAATAAATTTTACCGGAAACAGAGAAAAGAACATTACAAGCGCGAGAAATAATGCCTGGGAGTAGAGTAGGTGTGATGCCTCCAAACGACTCATGCATTGTTTTTGTGTTTATTGGTTCACGCCATATTCAAGGAGCGAACGAATGGATGAATGCTTGGGGACATTAGTAGGATATAATTTTATAGTTTAAGAATCTAAAATGCAGCTGCAAGGACTAAAGAAAGTAGCAACACAACATACATGATGAAAAGCAAAAGAAAAGAAAATATCATTTGTCTTTATTTCTTCCAAATATGTAAACAAAATGTGACAAGCCGGTACCTTCCCACTATCCACGGTGGCCATTAGAGCAACATGTTGTCTGTCAAACCGAAATTCGTAGAAGTAATACGTCCTGCAAAATATTATCTCATAAAGCAATTTAACTACAGAAGCCATTGCCTTTTGTAATATTCCCTTGAAAATTGAGAGAAATAACCTGATACCCTCCTGATCCTTAACTTTAATTGTTCGAGCTGAGTATATTTTTGCACCGCCTATGAAATGAAACAAATAACATAATTAACATATTAGGACAGTCTATAAAGCATTTCAAATGAGTATATCATGTTAATTGTTAACACTATTGTCAAGAGCTGAACTACTATACCTCACAAAATTCAGCCCTGAATTAAGAGAGGATCTACCACGGGTTCTATTTCTTGGAAGAGGAAAGTAGAGCCAAACCACTCCAGTGGTGGCTAGGCTTTATCACAATTACAACTCGATGCCCGATCTGTCTGGAATCACTGGCTTTATAGCATTACAGTCCAAAGGCTCGGTAAAACTAAAAAGAGAGGGATGACAACAACATCACAGGAAACAGTAAATGGCGGGTAAAAATAACTAAATGGAGCCGTGGGGATCCTGCACCTGCAGTGTCCTCTTCTTATTCACTTGCTCACCAGTTCGTCGAGGTCATCCCAGCCGTTGATTCTGGCCTCGGACGATCTCATAGCTTCCAGCTAGTGTCGGACGAGGAACAGAAAACAGAAGGTGTCGCTTTTGTTCAGGATTCAGAACCATGTGCGCGCTAGAAGATCAGACTTGTTTTCAACACGTGAAGGGGAAAACCTTATGGATAAACACTGATAGCACCTTGAGGTCTGGGTATAAGCTTGCTGTTAAGTGTGGCCATGCTCATCCAACAGAGGAAGGTGGGGAGTGGGAATCACATCAGGTCCAATATGTTGCCTTAGGCCCCGTTCGGAAGCTCTTTGGCTTCCGAAGCTAGCCAGCTTCTCGAGGGAGCAGCCCTATCCAGCTTCTCCGTGGCTGGCAGGAGCGTTCGGGGCAGCACAGGAGAGGAGCTGCGGCTTGCTGTGGTCGGGCCCACCAGGTTGGCCCAGTTTGAGGACAGACAGGCTGGTCTAATTGGTCTCTAAGAACGAACCGGTACGCTGATTCACTTGGCGGTGGCAACGCGAGTAATTTATCCCAACTCCACCTCCGCTAGAATCTGGGAGCTCGAAAAAGCTGCTTCTGATTTTTACACTACGTGAGGCCTCCGCTTCTGAAGCTGGCTTCGCGGAGCCGAGGCGTTCGGCCAGCTTCTCGCCCGCTTCCGAAGAAGCGCGGAGCTAGAGCACTTCCGAACGGGGCCTTAGTAGACTGACATGGAATGTTGAGTGTAACTTGCAACCGTCAGGGAGTAACAGTTTGTATAAAGTGTTACCTATCTTCTCCAGTATTCTAAAGGGGGCATAGAACTTGGAATGGAGCTTCAGATTTCTTTGAATACTGAGATAAGTGTCTCTAATGTTGGATATTTAAGTAGACCATGTCTCCAACAGAGAATTCTCTTTTCTTCTCTCGTCACCAAAGTGTTTCATCATTGTGCTTTGAGGAGGTTGTCCTTGATGGCCTGGTTTGCTAATTCCCTATTATGGAGGAGGTCAGGGGAGTCTTCAGAGGTGAAATCATGCAAGGTGGGATTCAACTATCAGAGGGGGTGGGAAGCTATAAAGTGCCTGAAAAGGTATCATCTGCAAGGAAATGTAAAAAATACCATCGTACCACCACTCAGCTACACTGCTAAAGCTAGGCAGGAATGCCATGTCTTGGGTTGCTGGAAAGCCATGCATCTCAAGTAGTTCCATAGTTAAAAAAGGCGCGCCTAGGCTCTAGGCGATAGCAAAACGCCTAGCGCATAACTGCGCTTAATCTGTGCATAATTGCGCATAAGCATGCGTGTTGATCAGAAAAGCGCAAGGCGGTGGCAAAACACACAATTAACGCCTAGCACTTTTTTGAACTATGAGTAGTTTTCCAAGCACTGATTTACTCTTTCTTCCTGACCATCAGTTTGTGGATGGTTGAACTACAAAGATGGAGCTTGACTCACAGGGATTCAGAAAGTTTCTGCCGGGGAGAGCTAGTGAAGATTTTTTTTCAAGGGAGCTAGTGAAGATTTATCGGACTGCAGGGAGCCCATGGAGCTTGAAAATGTAATCAGAGGTTCTAGCAACTGTTTGGACAATAAGCGGGTGCTTCATGGATAAAAATTGTGCATATTTGGTGAATTTTCTTACCACAACCAGGATGAGGTCCTTATGGTAGTCCCTCTGCAAAATCCATGCTAATGTGATGACAAGCAAATTCCAGGGTAAGTAGTGTGTTCTGCCTTATTAATTTGGCAAACGGGGCCTGCCAATGGAATAGGAGGTGTATTCTTTGATAAGTTGCTCTCTCTCTCTCTCTCTCTCTCTCTCTCTCTCTCTCTCTCTCTCTCTATCTATATATATATATATATATATATATATATATATATAGGAAAATCCATCCTACCACCCGTGGTAGTTACCTCATATATCTCATATACTACCATGTGGTAGTGTATATATACTATTTTATTATTTTAAATATGTTCATATACTATATCTAAGATATTTCAAAGCAAGTTACATGAAAAAATTGCATATGAGTCCATAGTTTTTGTTATATTTGTGAAATACATACATGTTTGTACATAAAAAAGAGCATACTCAAAACATGATACATACTACCCAAAAGTTAGTATATATACTACCTAATCATTGATATATACTACTCCCTCTGTCCCATAATGTAAGACGTTTTTTGACTCTAGTGTAGAGTCAAAAAACGTCTTACATTATGGGACGGAGGGAGTACATACTACACATACATACTCTTGGTTTCGACAGATACTACATACAACATACGAAACGCGAGTGGTGGTAACTACCACTGCTTGTAGGAAACATTTGTCCCCATTCAGATTTATGAAATACTTGCAGGAATTCCTGCATCAGTATAGTATACTTCCAACCATAATTTATTTTTATGTATCTCAAGACCGAGAATACTTGCAGGAGTTCCTCATCAGTATAGTTCTGAGAGGACCACTAGCTCGATGGCCAATCCATGGCCGAGATCGTGCCCCTGGTGTACGGTGCGGTGCCCAAGCGGCGGCGCAAGGTGCGCTCGGTGCGTGATGGGCTGCTCGACCGCGCCTAGATCGCGGACATCCAGGAGGCCATGGGCGTGGCCATGGCGGTGCAGTACGTCACTCTATGGCGCCGGCTCCGCCTTGTGGACTTGTCTGACGGGCCGGACAAGCTCACTTGGAGATGGACTACCTCGGGCTCCTACACCGCCAGATCCTGCTACAAAGCTCTCTTCCATGGATCCACGGCTGACCCAAACTGGTGTATCACCCGGCACTCTGGCGCCGCCGCATCAAATTCTTCATCCGCTAGCGCTGCCGGACTGCCGACCGCCTACCGAGACACGACCTCCCCATGAGCCGCTCGCCAACTCGCGGACTAAGACCCAGAGACCATGCGGCATCTTCGGTCGGATGCTCCTTCTCCCGCCAAATCGGCATGAGGTGCTCTCGTGGTGCCGTCCACCGCACCCGCCCCCAACCCGGACTATGAGTTCATCGCTGGCTACCTTTAGCCTTATCCAAAGATTACGAGCTGTTCCGCGGCGTGGGTTTTGCCTCTCTCTCGCCATACTTACCGCCTGGCACATTTGGCAGCACCGCAACGACTGCCTATTCGATGGCGCCTTGCCGGCTGTAGGTCGCGCTGTGAGTACGATACGTGATGAAGCACGATCAGGCTCATCTTTGGCGCCGCAAGGCTTGCCTCGCCATCGCCCGAGACGTAGCTCACGCCACCATGGCCGACACGCCCGCCACTTCCGTGTCACGGCCCCCTCTACGTGCCATCCCTGTGTACTCGCTAGTTGGCTGGGCACCCCCCCCCCCACCCTCCTACTCACCCTATGTAATTTCACTGTACCTATCAATGCAATGGTACGCAAAAAGACCCCTTTTTTAATGTGTAATCTGGGCAAGAAGTAGGGCTAACAAGTTCACTGATTAGTCTTTGCATTTGGTGCCAGTGGTGTAGACCTTGACCACTTCAATGATCCACATAGGAACTGTTGTGCTGGATGCTAGAGAAAGGATGTGGTGATTGACTCTGGACAGAGCATCAGCTGCTCTACCTTCCCTTCCTCTCTTGCTCTCCAAAGGTAAGAATAACCTAGTAAAGTGACAGGAGTTAGTGTTGAATGCCTTACATCAACTTCTGCCCACGGATGTATTTCAAGCTTTCATGGTCAGTTCTGATTATAAGATGGGAGGCAGCAAAGTAATGCTTCAAAAATTGCTAGAGTACCCTGTCATAGGTGTTAGGAAAGCAACTTGTATTTCCAGGTGGCCATAGGCCAGTATATATACATGTACAGGTGTGGAATATATGCTGGAATATATGCAGGAAACCCCTTATACAATAGGGTAAATACGAAAGGTTACATGGCTATATATATAACTCTAACACCCCCCCTCAAACTCATGGTGGATTAACAACACTGAGTTTGGAGAGATAGAAGCCATGCTGCGCCCTAGTATGGGCCTTTGTCAGAAAATCCGCCAACTGTAACTCGGAAGGCACATACTGAAGAGCAATAACCTGATCCTGCACACCAGCGCGCACATAGAAAGCATCAACACCAATATGCTTGGTGAGCTCATGCTTCACAGGATCGCGCGCAATGCTAATAGCACCTGTACTGTCAGACAAGAGCGGAGTAGGTGTAGTAATGTAAAACACCAAAATCCTGAAGTAACCACCGTAACCAAGTCACCTCTGCCACAAAAGCCATAGCTCAGAACTCAGCCTGCACTCGAATGGGAAGCTGCAATCTGCTTTCTTCGTCTTCCGTGCAATGAGAGAACCACCAAGAAAAACACAAGAAGCAGAAAGTGAACGGCGATCGGAGGGATCACTAGCCCACGTAGCATCCGAATAGGCTCAAGGTGTAAAGAATCGGAGCGAGGAAAGAATAGACGGTGAGAGATCGTGCCTCAAGATATCGGAGAACACGAAGGAGGTGACTATAGTGAACGAAGTGGGAGCGGAGACAACCGACTCAGAATATGAACCGGATAAGAGATATCCGGACGAGTGACAGCTAGATAGACAAGACTCCCAACAAGATGACGATAACGCGTCGGGTCAGGCAAGGGGTCACCATCAGTATCACGGAGGTGAACATTGAGCTCCGTGGGAGTCTCAACAATGCGCTCATCGGTAAGAGCAGCACGAGCAAGAAGATCCTGTATATACTTTTCCTGGGATATAAAAAAGCCATCAGAGGTAGAAGAGACTTCAATTCCAAGAAAGTAGCGAAGAGGTCCAAGATCGGACATAAGAAATCACGACTAAGACGGGCCTTTACAAAGGCAATATACTCGGGGTCGTCGCCAGTGATGATCATGTCATCAACATAGAGAAGAAGAAGAGTCCGACCACGAGGAGAAAGGTGGACAAACAATGCTGGATCATGAGCACTCGCTGAAAAACCAGCGGCAGTCACCACAGAGGCAAAACGCTCAAACCAGGCGCGGGGGGCTTGCTTAAGGCCATAGAGAGAGCGACGAAGACGACATACCATGCCATCAGGAACAGAATACCTAGGTGGTGGCTGCATGTATACCTCCTCACGCAGCTCACCGTTAAGAAAGGCATTCCTAACATCAAGCTGAGATACAGACCATGTATACCTCCTCACGCAGCTCACCGTTAAGAAAGGCATTCCTAACATCAAGCTGAGATACAGACCAGTGGCGCGCAAAGGCCACGGCAAGAAGTGTGCGAATAGTGGTCATATGGGCCACAGGAGCAAATGTCTCATCGTAATCACGACCATGCTCCTACTGAAAACCACGAGCCACACCGTCTGCTCCTCTAAGATCCGACGGCTAGCCAAGCTCCCCATTTTTCTCGTGTATTCTTCTGCTCACCCACGCGCCGCTGTCTTCTCTTCTAGAGAGCACTTCCCCCCCTCCCGAATCTGAACATCCCCAGTCCCCACCTCCACCAGCCCGCCGATGCTCCTCCGGTCCTTCGCTCCTGGATCCTCGCCGTCGTGCACACATCATCCCATACCGTCGCCTCCCCACCGTGCCCAGCTACTCCTCGACCGCGCCCCCCAGCGTTTCGCCTTACCGCCTTATAGAAAATTGCTCCGCACGACGAGGAGAAGGTCGGGCACCCACGAGTTGATCCAACACAAGCGGCGGGAGAAGAGAAGCAGCGACGACGGCCAGAAAGACAACAGCGGCGGTGCAAGATTGGAACTTAGCACGAATTGCGCGTGCAAAAAATAACCTAGGGCTATGATGCCATGTTAGGAAATATGCAACTTGTATTTCCAGGTCGCCATGGGCCAATATATATACATGTACAGATGCGGTAAATATGCAGGAAACCCCTTATACAATGGGGATATACACAGCAAATATATACAACTACAACATACCTCTCCACCGTTGAACTACTGGTTCATTCAGATACGAGACTGTAAATCCGCCCTTTGTTCCAAGGAGTCCTAGCAGTGTCAAAGCATCATGAATGGTTTTTATACAATGTTTAGCATCATCCCCTTAAAATTCTGGTATGCTCAACTTGGCGGGTTTAACAGTGAAAATGTTCCTTCTATTATCTACATGACTGTGGCCTCTTCCTTTAGGGCTCCTTTGATTCAAAGGAATTCCATAAGATTTTTGAAGGGTAAGAATCCTTAGGAATTTTTCCTACATTTGTCGTTTGATTCATGGGATTGAATCCTATAGGAATTTTTCCTATGGAATCATGTGTAATACATTTCATTGGAAATCTAGCATCCACTCCAACCTCTTTTTTCACTTCCTTTGTTTTTCCTGTGGCATCAAACACTCTGTGCTAATCCTATGGGGTTCAAGTGGGCATGCCAATCCAATCCTTTATTTTTTCTATTCCCGCGTTTTGAGAATCCTACGAATCAAAGAGGGCCTTAGTATTTTCTGCCCAATTTCAGAAACTTTATCTAGTGGTGATGCTCTGGTTTTTGGTGAAGTGTACATCTGGCTGTTGGGCATGGTGTGCATGTCTATATGGCGCTCTGGTTGTGGTGTCCGTATTGCCTTCTTTCCCACTGGGTTCATGTATAACTACAGTCACATCTCAATATGGTTTTGTGGGAGGTGCAGCTGTTCGATTGATACTGCCTTGTCCGGGGGAAGGGTGATTTCCCTGCCATGATTTGTTATGTCGGGTAAGAGTCGGGCCACTTCTTCAGTAGGTTTTTTTCCCTAGGAGTGCTTGATCAGAGAAGAACATGTCAAAGCTGGACTGGATTTTGGAGAAACTGCTCTGCAAGGTGGAGAAATTCTTGTTGACTAAAGTTGCAAATCAATGAGTTCTAGCTTGTCAAGACTCAGAAGACGTTGCTTTTGCCGAATTTGAACATCCAATTGGAGTAATTTGAGTTCAAGGACCTTATTGTCTGCTGAATCAGATGATTTTGCCCTAGGAAACAGCAAGGGTATTAGAAGAAAGCAGGGAACTTTCTCACCTTTACTATTAGGAGATCAGGGTGGGCAATGGGGAATTTGACAGGTGACAGCCAGCTAGTGGCAACCAAACTTGCACAACCCAAATCCTGCGCTCCTAATCGACCGCCACCAGCACCGGCCGTCACCAGATGGTGCACCGGAGAGGGTGAGTGGGTGGGATCTTACAATGAAGAGATGTTCTTCGGCAATGACTCCCAGTCCAGACCCGTATCTGAGCAGTCTACAGCTCTGAATCGCCAGCACGAACACTTCGCTGCCGGGATCTGAGACAAAAGGGGGAGAACTAGCTCCACTCGGCCATCAAATCCATCTTGCCATCGAGGAATTGAAATATCTGATGCCAGTTGTCAAGATCTGAACTATTATGTGAGAGCCTGGCTAAATAGGAATGATATACTACTCATATCAATAAGGAATTCCTTCTTTTCTGGAAGCCCATCTACAAGGAACTCCAAAGTTAAGCGTGCTTGACTTGGAGCTATTTGAGGATGGGTGACTGACTGGGAAGTTAATCCCGGGTGCGCACGAGTGAGGACGAAGTGCACAAGAAACACTAGTGTTGGTCTGTGGGGCCAGTCTAGATCCCACCAGGAGTAATGGACGAGAACCGATGGCTATGGCCGAGGCGTTACAATTGGATCAGAGATTCAAAGCCGACCCTCGCGGTTACACGGGCATGTGCGGGTCAGGTGCGTGAGCATGCGGCTCATGGTGTGTGTGGCCCGTTGTGGCACACGGCATGGCATATGTGCCGGACTAGACGCACATACGTGTGCCAAGAGGGAACATTCCTGATGGGCTGACGAGCACTTCGGTTCCTTTGAGTGGGGATGTATGTGAGAGCCCGGCTTAATAGGAATGATAGACTACTCATTAACAAGGAATTCCTTCTTTTCCGGGAGCCCGTCCGCAAGGAATTCCAAAGTTAAGTGTGCTTAGCTTGGAGCGATTTGAGGATGGATGACCGACTGAGAAGTTGATCCCGGGTGCACATGAGTGAGGACAAAGTGCGCAAGAAGGACTAGTATTGGCCTGTGGGGCCAGTCTAGATCCCACTGACAAAAACAGTCAGAACCGGTGGCTATGCAAGGCGTTACATATTATAACTCACAAAATCCATAGATTCACAAACAAGCCCGAAATTCAGAGGGGATCTAGCTAGGGTATCTATTTCTTGAACAAGGAAAGTAGTGCCAAACCAGTCCAGTGGCAGCTATGGTTTAACCCAAATTACAACTCGATTCCCCATCTAGAATCATTGGCTTTATAGCTATTACAGTCCAAAGTTTTGGTAAAAGTAAAACAAGAGAGGGATGGCAACGACATCATGTTGAACTGCAAGTGGCGGTAAAAGTAATTAAATGGCAGTTGTCGAATGTCCTGCATCATCAGGACCAACGTGTCTGTATTGCATAGCCCAATGGGTGAATATAGATTACAAGGGACTTAGGGTACAAGTGAAGAAATCTAGACTAGTATGAATACGTAAGGGGACTTGAACCAATATTTATACTCCTTAACACAAGTTATTTACCAAAGTTTTTCAACTCATATGTTCATCTAGGAACATAACTATTTTACAAAAACTATTGCACTGCACAGTTACGCAATTATAAAATGTCAAACATAAGGCAAAATAAAGAATGTAAACCCATTAGCTCTGTTTTCGAGTCGCTCGACTAGTCGCGACTAGTCGTCGACTAGTCTATGAGTCGCACTGGCAGGGTCGACTCAGCCTGGCGACTCGACTCATGGGATGAGTCGAGCGACTCATGGGATGAGTCGAGCGACTCGAGCGACTAGTCTCGACTAGTCACGACTAGTCGTGTTTTCTGGGTCGAACGACTCGATTTTTTTGGGCCCCACCTGTCATATGCTTTTTTACTGTATCGATCCATCCTCGAAACCTAGATCGAACCTGTTCCCTCCCCGACCCAACCCTCTCCTTGGCAGCCGCCGCCCATGGTTGCTGGCTTGCTGCTCCTCCCTGGTTGTTGCTGCTGGTCTGCTCCTCCCTGGTTGCTGCTGTTGCTGGTCTGCTCCTCCCTCCTCCCCTGGTTGCTGCTGCTGGTCTAATCCTCCCTCATCCCCTGGTTGCTGCTGGTGGTGGTCTGCTCCTCCCCTGGAGGTGCATGAACAAGGGTGGTTGTGTATGATGAAGACTTGAGGGCTGAATTGGAACCACTCAAGAACAAGGCTGGTTTTATTGTACCTACTTTCTACTGCTTAATTCATGTCGACTCATCGACCATGAGTCTAGACTAGTCACGACTAGTCTAGAGTCGCTCCCCCCGAGCGACTCGTCGACTCATCGACTCAAAAACCTTGCCCATTAGACAACTCATCAAAAGCAGTTAGCTATGTTTGCTATTTATTTTGAACTTTTATGCACACTAAGCAAAACTTTACAACACACCGATATGATTATGGTAATAAATCAATTGCAGTAGTAAACATAATATGTTGATCAGACCATCAATCAACATATTTAGAGTGACATCCCACAGCAAGCTAAGGCTAACATTAAGTGGTTCTTTTGTCTAGTAAGTTCTTTTCATACCTCGTCTAATATGTGGAAGTTGTAAGTAGTCCAGGGCAACTTTCATTTAAAAGCACATTAAAAAAGTGTTGCGACTTTCAAGCTAAGATGATAGAAATTACCAGGTACAAATAACTTGGACGCCTCCTTTAGAGTGCCCAACTCCGTTATATCTTTGGCCTGTGAACAAATATCCGCGTAAGAACATGAGGATTTTCTATTTTCGTAATATCTGATAAAAGCACAAGCCTTCTAAGTAATAAGGATAAAGTGATACAGAATAGCATGATCAATAGTAACACAGTTAGCATATGTTCATAAAAGCTTTTTAACCCACTATTTGTTTTAACATAATTAGGAGAGAAGAGAAAAATAATGACAACTTCGAGGGAAGATGGTCATTCATGTTTAATACGATCATTGAGAGTCTCGATTTGAGGGAGATTGACCTCACTGGCAGACAGTTCACGTGGGCGAACACATTGCCGGTTCCAACATATGAGAAGTTGGACCGAGTGCTCACCAGCATAGTGGGATCAGAAGTTTCCTTTGGTAATGGTTCAGGCGCTTCAGAGAGCAATTTCTGATCGTACACCGTTACTGGTTGACTCTGGGGAAGCGACCCATGTGGGAAACAGGACCATTTTCTCTTTCAAATTAGGATGGTTCAAGAGGGACGGCTTCATGGATCTCATTGCTAGAGAATGGGCCAGGGAGTCAGGTGGACATTCCAATGTCGATACGTGGCAAAATAAAATTCGACATTTGCACCAGTTCTTGAGGGGCTGGACCAAGAATCAAAGTGGGATTTATACAGGGAAAAAGAGAGACTCACACAACTCATAAATGAGTTAGATTTGAAAGCTGAGTCTAATGTTCTTAATGTGTCGGATCCGACTGTTAAGAATGAGGCTCAGCAGAAGTTGCGTGCTCTTCTTAGAGAAGAAGAGATGAAATGGGCTCTCAGAGCGAAGCTGACAAAGGTCGTCCAAGGTGATGACAACACCCAGTTCTTCCACATGATTGCAAATGGGAAGCATAGAAAGAAGAAAATAATCCAACTAGAACAGGATGAGGGTACAATTGTAGGGCATGAGAACCTCAAGTTGTACATCTCCAATTATTATAAGCTACTTTGGGGAGGGGGGGGGGGCAAAGATAATTTTGTGTCGCTTGATGAGGGCGCAATAGGGGACATTCCACAACTCAATACAGACGAAAACGAGATTTTGTCTGCCCTGGTTACCAAGAAAGAGGTGTTTGACGCGGTAACATAGATGAAACATAATAAGGCTCCTAGACCTGATGGATTTCCAGCAGAGTTTTACAAGAGATGCCGGCATATCATTAAGGGTGATCTTATGCCTATGTTTCATGACTTATTTAACGGACAGTTACAGCTATTCCACCTAAATTTTGGAACAATAACGTTGTTGCCAAAGAAGGAGGAGGCGGTACGCATTGAGCAGTTTAGGCCGATATGTCTGCTCAATGTGAGTTTCAAAATCTTCACCAAGGTTGGCACGAATAGGTTGACGCGGATTGTCCATTCGGTGGTGCAACCATCTCAGACTCCTTTCATGCCAGGAAGACACATCCTAGAAGGGGTTGTCTTACATGAAACTCTTCATGAGATCCATTCGAAGAAACTGGACAAGGTTATCTTCAAAGTGGATTTCGAGAAAGCATATGATAGGTCAAATGGCCCTTCCTCCAGTAGGCCCTGCACATGAAGGGGTTCGATGAGGCTTGGAGGAAACAGGTGGACTCCTTCATTCAAAAAGATAGTGTTGGGGTTAAGGTGAATGACGACATAGGTCATCATTTCCAGACGCATAAGGGCTTACGACAGGGAGCCCCGATGTCTCCTGTTCTATTCAACATAGTTGCGGATACGTTGGCAATTCTTATCGGTCGGGCTAAAGAAAACGGCCAAGTAGAAGGACTAGTTCCGCATCTTGTGGATGCGGGAGTGTCCACACTACAATACGTGGATGACACAATTATTTTCAAGGAACATGATCTTGAAGAAGCTAGAAATATGAAGCTTATTTGAAGAACTGTCGAGACTGAAAATTAACTTTAACAAGAGCGAATTGTTACTGTTTTGGGAGGGCCAAAGAGGAACAAGATGCGTCTGAGATAGTTGTTCGGATGTGAAATGGGCTCCCTACCATTCAGTTACCTAGGGATACCAATTCGCCATCGCAAAACTATCTAATAAGGAGTGGAAATGCATTGAAGATCGATTTGAAAAAGGCTAAGCTCTTTGGAAGGGCAAGCTTATGTCTTATGGGGCCAAAGGCCAGCATGTGTTGATAAACTCAGTTCGACTAGTTTGTCGATGCTCCTTTTATCTTTCTTTGAAGTACCTATAGGGTACGGAAAAGACTAGACTTTATCGATCTCGCTTTTTACGGCAATGTGATGAAGTTAAGACGAAATACAGATTTATTTAGATGAGATATAATTTGCAAACCCAAAGACCAGGGTGGGTTAGGGGTCGAGAACTTAGAAGTAGATGCCTACTTAGCAAATGCCTATTTCGGTTGTCTGTTGTGACTGAGGGTACGAGGGTACAAATTTTGCGTAACAAGTACCTAGAATCTAAGACATTGGCCCATGTTACCGCTAGACCTAACCATTTTGGAAGGGGTTATTGAGGATGAAAGAAACCTTTTTCCAAAGGGTGAAATTTATCATTGGTAACGGTAACACAATTAGATTCTAGGAAGATGCATGGTTAGGGGAGACGCCTTTAGCCCTGCAATACCCCACGTTATATAATATTGTACAACATAAGGAAGCTTATGTTGCTATATTACTACAATCGGTCCCTCTTAATATCCAATTCAGGAGGTCGCTGGTGGGGGAATGTTGGAACTCGTGGTTGCACTTGGAGCGCAGGTTGATGGACTTTCAACTTTCGGACCAACCAGGTGCCATTCAGTGGAAATTATCTAGGAATGGTAGTTTCTCGGTGAAATCCATGTACTTGGATCTAATTGACTCTGGGCCAATCTCGAGATCACTTCATATCTGGAAGATTAAAGTTCCGTTGAGGATTAAAATTTTCATGTGGTTTGTCCACAAGTGATCTTAACCAAGGATAACTTGCTAAAGCGAAGATGGGTGGGTAGCTCTCGATGTTGTTTTTGCGACCATGATGAAAATATACAACACCTCTTTCTCGATTGTCCGCTAACCAAACTGCTTTGACGTACGATTCATATAGCCTTCAACGTTAATCCTCCCACTAGCATCAACACGTTATTTGGGATGTGGCTAAATTGTGTGGAATCCAATATTGCGAGACATATTCAAATAGGATTATGTGCACTATTTTGGGCTATATGGAACTGCAGAAATGATCTGATCGTTAACGGGAAATTTTTTACCAACTTTTTGCAGGTTATCTACAAAGCCACTGCTTGGATCCATACGTGGTCGTTACTCATTCCTGCAGACTCCAGGGAGCTTTTGGTTACTGGGTGCAACCGGTGGGAGATGGTACCACGCGCTATCTTCAACCGATTTGGATGGCGAGCTAATAATAGGCTAGGTGTTTAGTTATCGTAGCCTATTTTTTTCGCCGGATGTGGCATCTTTTACTTTACATTTTTTACTTCGTTCAGGCTCTTTTTGTGAGCCAGTACTGGACCTCAGACTTTGTCTTCGTACTTTCGTTAAATAAAATGGCTGCATGCATCGTTCTGACGCACAGGTCGAGGGCTTTCCTCCTTTTCAAAAAAAAACCCACTATTTGTTTCATATGTGTGCATATAAAATGCTATGATCATCTATATGCCCACAGAATAAGGGGGTCAAGCGAGTAGCCTATAGCTCGGTAGATAGAAAAATTCCATTGTAATTTTAATAAATAAAGATAGGTAGGAAGGACGTAGGGCTTTTTCCCATCCAAGGGCCTGAACCTGTGTAAAACCACTATATCACCATCATTGATGACGAGCTATCCTCTCTCTACAATCTTCCATGACAACATTATTCATCGACATTTGGCGCCCACCCTAGGTTCCCAACGGATATCTTCCCTCTCTTCCAACACCCTTTCCAATTGAAATCACGTCCATGAACCTCGAGCCAATGGCCTCACCCATCCACAACCTCGACAAAGGGGGATTTTCCATCAACGATATAAAAGCAGAACAAGAGATCGACTTCGGTACTTCAGACGAAGAACCTCCGACCGAGAGCCCAGTCCACCGTCCCGGGCTTCCTACTCCCGGCGTCAAGAGGACAGGGAGTTCAGAAATGGAGTGTGAATCGTTGGAACTGGCTAAAGTGCCTAGCTGGCGACCACCGGGCAAAATGCAGATCCTTCCTAACACAACTCCAGCGATCAGCGGAGACGGAGGGCTCATGATCTTAGCTATCTGCAGTACAACAACTCCCCCACCCAACATCACCTACCCACAACGCCTTATTAACCTATCACCGACCGCCTCGACTCTCAAGACTCCCATGCCGACCGATGCCCGTCTTCAGCCCAGGTCGTGCCGCCCAACCACCGGCGCTGCTCGTCGCCCCCGACAGCGCCATGGCTGCCACCTCACACCAAGCGCCGCCATGCCGCCGCCGGCGACGTTGCCACCAGCGTGGGGTCCCTTGACTATCTCAGAGGAAGTCAAAGATTTGGGCCGAGTCAAATAGTTCCTGGGCATAGAAGTGACCAGGTCTACCAAGGGAATTGCGCTATCTTAGAGGAAGTATACTTTAGATCTACTAAGTGATGTAGGAATGCTAGGATGTCGGATGGCCTCAACCCCAATTGAGCAAAACCACAAAGTGACAGCCTGAGAAGAAGTGGATAAGGAGAGATATCAAAGATTATTTGGGAGGCTGTTCTACTTATGTCATACATGCCCTGACATTGCCTTTGTAGTAAGTGTGGTAAGAAGATACATGCATGAACCTACGAGTGATCATCTTGAAGCGGTGTATAGAATTCCAAGGTACTTGAAGGGGGCACCAGGAATGAGACTCTTATTTGAGAGTAACAAGCATCTCGTGGTCGATGGGTACCATGGGAAAGTTGCCTAGATGATTGTAGATCAACCTCATGATTTTGTGTCTTCGTTGGTGGGAACTTGGTATCATGGAGAGGAAACAAGTTGTTGTGTGCACCTAAACTGTCGAGGCCGAATATAGAGCTATGGCTCAAGGGCTAAGTGAAAGGTTGTGGACAAGAAATTTATTAGAAGAATTGAAGATATTGAAGACTAGTTGTTTGAATGTGTGGTGTGATAACAAATCAGCAATCAGACATAGCAAAAAAATTAGTGCAACATGACAAAACTAAGCATGTGGAAATAGATAGATTCTTCATCAAATGGAAGTTAGATGTTGGGATGTCAAGATAGAGCATATGAGTTCGTGAGCAACAAATTGCAGATTGCTTGACAAGGATTAGGAACTAAAGTATGTAGTGCAGGCGTGTGACAAGATGAGAATGATAGATATCTATCACCCCTCTAGAGGGGTGTTGAATGGAGCCCCATAGTTTGCAGGCCAGGCCCATTCCAATGAGTGGTCGCCCAAGGCCAGGAGGTGCGCGATGTTGTGCAAGACACATCCGCAAGAGCCATTGACTCGGCAGGCCCCTCCTCTGCTCAACACAAAACAACCCCAATGTTAAGCAAAACACCTCCCTCGCGGCAGCGACCAATTGGTGGACCACGCGTAACGTGCGTCCCATGCAATGTCGGCCTGGCGTGAATTAAATGCGCCAAAGGGGGAGGGGGCTGATATATTTCGTACAAAAGAGTTGCATGTGTATTTTGGTGGGCTTTTTTGCGTATTTTTTCTTTTAGATTTTTTTACGTCCTATTTTTTCCTTCGGTTCAGTCGATTTCTACCGTTGAGAACAACGGCCGAGTTGGAGACGGGGACGCCACGGCATCGCCGGCGAAGGTGAGGAAGCAAATTGACAGGTGCGGGTGGGGGCCTCTTAGTTTTGACTGCCCTTCAGATTAGACAATTGGTCGAGCTCAAGACGGGGACGTTGCGGCTGGGCACAGCGTCACCTACGAGGGGCAAGAGCTTGCCAGGACCTCGCAGGAGACGGGGACGCCGCAGCGACGAAGGCGGGGAAGCAGGATGACAAGTGCAGGTGGGGACTTCTAGTTTGGAGGAGGTGGAAGCGGGGCAAGATCTGTTTTTCTAAAAGATCTATATATGTAATTCAAACCAAGACGGGCTGGTCGCGTGCACCCCAGCTTAGCAAAGGTTCTTAAGTAAAAAACAGTTGTGAAAAATGGCAAGTTCCTCAACATACCTCTAGGAATGTGATCTTGAGCTGATTAGATGGCTTGATTACCACGCTTACAAGTTCTGACCTACATTAAAAACAGGAAGAAGGTTCTCTGCATTAGGCATATTCGAATGTAATCCTCTATTTCTAAATAGTTGCAACCCAACGCTTTTTTCTTAATCGTGCAAACACGTCACATGCATGCATGCGACATCATCATTATGTCATCTCATGCATGTTGTGTGAAGAATCCTCTATTTCTAAATAGTTGCAACTTGCAACCCATCGCCTATTTTTATTTTTCTTAACCGTGCAAGCACGCCACATGCATGCGTGCGACATCATCATTATGTCATCTCATGCATGTTGTGTGAAGAATTAGTTAGAGATGGCGCTACGCATTGATTGCATAAGAGCAAGTACAATAGTGGGCTTATAGCCATGTCATTTTTGCCTATGTGGAGGGAGATGTGAAAAAGTAAGGGGAGTTGGCTCTCATGCAAGAGCCTAGCTATATTCGCATTTCCAGGTAAATGCAATAAATGTGAAGAAAGAGATAGAGAGAAGATGAAAAAAAGTACTAAGGTAATAGCCAACCTCATAGACCACATTATTGTATGAGTACCTATAGATGGTGGCTATAGATGATATGGCAGTTCCTTATAGCCAGCAGTTGGCTATATTATTAACTGCTATCATGCCATCTCATGCATGTGGTGTGGACAAGTGAATGAAAGTGAAAAGAGTAAGTGGAGAAGGCATGTGCATAGAACTATTGTGAAGAGGTATAGGGAAAAGAGTAAGTGGAGAAGGCATGTGCATAGAACTATTGTGAAGAGGTATAGGGTAATCACAGGCCGCGTATCCAAGATCTTAAATCAATTATTTAAAAGAAACTCTAGATTGGTTTCAGAGCTTTTTTGGGATGAGCCTAGCAAATGAAAGAAAGTGTCAACCAACTTGAGAGAAAAAAAATCATTAAATCAGTTTAACTTACCCCGCAAAAAAGAAGTTTAACTTACGGAACAAAATCTCAAACGATTAAAGTGCTAACTTAACATAATTTGTGTTTGCAGTGCAGTAACAATATTTCGTAGCTAGGAGTACATCTAAGCTTTCACGCAGGAAAGCCCAGAGAATAATATAGTTCCTTTACTTTCCTAATTTTCTAACCAAAATTTATAAGTTTAATCATTAAAATATAAACATTTCACACAGCTGTAAATGCAACAGGTCTGTAGCTGGTAAGTCGAAAGGGGCCTTACTTACCTACCTATCTGGAGATGCGAACCGAGCTGCGTACGCCCTGACCTTGGCCTTGTCGCCATAATAGGTCATGGCGGCGCTGAAATCCTGAAATGCAGCCGAAAACAAATCTTGAGCTCACCCCAAAATTGCTATGAAAATCTGAAGCAGGGTAGGGAGAAAAGTAGACGAGACCGATCACCTCGGGCTCCAAGATGTTGTCGAAGGACGGCGGCACGCGGATGGAGAAGCCGCTGCCGTAGTACTGCGACCACGACCTCGTGTTTGCGATGCCGACCAGCAACGAGGTAGCCCCGCCGTTTGGAGGGTGAGGCGTCGGTGACTGTGACGCCGAAGGGAGCGCCTCATCTGCCGCAGTAGCGGCGGCGAGGCTCATTGCGGCTGCGGCTGCGGCTGCGGAGGCGGTGTAGATAGCGAAGTCGCGGCGTGTGGCGTCGCACCGGTAGAGCGGGCGCGCGGGGGTGGGTTTGTGGCATAGCCGTGGTGGCTTTGGATAAGGAGGCGAGGGGGCGAGGGGAAGCAGGGCGGGGGTCATGGCGCACCACGCCCAGCGGACACTCACGGGAGTCGGAGGTCGGTCTATCCGTGTGAAGAAAGAACGCACTCTCTGCCTACTTCCCACCATCCAAATGAGTAAAATTCATCTATGGTACCTCAACTTACATGGCAAGCTCACTTTGATCACTGTACATAAAAAATTAGTCAATACAGTCATTATATATAAATTGAGATGATTATACGGTCATTGACCAGCCGTATAGCTTCATATTTTATCTGAGTTGACCGGTCAAACACGTTGTGTGGCGGCGCTATCTCTCCTCCCCACGTGGGTCCCGCCTCTAAGTGAATGAAGGAAAGAAACAAAGAAGAGACTAAAATTTCAGACGTGAGGGGCGGGGGATTCAAACAGGAAACCTACGGCTCGCAACTCCATCGCGATGGCCAGTTGAGCACACGATGTTTTGTGTAATGTTGCGGAGCCAAAGTCATTTATACAGAAACACGGAGCACATACTGTGCACACTCCCAGCACGCACTAGCACAGGTGCATGCAGCACACAGCCACGCATGCATTGCAGTCGTCTCCAGGCCCAAGTCCCTGCAGTGCCTCGCCATGCAGCCCGTGGAGTCTTGCTTCCCCAACGCGTCTGTCGTCCTCTCGCGTGCTTCAGCGTCTGCTTCGCACGCAGCCTGCCGTTGTTTGGCGCACTCTTGCAACTTCTCACTATTAATAACATGCACGTATACACATAGCTCAGTATGCAGTATGCTTCGGAAGCAGGCGCCGTTTGACATGGCTAGCGTGAGTGGACGGTACCGAGGTGTACGTCGTCGCCGCCATCTAGGATGGGTCTCACGAGCGACCGCTATACGCCGCAATCTTGATCGATGTCGTGGATGTCCCTGACGCGCTTCTACGAGCGGTGCAACGTATACCAACTGTCTGCGCAACATGGCCACATGGACAACAACAGCGATACTCACACTGGTCGCTCTCCTCGCCATGCACGCCTTTGCCGGGCGGCTGCTCGAAAGCACGACCCTTACCGCCTCCCAGATTTCATGCGTGCTTGTTGTATGCTATCTTGCTAAGCGAGTGTGTGTGCATGTGTGTTGTGTGCATGCGTTCATGATTGCCGTGCACCGCCCCATGCATGAATGCGGGTCAGCGGCGTCCGGCCGGACGTGGGAGCTCTGTGTGCGTCGTGCATGTGAGTGTGGCTGGCCGATGCGCCCGTGCGTGCATCTCTGTGTGTGTCTTCCTTAGTGCCAAGTGTGTACTGGGTAAATTGTGTGCATCTTGTGTGCGTGTCAGGCCGTCGTGTGCGTGCATGTGTTCTTATATAAATGAGTGTCGCATTTACACATGACACGAAGCGGTGGGCCGTCATTAGCTGGCGTGGGAGCTGGGCCCCGATCGAATTCCTAGTCCCACCAAATTTATTCTCTTCTTTGTTCTTTCCTCCACCAGCGATGTGTGGGCCCTGCATGAGGAGGAGAGAGAACTGTTATCACACGATGTGTTTGACTACCAATTGAGATAAATACGAAGCTTACACGGCGACCAAAGGATCAGTATAATCACCTCAACTTGTACATGGTGATCGTATTGACCCGATTCTTATGTACAATGACCAAAGTGAGCTTACGGCGCAAGTTCAAGTACCGTGAATGAATTTTACTCCATCCAAATTGTTGGGAAACTAACGGACCGATTAGAGCGGTTGCGGCCCGACTTGGCCAAAGCTCCAGAGCCTTGACCGAACGTTTCCCCACTTAACTTTGGGCACTTATCCCTAGGAGCTGGGAGCTGGGAGCTGGAGTAACTAGTTAGTTGACGAGTGCCTCTTGAAAAGCCTCACAACGATCATTTGCAGGAGGGCTGAGAACACTTTTTGGCACGCTTTGTGTTATTATCATGTGTTGTGTCCTGGGTGCTTCTTTTGAATTTTATTTTGCCCGTGTTTTTGGCCTTTTAGATGGTTTTTTGTTTATTTTTACTTTTCAGATTTTCATCGGTCTTTCTTAGCTTATCAAAAAAAAGTTTTACGCAAAAAAAAACATTTTCTTTTTGTTTGCTTCCTTAAGAGGCACGGTTTTGCTTCCATCAGAGGTGTGGTTTTGCTTTCGTGAGAGGCATGACTGTACATCTCGGAAAAGGGAAAAATGTGTTTCACTTTTTTTTCGTTCATAAAAGGCATGGTTTTACTTACGCGAGAGGCACGGTCATGCCTTTCAGAAACAAAAAAGATGATTTTGTCTTTGTTTTTTTAGATGCACGACTTTGCTTCCGCAAGAGGCACGGTATTACTTCCGTGAGAGGCACGGCCTCTCAAAAACGGCAAAAAATGTGTGTTCTTTTTTTCCCTTTCCTGAGAGGCACGTTTTTTATTCCGCGAGAGACATGGTCGTGCCTCTCATAAACGAAAAAAATGTGTTTTTTTTTCTTCCGCGAGGGGTACGGATTTGCTTCCACGAGAGGCACAGCCATGCCTTTCGGAAACGGCTTCCGGAAAGGGAAAAAAGTGCTCCCATTTTCGTTTTTTGTCCGGTTTTTCTCGTAAACGAAAAAAACGCATTTTTTCTTTTTTCTTTCTTCCACAAGAGATACGGATTTGCTTCCACGAGAGGCACAGCCATGCCTCTCGGAAACAGCTTTCGGAAAGGGAAAAAGTGCTTCTGGTTTGTTTTTTGTTTGGTTTTTTTTGTTAAAAGAATTCATCAAAACCTATCAACATGGTGGATAAAACATTTTGAATAGGCGGATCTACGCAAAAAGAAAAAACTCTCGGGTTGCCAAGGAGTACTCCTTAAATAGTGATTTTGAGGTGAGCTCCTCTTCGGTGGCTGCTTCAGGGATCGAACTCGCATCGTGAGCTAAGTCTAAGCCTTATTCGAACTTAGCTGACCACCATAGCCATTGGTCACTTGTGATTATGATAGTGCTAACAGTACATGACACTAGTAGAAAAAGGGTCATTTGTCCCGGTTCATAAGGCCCATCTGTCCCGGTTGTGGAACCGGGACTAAAGGGGCGTTACTAATGCCTAGGCCTTTAGTCCCGGTTCTTACACGAACCGTGACAGATCGACCTCCACGTGGCCGATGCTGCGAGCCCAGGCAGGAGGCCGTTTAGTCCCGGTTGGTGGCACCAACCGGGACCAATAGGCATCCACGCGTCAGCTGTTCAGGGGCTAGGGTTTATGTTTTTTTTCTGAAAGGAGGGGGTGGATTTGGGGTTTTTGTATGGTTAATTAAAGTGTTTCATATATTGTGTTAGGTAGCTAATTAATTAATAAAGAGAAGTGTCCTTTCTTATCTCCGTGCTTGGTCGACGCTACGTACTATACGTATAGAGAGTCCCTCGACACGCTAGCTAGTAAGCAAATGAAGGAAAACCATTAAGTACAGAAGTTTGTCATGCATACCGAGAGAAGTGATATCAACCTCTACTTCTCCAAGAGATTGCGCGAACAACAAGTTTTCGTATATCTATCCGACGCTACTGGCTACATATATACAATATTAAGATCTCTTACAATATAATCTCCCCTAATTATATATGAAGTCAGCTTTAACATGGTATTCTCCGGCTTTATTGATGACGTGGTTAAGAAAGAATCCCGCCAATTCCTCTTGAATTGCTTTCATGCGATCTTGTGGTAGGAGTTCATTCCGCATCTGCCACGTCTAATTTCAAGAAGGGGGTTAATACATATATATGAATGAAACTCAATGAAATGATGGTGTAATAAAATGAAATTGTGAATATTATTGCTTACGCACTTCATATTGTCTTTTAGAGTAGCCCCGCTTATCTTTGCAAGCCGCGTTGTAGATGAACTCGCACACGTAGTATACATAGTAATCATTCCCTTGTTCCTGCCACAAGCACTTTACGAGAAATAGAGGTCAAACAAACTGATAATGAAGCATTATAAATGGCATTGATGAAAGTAGCTAGAATCAACGGGAGATGCGCGCAACTAGCTAGCTAGTAGTACTTACTTTCGGGTATGTATATCGCAGCTCCTTCGGCAGTCTCGGAGCTTCTGCGGTGAACTGTTTCCAAACCCTGCAAGACAAAGAAAATAATTACTACTTGAGATATCAGGAAATGAACAAAAAGTTGCCAATATGGTGCGGTAATATGAATATCCTGAAAAGCATGGACCTTATGTCGTGTTCACCAGCGTGGCCGACGACAGGCGCAGCAGACTGTAAGTGCATCTAGTGCCCCTTAGTGATTTTGGAGTATTGAAGACTTATAGGTTAAGGGACTAATGTGTTTTTGAGTGTACACAGGTCTATAAGTCTATGAGGAGTTTGATATTTACAGAGAAAGTCGACCCCTAAAAATGAAGTTCTTCATCTGAAGACTTTGGTATTCTGAAGACTTTGAAAGTGAAGAATTTGGTGTGACCTTGAAGACTTGGTATTCATTTGAGGAACATGAAGCGCGAAGACTTTTGTTTTCGTAGTTACGTTTTCTCTTTCTTGAGTCATAGGAAACACTTTGTCTTGTTAAAGAAATTGAAGAAATACTAAGGAAAAATTTCCATGTGATGCTCAACTCAAAATCCTACACCTACCAATCCCTTCGAGTGAAGCCATTGAAATCTCATACTGATTCGATCAATTTCTTCAAAGGATGTATGAAGTTCTTACAGTGTTGAGGAATTTGTTCTGACTGAGGAGTTAGGAATTCGCCAGTGTGGATTGCCTACATAGTGAGGAACATGATAGCCCTGAGGAATTTGAGAGTCAAATTTCCGACCATTGTTCTTATACAAGGCCATTGTCCAAAAATATCTTATCTACCTAACGGTCATATCATTGAAGGGCATTTATGTCTTATCATGTCGGGCTGCTCCCTAGGCTATAAATAGCCGCCCCCTACAACCACTAGCTGGTTGGCTGCTCCGAGAGAACTTGACACTTGTCATTTGAGAGCAACCCATCCTCCGAGGACTTTGAGCGAAAATCATCGAGTGAGGAAAAACCCAAACCCAAACACTTACAAACCCAAAGTGATTGAGCATCACTGAAGAGATTAATCCTGCGTGGATCCGACGCTTGTTACCTTTGAAGACTGTGCTTCTTCCAGACGGTTAGGCGTCATGGTCTAAAGCATCCAAGAGGAATTGTGGATCGCCGAGTGACCGAGTCTGTGAAGGTTTGGAAGTCTCCTGAAGACTTACCACGAGTGATTGGACAAGGTCTGTGTGACCTTAGTTCAAGGAGAATACGGTGAGGACTTGGTGTCTGAGCTGCGTGCTTTCGATCGGGTGTCCGGGACTGTGTGTCCTCGAGTTTAAATACTTAGCCGCTCCAACAAGACGTACAACTGAGACAGCAGTTGGAACTGATCTACCAAATCATTATCTTCACCAACATTACTGGTTCTATTTCCTCAACTCTTTCATTTCCTCATTACTGTGTTGAGTGTTTGTTCATATCTGTGTTTGAAGACTTTGACTGAAGACTTTCTCAATTTTCTTAGTTCAATTTCTTCAGTCTGTTTGTCTTCATCTTGTGTTATCATGTGTTTACGCTTTCTGTACTCTGTGCGTGTCTTCATTTCATCATGATGACCATGCATGTATTCTGTTATGCTTACTTCTGAGTACTTATTCCGCTGCAAGTAGTTCTTCGCTTAGGAATTTCCTCACCGGCAAATCGCCTATTCAACCCCCTCTAGTCGATATAACGCACTTTCAGTTGGTATCAGAGCGATGTGCTCCCTTGTTCTGTGTGTTTTTGGTTTAACCACCTGGAGTTTTAGTTATGTCGACCGCAGGTATGAAGAAAGTGACATGCTCTATCTTTGACGGTCATGATTATCCCAAGTGGAAGGCCATGATGAGGAAGTGCCTCATGGCTATGAATAGCTAGCTGTGGACCGTCACTGAGATTGGTCTTACCGATCTATGTAAGAAGACAGGCGCTGATGACATTCGCAAGTACACTCGACTTGACATCATGGCGAAGGACATCATATGTTCCTGCCTATCCAGAGATGAATTCAAGCGCATTATGCATCTTTGCAATGCGAAGCTTATCTGGGACCGAATCTCTGACGTCTATGAAGGTCATCGAACCCGTCATGATCCTTGGTTTGAGGACTTCAAGGAATCTCTCAAAACGATGACTTTTGAACCAGAATCATCATCTTTTGCATCATGTCTCATGGTAAAGGGTGACAAGGTAACCGAATGTTCCTCATCCGAGTTTAGTGACGATGAATCTGATGATGATGGATCTGATGATGATATTGAACCTAGTTACACCAAACTTGTTTGCATTGCCACTAAACAACAAACAACCTTGGAAAAGGTTCAAAACATGCTAGACAAAAGTAATGATATGTTGGGTGAAGAAATGGATCGCACTAAAGCCCTGACTGAAAATCTTCAGAGACTTTAGTCTAGGTTCGACAGACTTCAAGGTCATCATAACACTCTCTTATCTGATCATGAGAAGCTTTCTTATGAATTTCTTCAAAGAAAGCAAGGTCTTGAGAAGCTAAGAGTGAGTTATGAAGATCTTCAGAAGGAGCGTGATTCATTACTTGCTCGGCAAATCAGCGCTTCTCGGGAAGAATTTGTTCCTCCATGCTTAAAGTGCATTGAGCGTGAATCGCTAATTCTTCACCTGAATGTTCAAATGCTTCAATTGTTACAAATTCTTCACCGCCTCTGCTGTCACTAATTCCTCATCCGAGGACGTTGCTAGTATCCGATGCAAGGTTGAAGGAATTGTACATGATGAGCATGTACAAAAGCCTCAAAGGGCATCAGACTCTTTGTGATGTGCTTAAAAGCAGATCCTCAACAGGAACCCTAGGAAAGAGGGTATTGACTTTGAGAGGAAACTCAATGTCGATGGAACATATTGGAAGCCCGAAAGCGGTACCCCAAAACCTCATGGGTTGTCGCAAAGGGACCTCGATTGATCCATCTAACTTATCTGGCTTTACATGTGAATCTCCTCATTCTTCTGATGAGTCATTTGACTCCAACTATAAACTGTTCAAAAATCAGAATGGTGAAGTATTTGCTACATATGTTGGCACTAACTGCACGAACGGTTCTCCTATGAAGAAAATCTGGGTTCCCAAGAAGTGCCTTGAAAGTCTTCAGGTGAATGTCCTCATGACACCACCTGTGAAGAATATGAACCCCAGATCAAACTATTCATATGGACCAAATTCTATATATGGATCCAAGTCCTCATACGGACCAAATTCCTCACATGGATCAAAGTCCTCATATGATTATCATCGTGCTAACAACTCTGCTTTCATGAGGGTAGAGTTAAGGGCTATGAATATGTGCATTATTCTTCAAACCATTATGTTCATAAGTCCTCGAAGAATTTCTCTACTTATTCATATGCTTACCCTAACCCCTCTTATGTGAAACGAAATGGATTGGCCTCTATGCCACCATTCTCATATGGAGCTCACAGAGTGATGAACTCTTTGCCACCCCTTCAGATGTGGGTGGTGAAGAAAAAGAACTAATTTCCTCTGCAGGGTCAGGTCTCCAAACGTGCTTTAACGTCTTAAGAATTTGCTGGGGGCCTGACAAAATTGCCTGAAAGGACGCAGGCGAATCATGAAGAAATGAACTTTCATTTCACACGTCCTCATACTGCTATATCTCTGCTTTATCGCTTGATGAAATTCATATGATGAAATTGATATCATATTCTTCACCGATGAAGTATATGAGATCGTAAGTTGCACTAATTCATCTGCAGGATGATCAACCCAAAGCCAATGAGTGGGTCCTCGATAGTGGATGTACAAATCACATGACTGGTGACAAGAATCTATTGATGGATGCTCCCTTATCACCGTCCCATCTGAAGCATATCATCTTTGCTCACAAAGGCAAAAGTCAGGTATTGGGTCTAGGTAACGTTGCGATCTCTAAGGACATACACATGGACAAAGTCATGCTTGTTGAGTCCTTAGGATACAACCTCATGTCAGTCTCAATGCTTTGTGATCTTGATATGGTTGTTGTCTTTGGCAAGTATCGTTGTGTTGTGATTATGGAAGATGACAATTCCAAAGTCTTCGAAGGCTTTAGGAGAGGAGACTTGTATATTGTTGATTTCTCTACAGGACCACAACCAGCCGTGTGCCTACTTGCAAAAGCTTCAAGGTGGCTATGGCATCGATGACTTGGTCACGCAGGCATGAGGAATTTACTGCACGCTTGCAAAGAAGAAGCATGTCATTGGCATTGAGAATGTCAAATTCCTCAAGGATCACTTGTGTGGAGCCCTGTGAAGCTGGAAAAATAACCAAGGCCAAGCATCCGGTGAAGACTATCATGACCACTACTCGTCCATTTGAATTGCTTCACATGGACCTCTTTGGTCCTAATCATTACTCGTGAGTCACTAATGATGCATCTCTATATGGCTTTGTTATTGTTGATGATTACTCTCGTTACACATGGGTACACATTGTCACTTACAAACATGAAGTGCAAGAAGTCTTCAAACGATTTTCCTCGAGGGCTTCAACCAACTTTGGTGTGAAGATCAAGCACATCAGGAGCGACAATGGAACTGAGTTCAAGAATTCCGGTCTTGATGACTATCTTGATGAACTTGGTATTACTCATGAGTTATCTGCTCCTTATAATCCTCAGCAAAATGGCGTCGTGGAGCGCAAGAACTGAACTCTTGTTGAGATGGCTCGCACTATGCTTGATGAATACAAAACGCCTCGTCGTTTTTGGATTGATGCAATTGATACTGCATGCCACATCATCAACATAGTATATCTTCACAAATTCTTCAAGAAGACTGCCTATGAACTCCTCAACGACAAGAAACCCAATGTGAGTTATTTCAAAGTCTTCGGTGCTAAATGTTGGATTAGAGATCCTCATCACAATGCTAAATTTGCACCGAAAGCACATGAAGGTTTTATGCTTGCTTACGGAAAGGACTCGCACACCTGCAGAGTCTTCAACAACGCTCTTCACAAGGTTGTTGAAACTATAGATGTGCGGTTCGATGAAACTAATGGCTCGCAAAGAGAGCACCTACCTTTTGTGATAGATGAACCAGCACCTGAAGAATCTATCAAGTTCAAGGCGATCGAGGATGTCATTCCCTCTTGAAGAATCTGCTTTGAAGAATTCATTCCAGAATGCTAAGAACGCCGAGTGATGCACTGAAGATAATGTCAAGAAAATGGTGCTGAAGAAAATGCAGATCAAATTCCTCGACGACAACCAGCTCATCCTCGCGTTGCAAAAGAAGTGCAAGTTGAAAAGATCATCGATGACATTAAAGCACCAGGTCCTCTCACATCCTCAAAAGCTTCACATTTATCCAACTTCTGTGGGCACTATGCTTTTGTCTGTATCACAGAGCCCACTAAGGTAGATGAAGCATTTCTGGAGCCTGAGTGGATTCAGGCCATGCAAGAAGAATTACATCAGTTCGAGCTCAACAATGTCTGGGAACTGGTCAAACGCCCAGATCCTCGCAAGCATAATATCATTGGCACAAAGTGGATCTACCGCAACAAGCAAGATGAAAATGGCCTTGTGGTGAGGAATAAGGCACGACTTGTAGCTCAAGGCTACACGCAGGTTCAAGGAATTGATTTCGATGAAACTTTTGCACCTGTTGCTAGACTTGAGGCTATTCGCATATTGCTTGCTTATGCTAACCATCATGATATCACTTTGTATCAAATGGATGTGAAAAGTGCATTCCTCAATGGTAAGCTTGAGGAAGAAGTATATGTTGCTCAACCCCAGGTTTTGAAGATCCAAATAATCCCGACAAAGTCTTCAGACTCAACAAGGCCCTCTATGGCCTCAAGCAGGCCCCTCGGGCGTGGTATGATACCTTGAAGGAATTCTTTGTGGAGAATGGCTTCACACCCGGTTCAATAGACCATACTATCTTTACTATATCTTATGATGGTGAACTGTTTGTGTGCCAAATATACGTTGATGATATTATCTTTGGTACATCTTGACCAACGTTATATTGATGAATTTGCCTATATGATGAGTGAAGAATATCAAATGTCTGTGATGGGAGAGTAGAAATTCTTCTTAGGTCTTCAAATTCGTCAACAACGCAATGGCATATTCATATCTCAGGAGAAATACCTCAAAATGTTCTGAGGAAATTCGGCATGCAAGATTGCAAAGGCGTCAAAATTCCTATGCCCACAAATGGCCATCTATGCAATCGATGAAAATGGTATTGACTTGATCACAAGGTATACCGCTCCATGATTGGTTCTTTATTGTACTTATGTGCATCTAGGCCAGATATAATGCTTAGTGTTTGCATGTGTGCCCGATTTCAAGCTACACCGAAGGAATCACACCATAAGGCTGTGAAGCATATTCTTCGATATCTAGCTCACACACCAACACTAGGATTATGGTACCCCAAGGGCTCTACTTTTGATCTCATTGGATATTACGACTACGACTATCCGGTGATCGTGTGGACCGCAAGTCAACATCTGGTGCTTGTCATTTCCTCGGACGATCTTTGGTCCGTTGGTCCTCGAAGAAACAGAATCGTATCACCGCTCATCGCGAAGTCGAGTACATTCTGCCGGTTCTTCTGTGCTCAATTGTCGTGGATGAAGCAAACTCTCAAGGACTACGGCATCAACGTGAAGAATGTGCCTATCTACTGTGACAATGAGAGTGCCATCAAGATTGCTCACAACCTAGTTCAGCACTCGAAGACAAAGCACGTTCAGATTCGTCATCATTTTCTTCGCGATCATGTGTTGAAGGGCGACATCTTTATTGATCATGTGAAGACTGAAGAACAGCTAGCCGATATCTTCACAAAGCCCTTGGATGAGAAGAGATTTAGCAAGTTGCGGTGTGAGCTAAATATCTTAGAATCTTCGAATGTTCTTTGAAAAGGACACACATCCCGACACCTATGCAAAATTGATGACTTAGATGTGCAACACATGAAGAAACGTTTTTCTTCAATCAATGAAGAATAACACTCTAAGTGTGAAGAAATTAATGAAGAATTTGATTCTCATAACCCTACGACAATTGTACGCGGCGTCAAAATCATCATTCTTATACGGTGGGACACGCCACCACCAAAGTTGAAAATCTTCAATTTGAGTTTTTCCTCAGTTTTTCAAATTCTTCAACTTTGCAAAATCTTCACTGTTTCCGTTGTCTTTCTTCATTGGCTATATATATATGGGTTTATGTCCTCTACAACATTCACTTATGGCTATTTCTTCAAGTTTCTTTTTCTGCTAAGTGAATGTGATCGGACCCTTCCCTCTCTATGCTATACTCAACCCAATCTATTCACAAATTCTTCATGTGTGTTCTATTTGAAACTCGTTCAAAATCTTCACTGTGTCCTTGTCAGCTGAAGAAATTGCGAAAGGAACTTTTAACTTATCTTATCCAAATTTTCGGCTTTGCCGCTCAAACTGTTCCGCTTCCTACGATAGACTTATCTATTCACCCACGATCTAACACGATCTCCACTTTTCAGTACGTGGGTGACACCTGTCAAGCGAATGAGAAGGGTCAGGCACGCTCGTCCTAAATCTTCGTAACAGTTTTTCATCGCGACTATAAATACCCTCTCCCCTTCCTCACTTCCTTTACTCCGCTCGACCGCTCTCTCTCTCGCCGAGCTTCTCAAACCCTAAGCGCCGCTTCTCCATCGTCGCCGGTGAGGAAGAGCTTCATCGCCTCAACCTCGTCGCCGTCGTACTTTCAAGGCCATGGAAATCTTCACTCCACCACCATGATGGCTGTCTTCCTCCGCCGAGTTAGGGCGTGGAAGATCTGAATCGATTTAACTTCTAATCTACACTTCCCAGTTCATCGTGTTCTTTAGTTCGGGTAATTAAAAGTTACTTTTATTGCTCGCTTTGATTCTCAAGCCTTCCTAAAAATCTTCAAAGGTGTTTATTCTTCAAATCTTCACACATATGAACACCTCACACGTAATATGCTCTTGATTCGTTTCTCTAAGCAATGATTTTTCTTCAAGATTCCTCAATTGTGTGGATCCTCGATCTATACAACTCTGGAACCCAAGACAAAGAACGCTTAGTGAAATTCTTCAAGGCTCATCTGGTCAAATTCCTCAAACTTGTTCTTTTTGAAAAACCTTCCGAGAACGAGCATATGACCTCTCCAAATTCCTCGCACCTATACTCTGTTCACGGTACTCATGTCCACTCTTGAATCACTAGGTTCTCATCAACTTAACTCATTTGCGGCGTTCCTCGAAGAAAAGTTGCATACTTCTTCGTGGAATTCGATTGTTCAAATTCCTCAACTCAAGAATATGGCGTACGGTAAGAAGCCACGTAAAGGAGGAAAGAGGCTGAGGTCATGACTGCTTTTGAAATACCCGAGGACATCTATGCCGACTCATCGACACCGATGAGGCCAAGTTCGGAAAGGAGAACAAAAATCAGCGCAAGGTGCGACACAGAGGATTGAAAGGAGATGGGCAAGAGAATGGAGGGAGTATGGTATGTTACTCCAAAGTATATGAAGAAATTCGCACTTAATCCTCCATGCCCAAGAGCTCCATTGGCACCTGGCAAAGAAGCTGACCTCACCAGCATCAAGCGTGGTGAGGATTTTCCTGAAGAATGGGCCAAGCGCCAAGCCAAGTTGGCGAGACAAGCCAAAGAAGTAGTGAGGAAATTCAATGAAGACTCTGCTACTGCTGCTGCCACCGAGGCCTCTGTCAAGCCCAGAAAATCAATGGCAAAGAAGCCCGCTCACAAGCCCAGTGCTTCACCAACTGTGCCCTCATGGCCAAGTTCCTCAACAATGCCCTCACGGCCAGAATCTTCAAAGCCCTCACGACCAGTTCCTCATGCTGCTCCTGCTCCTCCAAAATCCTCAGCTCCTCCTCCAAAGTCCTCAGCTGCTCCGGCAAAGTCCTCAAAGACTGTACATCCGGCCACGTGCCAAAGGACTGCAGGCATCTCTATTTCTCTGGTGTCTCAAATGAGTTCCTCTGCTGCACCAAATTCTTCATCAGCCCCACTCATTGAAGAAAAAGGCAACGGCTAGTCGAGGTCCTCGGCCAAGTCCGAAGAAGAAACATGTTGCCTTCCAAGTGCCATCTGATGATGAAGCTGATGATGATGAACTTGCAGAAATCATCAGAGATAGACAAGAAAGGGCCGCTAGAGCCAAAGGCACACCTGTGCTAACGCTTTTGGATCCAAGGGCGATCCTCGAGTACATTGATCTACGCACAAGGATCCATACACCCCTATGCCTGATTTTCATTTGACTCTGGCCAAAGTCACATCTTGACCCATTTCATCTCCGAAAAGAAATGGAAATTTGAGAAGGCTAAGCGGATCAAAAGGCTCGATTCAGAAAGAGAAGTTCACGAGGAAACACGTTGTCAAAATGACACCGATGAACTCCTCAAGATCCAAGATGAAATCAAAGCCCTCGTGATGACTTTGATGCCTACTATGCCGATTGGCAAGGAGCCAAAGTCGATTTGTCAACCTGACTAAGAAGTTCACAAATGTTGCAGCTCCAACGCAACAAGAAGTTCCTCAGTCGAGCCTCTTCTCACCCTCTTGAAGAACATGCCAAAGACCGTGATGATTTTCGATCTGAAGAAAATGCTAGTTCCAGGTGATGACTCCATTCCAGCCCGAAGAAATTGCGGGGCATCCACTAGTGGTGCGCTGAAGAAAGCGAAGAGGTCGAGCAAGCTGCATCGATTGCGCCATACCGAGGAAATTCAAGCAGATTCCTCGGCTCCTCCTGCGCCTACACCAACTCCTATCCTTCCATCCGCATCGGATGTAAAGAAGACCAAGGCTGCGCAGAGCGAGCTGCAGTGAAGAAAAGGAAAGCATCAATCGCTTCGTAATCTTGACTCAAAGAAGATGAAGCCTATGACAAGCTCATTTGAAAATCCAATTGATGCTGTTGCAATTTCCACCATGCCATCAAAGGACCTTGTTCCTTTTGGTGAAGAATATGAGATCCCTAGCGGATCTGATGAAGAAAATCATTCTCGCCCGTCAGAGCAGATTGATGAAGAAATTGAAGTGGATGCGATCCCTTCCACACCAATCATTTCCTCACCAATGCCTCAGTTCACAGCTGAAGAGGCTCGTGTTGAAGAAATTGAAGAAGAAGATGTGGATATTGGAAGCACAACGCCAGTGATGAACGATGACTTTTGGGACAGTCAGCATCCAAATTCTCCACTCTTCACCCCAATACAACAAATTCCTCAGTCCCCTGCACCAACAGTTCAAATGGGCTCAAGAAACTCATCCCACCTCATCATGCATGAAGAAATTCCAGCCACTAGTGTTTGAAGAACTCTTGCTACCGATCCTTTGAACACGCAGATCGCATATGAAGAGGAACGAGAAAATCCTCACCTGAAGAACCCGAGATTGCGATTCTTGAGGTAGTGATGCAACTCACCGACACTCCTCCGCCAAAACCAAAGGATCCATTCTCGCAAGCAAAAGATCAAGGCTGAAGACTTCTTTGGCGAGCATGTTTTCCTCACTGATTACAACCCTTATGATTCTGCTCGCATAAGGAAGAGGCGTTTCTGGACTGCTAGTCAAGCCAACTTTTATTCCTCTGTGCTATTCAACAAAGACAAACTCTTCGATCATGCACACTTTCCTCACGTGGACATGGAATCTCTGCCAGGCTTCGAGCCAGTCCTCAGTGTTCTTCATGATGCTGGATTGCTGAATTTAGACCGACATCTCGTGATTGGAATGAAGAACTCATTCTTCAATTCTATGCGACGCTGCAAATCACAGGAAATTCTGAAGATGTGAACTCATGGGTGCAGGACTGGATGTCAGAAAATACTCACTACAAGGCACCAGCAACTGAATTACTTTGTGCCCTCCCACTCAGTCCTTCCCTTGATGGTGCTCGTTGCATCTACAACGAACCTGAGCTTAAAAATCATTACATGCAAGTGCTGATGAAGCCTTTGAAGCCAGGGCAGGCCCCACGAACCAAATTCCTCGTCAAGGAATTATCAGATGTGCCTCGGACTGTCTATCACATTCTGACGAAGACAATGAGTCCTATCAAAGGCCACGACTCAAATGATGAAGAAGTCGTTGGCATCATGAAGAATATGCTCTTCAATATCATTCATGGGGTTCCTGTGAACTTCCATGTTTTCTTCATGAGGACTCTGGCGAATATTGCTATGTCACCATTTGAGCTGAAGCCTTATGCACCATGGACTATGAGGTTCATCAGGTCAAGGTCTTCACTCAATTACAAGGCTGACACTCTGAACCACTAAAGCTACTTGCCTCCAATTGAAGTCCTCAGACGGACATTTTCCTCAGCTGATGACAAAGGCAAGGCAACTGTTGTGATAGATGGAGTCATTCGTCCATTGGATGGTCAATTTCGCAAGGCTGCATCCTACTCCACCAATGACGACTCTGCCACACATGACTCTGCCGCCAACAACTATGCCAAGCAAAATCCTCAAGCCACAGCACCCAGGGTGATGACTGATCGTGAGTTACTCCTCAGTCTTCATCAGAAAGTTGATCTGTAAGTGCATCTAGTGCCTCTTAGTGATTTTGGTGTATTGAAGACTTATAGGTTAAGCAACTAATGTGTTTATGAGTGTACACAGGTCTATAAGTCTATGAGGAGTTTGATATTTACAGAGAAAGTCAACCCTAAAAATGAAGTTCTTCGATTTGAAGACTTTGATATTCAAGACTTTCAAGACTTTGAAAGTGAAGAAATTGGTGTAACCTTGAAGACTTGGTATTCATTTGAGGAACATGAAGCGTGAAGACTTTTGTTTTCATAGTTTCGTTTTCTCTTTCTTGAGTCATAGGAAACACCATACTGTTAAAGGAGGTCGAGGAAATACTAAGGAAAAATTTCCATGTGATGCTCAACTCAAAATCCTACACCTACCAATCCCTTCGAGTGAAGCCTTTGGAAATCTCATACAGCTCAGTCAATTTCTTCAAAGGATGTAGACGAAGTTCTTCCGGTCACCGAGGAATTTGTTCAATGAGGAGTTAGGAATTCGCCAAAGGCGGATTGCCTACGATGAGGAACATGATAGCCTCGAGGAATTTGAGAGTCAAATTTCCGATCGATTCTGTCTTTGCGTGCACTGTTCCAAAATATCTTATCCACCTAACGGTCATATCATTGAAGGGCATTTATGTCTTATCATGTCGGGCTGCTCCCTAGGCTATAAATAGCCGCCCCTACAACCACTAGCTGGTTGGCTGCTCCGAGAGAACTTGACACTTGTCATTTGAGAGCAACCCATCCTCCGAGGACATTGAGCGAAAATCATCGAGTGAGGAAAAACCCACAAACCACCCCCCTACACACCCAAAGTGATTGAGCATCACTGAAGAGAATGATCCTGCGTGGATCCGACGCTTGTTACCTTTGAAGACGGTGCTTCTTCCAGACGGTTAGGCGTCATGGTCTAGAGCATCCAAGAGGAATTGTGGATCGCCGAGTGACCAAGTCTGTGAAGGTTTGGAAGTCGTCTGAAGACTTACCACGAGTGATTGGACGAGGTCTGTGTGACCTTAGTTCAAGGAGAATACGGTGAGGACTTGGTGTCTGAGCTACGTGCTTTCCGACCGGGTGTCTGGGCTGTGTCCTCGAGTTTAAATACTCAGCCGCTCCAACCAGACGTACAACTGAGACAGCAGTTGGAACTGGTCTACCAAATCATTGTCTTCACCAACCTAGCTGGTTCTATTTCCTCAACTCTTTAATTTCCTCATTACTGTGTTGAGTGTTCATTCATATCTGTGCTTGAAGACTTTGACTGAAGACTTTCTCAATTTCCTCAGTTCAATTTCTTGATCTGTTTGTCTTCATCTTGTGTTATCCTGTGTTTACGCTTTACGTACTCTTTGATTGTCTTCATTTCATCATGATGACCATGCCCGCATTCTCTTATGCTTACTTCTGAGTACTTATTCCGCTGCAAGTAGTTCTTCACTTAGGAATTTCCTCACCGGCAAATTCCTCAGTGAAGAATTCAAAAAAATCGCATATTCACCCCCCTCAAGTTGATATAACGCACTTTCAATGTGTATCAGAGCAAGGTACTCCCTTGTTCTGTGTGATTTTGGTTTAACCAGCTGGAGTTTTAGTTATGTCGACCGCAGGTATGATCAAGGTCTCAGCTGGGTGTCCTACGTTTGATGGGACGGACTACCCCTACTGGAAAAACAAGATGCAAATGCATCTTGAGGCAATTGACAACGATCTCTGGTATGTTGTGGAAAATGGTGTTCCCTCTGTCTCACCCTCCTTTGAGCAGCTGCCGATGTGAAGAGATTCAAGCACCTCGATTCTCAAGCGAATAATATCATATGTGGCCATCTCGAGCAAAGGTCAATATGGAAGAGTGAGTGCTTTGGAACCGCTAAGCTCATCCGGGACAGGCTGTCCAAAGTAAATGAAGGAGTCTCAACTCAGATGACTCTCGAGTTGATGTTCTTGAAATCTCTTCAACCGCTTTAAAAGACTCGACAATGAAAATGTTCAACAAACCTTCGATCGCCTCGCGACATCTCAAATGAGCTTCAAGCGCTTGGTGCCCTTGACATCACCGACCATGAGGTGGTGAAGAAATTGTTGAGATCGCTTGATTCCTCATTTGATACTCGCACCGATGATACAAGAGCGTCGACTACAAGTCACTTGATCCAAATTGATATCCTCGAGAGGCCAAATACTCATGAGTTCCAAATTGGTCAAAAGAGAGATCTCTATGGTTCTAGCTATGGAAAATCGCGTGCCTCGAAGGCCAAGGTGTGTGCGAATCTGATTGTGAAGACTACGGTAGTAGCCTTGGAGATCCTGAAGAATTGAGCCAGGAGCTAGCACCGCCGTGAAGAAATTCGAAGTTCTCAAGACGTGGTCGCTTTGGAAAATCCTCAAGGAGCAGTGATTCCTCATCCAGTGACTATAAGAGAAGACTATTCCACAAATGCAAGAAACCTGGTCACTACATTCAAGATTGTCCTCAGTGGGAAAAGGAATTAGAGAAGAAGAAATACAAGGATTACAGTTCTGATGATGCTAAGAAGAAGAAGAAATCATCGAAATCTTCATCATCAAAATCCTCAAAGTCTTCTTCTCACAAGAAGAGCAGCTCCAACAAGGCTCGGGCATTCATTGGCAAGGAAATGGACTCTGAAGCTGAATCTGAGGAACATGAGGAAGAGGAGGCATCAGAAGAATCTGAGTCTGGTGTGGCGAGTCTCGCTCTCGCTACTGCTTTCGTCAGCAAGTCCATCTTCTGCTCTGAAGAAAATGACCTCACCAACAAAGCTGATGAAGATAGTGATGACTACGCTCCCACCTATTGCTTGATGGCAAAGGGTGCCAAGGTACTCAAATATACCTCCTCTGAATCTAGTGAAAATGAATCTGATGAAGATCTCAAGCCCAGCTACTCAAAACTTGCTAAGATTGCTGTAAAACAACAAAGGGCTTTTGAAAAGGTTCAAAACATGCTAGACAAAAGTGATGATATGTTGGGTGAAGAAATGGATCGCACTAAAGCCCTCGATCGGAAATCTTGAAACTTAGGTCTAGGTTTGTGACCTTCAAGGTCATCATAACACTCTCTTGTCTGATCATGAGAAACTTTCTTATGAATTTCTTCAAAGAAAGCAAGATCTTGAGAAGCTAAGAGTGAGTTATGAAGATCTTCAGAAGGAGCGTGATTCATTACTTTCTCAACAAATCAGCGCTTCTCAGGAAGAATTTGTTCCTCCATGCTTAAAGTGCATTGAACGTGAATCTGCTAATTCTTGACCTGAATGTTCAAATGCTTCAACTGTTACAAATTCTTCACCTGCCTCTGCTATCACTAATTCCTCATCTGAGGACATTGCTAGTATCCTTGACGATGCAGTTTGAAGGAATTGTACATGACAGGCATGTACAAAAGCCTCAAAGGGCGTCAGACTCTTTGTGATGTGCTTAAAAAGCAGATCCTCAACAGGAATCCTAGGAAAGAGGGTATTGCATTTGAGAGGAAACTCAATGCTGATGGAACATATTGGAAGCCTGATCAATATCCCAAAACCTCATGGGTTGCTGCAAAGGAACCTCCAGTTGATCCATCTAACTTATCTGGCTTTACATGTGAATCTCCTCATTCTTCTGATGAGTCATTTGACTCCAACTATAAACTGTTCAAAAATCAAAATGGCGAAGTATTTGCTAGATATGTTGGCACTAACAGCAGGAACGGTTCCCCTATGAAGAAAATCTGGGTTCCCAAGTAGTGCCTTGAAAGTCTTCAGTTGAATGTCCTCATGACACCACCTGTGAAGAATAGGAACCCCAGATCAAACTCTTCATATAGACAAAGTTCTTCATATGGATCCAAGTCCTCATATGGACCAAATTCCTCACATGGATCAAAGTCCTCATATGATTATCATCGTGCTAACAACTCTGTTTCGCAGGGTAGAGCTAAGGGCTATGAATATGTGCATTATTCTTAAAACCAATATGTTCATAAGTCCTCGAAGAATTTCTCTACTTATTCATATGCTTACCCTAACCTCTCTTATGTGAAACGAAATAGATTGGCTTCTATGCCACCATTCTCATATGGAGCTTGTAGAGTGATGAACTCTTTGCCACCCCTTGAGATGTGGGTGGTGAAGAAAAGAACTAATCTCTTCTGCTAGGTCAGGTCTCAGGGCGATCCTTTAACGTCTGAAGAATTTGCTGGGGGCGTGACAAAAATGCCTGAAAGGACGCAGGCAAATTATGAAGAAATGAACTTTCATTTCACACATCCTCATACTGCTTATCTGTTATACTGCCTGATGAATTTCATCTGATGAAATTGATATCATATTCTTCACTGATGAAGTATATGAGATCGTAAGTTGCACTAATTCATCTGCATGATGATCAACCCAAAGCCAATGAGTGGGTCCTCGATAGTGGATGTACAAATCACATGACTGGTGACAATAATCTATTGATGGATGCTCCCTTATCACCGTCACATCTGAAGCATATCATCTTTGCTGACAAAGGCAAAATTCAGGTATTGAGTCTTGGTAAGGTTGCGATCTCTAAGGACATACACATGGACAAAGTCATGCTTGTTGAGTCCTTAGGATGCAACCTCATGTCAGTCTCAATGCTTTGTGATCTTGATATGGTTGTTGTCTTTGGCAAGTATCGTTGCGTTGTGATCATGGAAGCTGACAATTCCAAAGTCTTCGAAGGCTTCAGGAAAGGAGACTTGTATATTGTTGATTTCTCTACAGGACCACAACCAGCCGTGTGTCTACTTGCAAAAGCTTCGGAAAGTGGCTATGGCATCGACGACTTGGTCACGCAGGCATGAGGGATTTGCACACGCTTGCGAAGAAGAAGCATGTCATTGGCATTGAAAATGTCAAATTCCTCAAGGATCACTTGTGTGGAGTCTGTGAAGCTGAAAAAATGACCAAGGCCAAGCATCCAGCGAAGACTATCATGACAACTACTCGTCCATTCGAATTAATTCACATGGACCTCTTTGGTCCTAATCATTACTCAGCAGTCACTAATGATGCATCTCTATATGGCTTTGTTATTGTTGATGATTACTCTCGTTACACATGGGTACACATTGTTACTTACAAACATGAAGTGCAGCAAGTCTTCAAACGATTTTCCTCGAGGGCTTCAACCAACTTTGGTGTGAAGATCAGGCACATCAGGAGTGACAATGGAAATGAGTTCAAGAATTCCGGTCTTGATGACTATCTTGATGAACTTGGTATTACCAATGAGTTATCTGCTCCCTATACTCCTCGGCAAAATGGCGTCGTGGAGCGCAAGAACAGAACTCTTGTTGAGATGGCTCGCACTATGCTTGATGAATACAAAACGCCTCGTCGTTTTTGGATTGATGCAATTGATACCGCGTGCCACATCATCAACAGTGTATCTTCACAAATTCTTCAAGAAGATCTGCCTATGAACTCCTCACTAACAAGAAACCCAATGTGAGTTATTTCAAAGTCTTGATTGCTAAATCTTGGATTAGAGATCCTCATCACAATGCTAAATTTGCACCGAAAGCACATGAAGGTTTTATGCTTGGTTATGGAAAGGACTAGACACCTCTGAGTCTTCAACAATGTTCTTTACAAGATTGTTGAAACTGTAGATGTGCGGTTCGATGAAACTAATGGCTCGCAAAGAGAGCACCTACCTTTTGTGATAGATGAACCAACACCTGAGGAATCTATCAAGTTCAAGGCGACGGAGGATGTCATTCCTACTGAAGAATCTGCTGAAGAATTCATTCCTGTACGTGAAGAACGTCGAGCTGATGCACCTGAAGATAATGCCGAAGAAAATGCTGATCAAATTCCTCGACGACAACCAGCTCATCCTCGCGTTGCAAAAGAAGTGCAAGTTGACAAGATCATCGATGACATTGAAGCGCTAGGTCCTCTCACACGCTCAAAAGCTTCACATTTATCTAACTTTTGTGTGCACTAAGCTTTTGTCTCGTATCACAGAGCCCACTAAGGTAGATGAAGCATTTCGAGCCCGAGTGGATTCAGCAATGCAAGAAGAATTACATCGATTCGAGCTCAACAATGTCCTGAACCGATCAAACGTCGAGATCCTCGCAAGCATAATATCATTGGCACGAAGTGGATCTACCGCAACAAGCAAGATGAAAATGGCCTTGTGGTGAGGAATAAGGCACGACTTGTAGCTCAAGGCTACACACAGGTTGAAGGAATTGATTTCGATGAAACTTTTGCACCTGTTGCTAGACTTGAGGCTATTCGCATATTACTTGCTTATGCTAACCATTAAAATATCACTTTATATCAAATGGATGTGAAAAGTGCATTCCTCAATGGTAAGCTTGAGGAAGAAGTATATGTTGCTCAACCCCTGTGTTTTGAAGATCCAAAGAATCCCGACAAAGTCTTCAGACTCAACAAGGCCCTCTATGGCCTCAAACAGGCCCCACGGGCGTGGTATGATACATTGAAGGAATTCTTCGTGAAGAATGGCTTCACACTCGGTCCACTCGACCCTACTCTCTTTACTAAATCATATGATGGTGAACTGTTTGTGTGCCAAATATATGTTGATGATATTATCTTTGGCTGTACTGACCAACGTTATAGTGAAGAATTTGCCTATATGATGAGTGAAGAATATCAAATGTCTATGATGGGAGAATTGAAATTCTTCTTAGGTCTTCAAATTCGTTGTAAGTGCATCTAGTGCCCCTTAGTGATTTTGGTGTATTGAAGACATATAGGTTAAGGAACTAATGCGTTTTGTAAGTGTACATAGGTCTATAAGTATATGAGGAGTTTGATATTTACAGAGAAAGTCGACCCCTAAAAATGAAGTTCTTCGACTGAAGACTTTGATATTCTGAAGACTTTCTGAAGACTTTGAAAGTGAAGAAATTGGTGTGACCTTGAAGACTTGGTATTCATTTGAGGAACATGAAGCGTGAAGACTTTTGTTTTCGTAGTTTCATTTTCTCTTTCTTGAGTCATAGGAAACACCGTACTGTTAAAGGGGGTCGAGGAAATACTAAGGAAAAATTTCCATGTGATGCTCAACTCAAAATCCTACACCTACCAAATCCCTTCGTGTGAAGCCTTTGGAAATATCATACAGTTCAGTCAATTTCTTCAAAGGATGAGATGAAGTTCTTACAGTCACGAGGAATTTTTCTAACCGAGGAGTTAGGAATTTGCCAAAGGTGAATTGCCTACGGTGAGGAACATGATAGCCCCGAGGAATTTGAGATTCAAATTTCCGACCGTTCTTGTCTTCTTGGCGCTTGGTTGTCCCAAAATATCTTATCCACCTAACGGTCATATCATTGAAGAGCATTTATGTCTTATCATGTCGGGCTGCTCCTAGGCTATAAATAGCCGCCCCTACAACCACTAGCTGGTTGGCTGCTCCGAGAGAACTTGACACTTGTCATTTGAGAGCAACCCATCCTCCGAGGACTTTGAGCGAAAATCATTGAGTGAGGAAAAACCCAAAAACCAGACCCCTACAAACCCAAAGTGATTGAGCATCACTGAAGAGATTAATCCTGCGTGGATCCGACGCTTGTTACCTTTGAAGACTGTGCTTCTTCCAGACGGTTAGGCGTCATGGTCTAGAGCATCCAAGAGGAATTGTGGATCGCCGAGTGACCAAGTCTGTGAAGGTTTGGAAGTCGCCAAGACTTACCACGAGTGATTGGACGAGGTCATGTGACCTTAGTTCAAGGAGAATCGGTGAGGACTTGGTGTCTGAGGCTGCGTGCTCGGCCGATCGGGTGTCTGGACTGTGTGTCCTCGAGTTTAAATACTCACCGCTCCAACCAGACGTACAACCCAGAGGGCAGTTGGAACCCAGTCTACCAAATCATTGTCTTCACCAACCTTCTTGGTTCTATTTCCTCAACCCTTTCATTTCCTCATTATTGTGTTGAGTGTTTGTTCATATCTGTGTTTGAAGACTTTGATCAAGACTTTCTCAATTTTCTCAATTCATTTCTTCAGTCTGTTTGTCTTCATCTTGTGCTATCCTGTGTTTACGCTTTCTGTACTCTTTGTTTGTCTTCATTTCATCATGATGACCATGCTCGCACTCTCTTATGCTTACTCGAGTACTTATTCCGCTGCAAGTAGTTCTTCGCTAAGGAATTTCCTCACCGGCAAATTCCTCAGTGAAGAATTCATAAAAATCGCCTATTCACCCCCTCTAGTCGATATAACTCACTTTCAATTGGTATCAGAGCAAGGTACTCCCTTGTTCTGTGTGATTTTAGTTTAACCACCTGGAGCTTTAGTTATGTCGACCGCAGGTATGATCAAGGTCTTAGCAGGGTGTCCTACCTTTGATGGGATGGACTACCCCTACTGGAAGAACAAGATGTGAATGCATCTTGAGGCAATTGACAACGATCTCTAGTATGTTGTGGAAAATGGTGTTCCCTCAGTCACACCTTCTCACGAATCTTGCCGATGTGAAGAGATTCAAGCAACTCGATTCTCAAGCGAAGAATATCATATGTGGCCATCTGAGCAAAGGTCAATATGGAAGAGTGAGTGCTTTGGGAACTGCCAAGCTCATCTGGGACAGGTTGTCCAAAGTAAATGAAGGAGTCTCAACTCAGCGTGACTCTCGAGTTGATGTTCTTCGAAATCTCTTCAACCGCTTCAAAAGACTCGACAACGAAAATGTTTAACAAACCTTCGATCGCCTCACTGACATCTCAAATGAGCTTCAAGCACTTGGCGCCACTGACATCACCGACCATGAGGTGGTGAAGAAATTGTTGAGATCGCTTGATTCCTCATTTGATACTCTAGCACTGATGATACAAGAGCGTCGACTACAAGTCACTTGATCCGGTGATATCCTCGAGAGGCTAAATACTCATGAGTTCGACTTCTTTGAAAAGAGATGTATATGGTTCTAACTATGGAAAAACACGTGCCACGAAGGCCAAGGCTGTATGCGAATCTGAGTGTGAAGACTACGGTAGTAGCCTTGGAGATCCTGAAGAATTAGGCCAGGAGCTAGCACTGCTCGTGAAGAAATTCCAGAAGTTCTCAAGGCTTGGTCGCTTTGGAAAATCCTCAAGAAGTAGTGATTCCTCATCAAGTGACTATAAGAGAAGACTTTGTCACAAATGCAAGAAACCTAGTCACTACATCCAAGATTGTCCTCAGTGGGAAAAGGAATTAAAGAAGAAGAAACACAAGTATTACAGTTCTGATGACGCGAAGAAGAAGAAGAAATCATCGAAATCTTCATCATCAAAATCCTCAAAGCCTTCTTCTCACAAGAAGAGCAGCTCCAAAAGGCTCGGGCATTCATTGTCAAGGAAATGGACTCTGAAGCTGAATCGAGGAACATGAGGAAGAGGAGGCATCGGAAGAATCTGAATCGGTGTGGCGAGTCTAGCTCTCGCTCTTGCTTTCGTCGACAAGTCCATCTTCAACTCTGAAGAAAATGACCTCACCAACAAAGTCGATGAAGATAGTGATGACTACACTCCCACCTATTGCTTCATGGCAAAGGGTGCCAAGGTACTCAAATATACCTTCTCCGAATCTAGTGAAAATGAATCGATGAAGATCTAAAGCCCGATTACTCAAAACTTGCTAAGATTGTCAGTAAAACAACAAAGGGCTTTTGAAAAGGTTCAAAACATGCTAGATAAGAGTGATGATATGTTAGGTGAAGAAATGGATCGCACTAAAGCCCTGACTCGAAAATCTTGAGAGACTTTAGTCTAGGTTTGACAGACCTTCAAGGTCATCATAACACTCTCTTATCGATCATGAGAAACTTTCTTATGAATATCTTCAAAGAAAGCAAGATCCTTAGAAGTTAAGAGAGAATTATGAAGATCTTCAGAAGTATCGCGATTCATTACTTGCTCAACAAACCATCGCTTCTCAGTAAGAATTTGTTCATCCATGCTTAAAGTGCATTGAACGTGAATCGCTAATTCTTCACCGAATGTTCAAATGCTTCAATCATTACAAATTCTTCACACCTCTGCTATCACTAATTCCTCATCCGAGGACATTGCTAGTATCTCTGACGATGCAGGGCTGAAGGAATTGTATATGATAGGCATGTACAAAAGCCTCAAAGGGCATCGACTCTTTGTGATGTGCTTAAAAGCAGATCCTCAACAGAACCCTAGGAAAGAGGGTATTGCCTTTGAGAGGAAACTCAATGCTGATGGAACATATTGGAAGCCCGAGCGGTATCCCAAAACCTCATGGGTTGCGACAAAGGGACCTCCAGTTGATCCATCTAACTTATCCGGCTTTACATGCGAATCTCCTCATTCTTGATGAGTCATTTGACTCCAACTATAAACTGTTCAAAAATCAGAATGGTGAAGTATTTGCTAGATATGTTGGCACTAACTGCAGGAACGGTTCCCCTATGAAGAAAATCTGGGTTCCCAAGAAGTGCCTTGAAAGTCTTTAGGTGAATGTCCTCATGACACCACCTGTGAAGAAAAGGAACCCCATATCAAATTCTTGATATGGACCAAATTCTTCATATGGATCCAAGTCCTCATACGGACCAAATTCCTCACGTGGATCAAATTCCTCAAAAGGATCAAAGTCCTCATATGATTATCATCGTGCTAACAACTCTGTTTCGCAGGGTAGAGCTAAGGGCTATGAATATGTGCATTATTCTTCAAACCAATATGTTCGTAAGTCCTCGAAGAATTTCTCTGCTTATTCATATGCTTACCCTAACCCCTCTTATATGAAACGAAATGGATTGGCCTCTATGCCACCATTCTCATATGGTGCTCGCAGAGCGATGAACTCTTTGCCAGCCCTTCAGATGTGGGTGGTAAAGAAAAAGAACTAACCTCTTCTGCAGGGTCAGGTCTCCAGACGTGCTTTAAACGTGTGAAGAATTTCTTTGGGGACACGACAAAATGCATGAAAGGGCCTTGAGCTAATGATGATGAAATGAACTTTCATTTCACACGTCCTCACACCGCTTATCGATTATCTTGATCGATGAAATTCATCGGATGAACTTGATATCATATTCTTCACTGATGAAGTATATGAGATCGTAAGTTGTACTAATTCATCTGTAGGATGATCAACCCAAAGCCACTGAGTGGGTTCTCGATAGTGGATGTACAAATCACATGACTGGTGACAAGAATCTATTGATGGATGCCCCCTTATCACCGTCTCATCTGAAGCATATCATCTTTGCTGACAAAGGCAAAATTCAGGTATTGGGTCTTGGTAAGGTTGCGATCTCTAAGGACATACACATGGACAAAGTCATGCTTGTTGAGTCCTTAGGATACAACCTCATGTCGATCTCAATGCTTTGTGATCTTGATATGGTTGTTATCTTTGGCAAGTATCGTTGTGTTGTGATTATGGAAGCTGACAATTCCAAAGTCTTCGAAGGCTTTAGGAGAGGCGACTTGTATATTGTTGACTTCTCTACAGGACCACAACCAGCCATGTGTCTACTTGCAAAAGCTTCAGAAGGCTGGCTATGGCATCGGTGACTTGGTCACGCAGGCATGACGAATTTGAACACGCTTGCAAAGAAGAAGCATGTCATTGGCATTGAGAATGTCAAATTCCTCAAGGATCACTTGTGCGGAACTGTGAAGCTGGAAAAATGACCAAGGCCAAGCATCCGGCGAAGACTATCATGACCACTACTCGTCCCTTGAATTGCTTCACATGGACCTCTTTGGTCCTAATCATTACCCAAATTGCCGTTAATGACGCATCCCTATATGGCTTTGTTATTGTTGATGATTACTCTCGTTACACATGGGTACACATTGTTACTTACAAAAATCAAGTGCAGGAAGTCTTCAAACGATTTTCCTCGAGGGCTTCAACTAACTTTGATGTGAAGATCAAACACATCAGGAGTGACAATGGAACCGAGTTCAAGAATTCCGGTCTTGATGCCTATCTTGATGAACTTGGTATTATTCATGAGTTATCTGCTCCCTATACTCCTCAGCAGAATGGTGTCATGGAGCGCAAGAACAGAACTCTTGTTGAGATGGCTCGCACTATGCTTGATGAATACAAGACGCCTAGGCGTTTTTGTATTGATGCAATTGATACTGCGTGCCACATCATCAACAGAGTATATCTTCACAAATTCTTCAAGAAGACTGCCTATGAACTCCTCACTGACAAGAAACCCAATGTAAGTTATTTCAAAGTCTTGATTGCTAAATGTTGGATTAGAGATCCTCATCACAATTCTAAATTTGCACCGAAAGCACATGAAGGTTTTATGCTTGGTTACGGAAAGGACTAGCACACCTCTGAGTCTTCAACATCGCTCTTCACAAGATTGTTGACACTTTGTAGATGTGCGGTTCGATGAAACTAATGGCTCGCAAAGAGAGCACCTACCTTCCGTGTTAGATGAACCAGCTCCTCGGGAATCTATCAAGTTCAAGGCAATCGAGGATGTCATTCCTCTTGAAGAATCTCTTTGAAGAATTCATTCCAGTACGCGAAGAACGTCGAGCTGTTGCACCTGAAGATGATGCTGAAGACAATGGTGCTGAGGAAAATGATCAAATTCCTTGAAGACAACCAGCTCATCCTCGTGTTGCAAAAGAAGTACAAGTTGACGAGATCATCGATGACATTGAAGCGCCAGGTCCTCTCACACGCTCAAAAGCTTCACATTTATCTAACTTTTGTGGGCACTATGCTTTTGTCTCTATCACAGAGCCCACTAAGGTAGATGAAGCATTTCGAACCCGAGTGGATTCAGGCCATGCAAGAAGAATTACATCGATTCGAGCTCAACAATGTGCAGGAACCTGGTAAAACGTCGAGATCCTCGCATAAGCATAATATCATTGGCACAAAGTGGATCTACCGCAACAAGCAAGATGAAAATGGCCTTGTGGTGAGGAATAAGGCACGACTAGTAGCTCAAGGCTACACACGAGGTTGAAGGAATTGATTTCGATGAAACTTTTGCACTGTTGCTAGACTTGAGTCTATTCAAGCATATTACTCGCCTATGCTAACCATCACAATATCACTTTATATCAAATGGATGTGAAAAGTGCATTCCTCAATGGTAAGCTTGAGGAAGAAGTATATGTTGCTCAACCCCTAGGTTTTGAAGATCCAAAGAATCCCGACAAAGTCTTCATACTCAACAAGGCCCTCTATGGTCTCAAACAAGCCCCACGGGCGTGGTATGATACATTGAAGGAATTCTTCGTGAAGAATGGCTTCACACCCGGTTCACTCGACCCTACTCTCTTTACTAAATCATATGATGGTGAACTGTTTGTGTGCCAAATATATGTTGATGATATTATCTTTGGCCGTCTTGACCAACGTTATAGTGATGAATTTGCCTATATGATGAGTGAAGAATATCAAATGTCTATGATGGGAGAGTTGAAATTCTTCTTAGGTCTTCAAATTTGTCAACAACACAATGGCATATTCATATCTCGGAGAAATACCTCAAAGATGTCCTGAAGAAATTCGGCATGCAAGATTGCAAAGGCGTCAAAATTCCTATGCCCACAAATGGCCATCTATGCAATCGATGAAAATGGTATTGACTTGATCACAAGGTATACCGCTCCATGATTGGTTCTTTGTTGTACTTATGTGCATCTAGGCCAGATATAATGCTCAGTGTTTGCATGTGTGCCCGATTTCAAGCTACACCGAAGGAATCACACCATAAGGCTGTTGAGCATATTCTTCGATATCTAGCTCACACACCAACACTAGGATTATGTTACCCCACGGGCTCTACTTTTGATCTCATTGGATATTCTCGACTCGACTATCCGGTGATCGTGTGGACCGCAAGTCAACATCCGGTACTTGTCATTTCCTCGGACGATCTTTGGTCCGTTGGTCCTCGAAGAAACGTAACTGTGTATCACCGCTCATCTGCGGAAGCTGAATACATTCTAGCTGGCTCGTGTTGTGCTCAATTCTTTGTGGATGAAGCAAACTCTCAAGGACTACGACATCAACGTGAAGAATGTGCCTCTCTCGTGACAATGAGAGTGCCATCAAGATTGCTCACAACCCGATTCAAGCACTTTCGAAGACAAAGCACATTCAAATTCGTCATCATTTTCTTCGTGATCATGTGTTGAAGGGCGACATCTCCATCGAGCATGTGAAGACTGAAGAACAGCTAGCCGATATCTTCACAAAGCCCTTGGATGAGAAGAGATTTAGCAAGTTGCGGTGTGAGCTAAATATCTTAGAATCTTCAAATGTTCTTTGAAAAGGACACACATCCTGACACTTATGCAAAATTGATGACTTAGATGTGCAACACATGAAGAAACGTTTTTCTTCAATCAATGAAGAATAACACTCTAAGTGTGAAGAAATTAATGAAGAATTTGATTCTCGAACCCTACGACAATTGTAATGCTGTGTCTGAAATCATCATTCTTATCTGATTGGGTCACGCCACCACCAACGTTGAACATCTTCAATTTGAGTTTTTCCTCAGTTTTGAAATTCTTCAGTTCTTTTCAAATTCTTCAACTTTGCAAAATCTTCACTGTTTCCGTCGTCTTTCTTCATTGGCAATATATATATATATATATATATATGGGTTTATGTCCTCTACAACATTCACTTATGGCTATTTCTTCAAGTCGCTTTTTCTGATAAGTGCATGTGATCGGACCCTTCCCGCTCCATACTATACTCAACCCAATCTATTCACAAATTCTTCATGTGCGTTCTATTTGAAACTCATTCAAAATCTTCACTGTGTCCTTGTCAGCTGAAGAAATTGCGAATGAAACTATAAAACTGATCTTATCCAAACTTTCGGTTTTGCCGCTCAAACCGTTCCGCATCCCACGATGCATTATTTTACTCACCCACGATCGTACACGATCTCCACTACGATGCGTGGGTGATACATGTCGTGAGAAGGAGAATGCTCGGGCACGTTCGTCTCTAAATCTTTGGGCGAATAGTTTTTCACTGCCTCTATAAATACCCCTCTCTCCATCCTCACTTCTTTTACTCCACTCGACCTCTCTCTCCTGTTCGAGCTCCTCAAACCCTAGCGCCGCCGCTACTCCATCGTCGCCGGTGAGAAGAGCTTCACTGCCTCGACCTCGTCGCCAACGTACTCACGCTGACTGCGGAAATCCTCACTCCGCCGCCGCCGTAGCTGTCTTCCTCCGCCAAGTTAGGGCGTGGAAGATCCAACGAACGAGCTTCACATCTACAACACCCAGTTCGTCGTGTTCTTCATTTAGGGAAATTAAAAGTTACTTTTACTACCCTCGTTGATCCAAATTTTACACTATAAAATCTTCAAAGGTGTTTTATTCTTCAAATCCTCACACACAAACACCTCACTAGTTATATGCTCTTGATTCGTTTCTCTAAGCAATCATTTTTCTTCAAGATTCCTCAATTGTGTGGATCCTCGATCTGTACAACTTTGGAACCTAAGACAAAGAACGCTTAGTGAAATTCTTCAAGGCTCATCTGGTCAAAATCCTCAAAACTTGTTCTTTTGAAAAACCTTCCGAGAACGCATATGACCTCTCCAAATTCCTCGCAACTATACTGCTCACAGGTACTCATGTCATTCTTTGAATCACTAGGTTCTCATCAACTTAACTCATTTGCAGCGTTCCTCGAAGAAAAGTTGCATACTTCTTGGAAGAATTCGTTTGTTCAAATTCCTCAATTTGAAGAATATGGCGAAGGAAAGAAGCCACGAAAGGAGGAAAGAGTCACGAGGTCATGACCGCGTTTGAAATCCTCGAGGAAATATATGCTGATTATTGCACACCTGATGAAGCCAAGTTCGACAAAGAGAACAAAAATCAGCGCAAGGTGTGCATCCAAAGGATTGAACGGAGATGGGCACGGGAATGGAGGGAGTACCGATATGTAACTCCAAAGTACATGAAGAAATTCGCACTCAATCCTCCATGCCCAAGAGCTCCATTGGCACTGCCAAGAAGTCGACCCCACCAAAGCATCAAGCGTGGTGAGGACTTTCTGAAGAATGGGCCAAGCGCCAAGCCAAGTTGGCAAGACAAGCCAATGAGGCAGTGAGGAAATTCAATGAGGACTCTGCTACTGCTGCTGCCCCTGATGCCTCTGTTAAGCCAAGAAAATCTATGGCAAAGAAGCCCGCTTACAAGCCAAGTGCTTCACCAACAGTGCCCTCACGGCCAATTCCTCATGCTGCTCCTGCTCCTCCAAAATCCTCAGCTCCTTCAAAGTCCTCAGCAGCTCCTCCCAAGTCCTCAGCAGTTCCGACAAAGTCCTCAAGACTGTGCATCCGCCACGTGCCAAAGGACTGCAGGCTTCTCCATTGCCTCTGGTGTCTCAAAGAAGTTCCTCACCGCACCACAGGTCTTCATCTGGCCCGACTCTGCAAGACTAAGGCCATAGCCGGACGAGGTCCTCGACCAAGTCCCAAGAAGAAACAGTCGCTTCCCAAGAGCCAGGAAGATGATGAGGCTGATGATGATGAACTTGCGGAAATCATCGAGATCGCCAAGAAAGGGCCGCTAGAGCCAAAGGCACATCGTACCCTTCTTTGTTGGATCCGAGGAAAATCCTCGATTATATTGATCTACGCACAAGGATCCAAATACCCCTATGCCTGATTTTCATCGACCCTCGGACAAAGTCATATGTTGACCCATTTCATCACTGAAGAGAAATGGAAGTTTGAAAAGGCAAGAGAGATCAAGAAAGCTCAATACAGAAAGGAGAAGTTCCTGAATAAAAACATTGTCAAAATGACACCTGAGGAACTTCTCAAGGTCCAGAATGAAATCCAAGCCCTCAGCAAAAACTTCGATGCTTATTATGATGATTGGTAAGGAGCCAAGGTCAGATTAAATCAACTCGACGAAGAAGTTCACAAATGTTGCTGCTAACGCAACATGAAATTCCTCAGTGGAGCCTCACCACCGATCGAAGAACATGCCAAAGACCTGATGAAGTTTAGGCTCTTTGAAGAAAATGCGATTCTGGCTGATGATCCCATTCCAGCCCGAAGAAATTGCCAGGCATCCACTAGTGGTGCGCTGAAGAAACTAAACAAGACAGGCAATCGTGACTGGGCCATACCGAGGAAATTCAACCAGATTCCTCGGCTCCTCCTGCGCCAACACCAACTCCAATTCTTCCATCTGCCTCTAATGTGAAGAAAACCAAGGCTGCAGAACGAGCTGCTGTGAAGAAACGGAAAGCATCAGCTGTGTCAAATTCTTCGGCTGCGAAGAAAATGAAGCCTATGACCAGCTCCTTTGAAAATCCAATTGATGCTGTTCCAATTTCCTCAATTCCATCAAAGGACCTTGTTCCTTTTGATGAAGATTATGTGGTCCCAAGTGGATCTGATGAAGAAAATCATTCTGCTGCTTCGTCAGAGCAGATTGATGAAGAAATTGAAGTGGAAGCAATCCCTTCAACCCCAGTCATTTCCTCACCTATGCCTCAGTTCACAGCTGAAGAGGCTGGTGTTGAGAACTTGAAGAAGATGTGGATATTGGAAGCATTAACGCCCGGTTGATGAATGATGACTTTTGGGAAAGTCGGCATCCAAATTCTCCACTCTTCACCCCAATCCAACAGATACCTCGGTCCCTGCTCCAACTGTTCAAATGGGCTCAAGAAACTCATCCCGCTTCATCTGTCCATGAAGAAATTCCAGCCACTAGCGCCGATGAACTTTCTGCTGATCCTCGGATCGCACTGTTGAGGAACAAGAAATTCCTCACTGAAGAACACGAGATTGCGATTCCAGAGGTCGTGATGCAACTCATCGACACTCCTTTGCCAAAGCCAAAGGATCCCTTCTCAACAAAGCAAAAGTTCAAGGTGAAGACTTCTTCACGAAAGCACGTATTCTTCATCGATTACAATCCATATGATTACGCTCGCATAAGGAAGAGGCGTTTTGGACTTCCACCAAGCCAATTTCTATTCCTCGGTGCTTTTCAATAAAGACAAAGTCTTCGATCATGCTCATATTCCTCATGTGGACATGGAGTCTCTGCCAGAGCTTCGAGCCAGTCCTCGGTGTTCTTCACGACGCAGGACTTTTGAATTTCTGACCGATATCTGTGGATCGGAATGAAGAACTCATTCTTTAATTCTATGCAACGCTGCACATCACCGGAGACGTCAAGACGTGAACTCATGGGTATTAGATTTGGATGTGCGAAAATACTCACTACAAGGCACCGACAATCTGAATTGCTTCGTGCTCTACCACTCAGTCCTCCACTTGACGGTGCTCGTTGTATCTACAATGAACCACAACTTTCAAATCACTATATGCAAGTGCTGATGAAGCCTTTGAAGCCAAGGCAGGCCCCAAGAACCAAGTTCCTCGTCAAGGAATTATTGTATGTGCCTCGAACTGTCTATCGGATTCTGATGAAGACAATGAGTCCTATCAAAGGCCACGACTCGAATGATGAAGAAGTCGTTGGCATCATGAAGAATATGCGTTTCAACATCATTCATGGCATTCCCGTCAACTTCCATGATTTCTTCATGAGGACTCTGGCAAACATTGCTATGTCACCATTTGAGCTGAAGCCTTATGCGCCTTGGATAATGAGATTCATCAGGACAAGGTCTTCACTCAATTACAAAGTTGATACTCTGGACCACTGCAGCTACTTGCCGCCGAGTTTCGCAAAGCTTCATCCTACTCCACCAATGATGACTCTGCCACACATGACTCTGCCGCCAATACCTCAGCCAAGCAAAATCCTCAAGCCACAGCACCTGTGGTGATGGTGATCGTGAGTTACTCCTCGGTCTTCATCGGAAGGTTGATCGCAATCATAAATGGGTCAAGCGTCGGTTTGGTTCAATTCTTCACAACATGACCTCAACACACAATGCGGTGAAGAAAAACCAATACTACCTCCATGAAACCTTCAACCGCTTTGGGTTGTTCTTTCTAATGTCTACATCACGTAAGAACCGAAGACAATGGGTCTCAAGGAAGAATTTGACCGGTCTGTACCTCCACAAGTAATTCAAGAAGGTCAAGGTTCCTTCCTTGGTGGCCAGCTCCTATTCTTCATCGCGTGACAATCGATGAAAATGAAGACTTGGACGACATCGCTTTCTGAGGCCCTACTACGACAATCGACCCCGACAACGCTGGCGCTCCTTCATCAACTTGAAATTCTTCAGGGGCGTTAGTCCTCAGTTTCAATCCTTTTGGTCATTTGATGACAAAGGGGGAGAAATTTTAGTTAGTCTTCAAGCGGGTCTATTTTCACGCCCATATACAACGCGTTTTTTTTGCTAAGTTACAACTCTCGTTCTTCTGAAACTTTATTGGATCGAGTTGTAATCTTAAACCCGATGGTGCTCGATACTTTTGATGTGTTCCTCTGCATGCTTATTCCTCATTATATGTTAATACACGCATCTTTGAACTACATCGATCACCATATTTCATCATGCATTTCAAATTCTTCATATTATATGTCAAATGCGTGTATGAATTACAAGATATAGGGGGAGATCTCCATGATTCAACTCTCAATGTGCAATGCCTCAAAAGCAAAATTCCTCACTATGCACATCTTCCGGGGGAGTTCTTCTATATCTTGCAATCAAATTCCTCAATATCAGTATTTACACTTCATATGTTTATCCCCGTTGAAAACTTAACCTATATTGTCATCAATCACCAAAAAGGGAGATTGTAAGTGCATCTAGTGCCCTTAGTGATTTTGGTGTATTGAAGACTTATAGGTTAAGGGACTAATGTGTTTATGAGTGTACACAGGTCTATAAGTCTATGAGGAGTTTGATATTTACAGAGAAAGTCGACCCCTAAAAATGAAGTTCTTCGACTAAAGACTTTGATATTCCAAAGACTTTCTGAAGACTTTGAAAGTGAAGAAATTGGTGTGACCTTGAAGACTTGGTATTCATTTGAGGAACATGAAGCGTGAAGACTTTTGTTTTCGTAGTTTCGTTTTCTCTTTCTTGAGTCATAGGAAACACCGTACTATTTAAGGGGGTCGAGGAAATACTAAGGAAAATTTCCATGTGATGCTCAACTCAAAATCCTACACCTACCAATCCCTTCGAGTGAAGCCTTTGGAAATCTCATACAGCTCAGTCAATTTCTTGATGAGACGAAGTTCTTCGTCATTTGAGGAAGTTGTTCGACCGAGGAGTTAGGAATTCGCTAGTGCGGATTGCCTACGATGAGGAACATGATAGCCCCGAGGAATTTGAGAGTCAAATTTCCGGCCAGATTCTTTGTCTTGCGCCTTGTCCCAAAATATCTTATCCACCTAACGGTCATATCATTGAAGGGCATTTATGTCTTATCATGTCGGGCTGCTCCCCAGGCTATAAATAGTCGCCCCCTACAACCACTAGCTGGTTGGCTGCTCCGAGAGAACTTGACACTTGTCATTTGAGAGCAACCCATCCTCCGAGGACTTTGAGCGAAAATCATCGAGTGAGGAAACCCAAAACCAAACCCCTACAAACCCAAAGTGATTGAGCATCATCAAGAGATTGATCCTGCGTGGATCCGACGCTTTATTACCTTTGAAGACTGTGCTTCCTCCAGACGGTTAGGCGTCATGGTCTAGAGCATCCAAGAGGAATTGTGGATCGCCGAGTGACCAAGTCTGTGAAGGTTTGGAAGTCGCTGAAGACTTACCACGAGTGATTGGACGAGGTCTGTGACCTTAGTTCAAGGAGAATACGGTGAGGACTTGGTGTCCCGAGCTGCGTGCTCAACGACCGGGTGTCCGGACTGTGTGTCCTCGAGTTTAAATACTCGGCCGCTCCAACCAGACGTACAACTAAGACAGCAGTTGGAACTGGTCTACCAAATCATTGTCTTCACCAACCTAATCGGTTCTATTTCCTCAACTCTTTCATTTCCTCATTCTTGTGTTGAGTGTTCGTTCATATCTGTGTTTGAAGACTTTGATGAAGACTTTCTCAATTTCCTCAGTTCAATTTCTTTAGTCATTTGTCTTCATCTTGTGTTATCCTGTGTTTACGCTTTCTGTACTCTTTGATTGTCTTCATTTCATCATGATGACCATGCCCGCATTCTCTTATGCTTACTTCTGAGTACTTATTCCGCTGCAAGTAGTTATTGACTTAGGAATTTCCTCACCGGCAAATTCCTCATTGAAGAATTCATAAAAATCGCCTATTCACCCCCCTCTAGTCGATATAACGCACTTTCATGATCGCAATCATAAATGGGTCAAGCGTCTGTTTGGTTCAATTCTTCACAACATGACCTCAACACACAATGCAGTGAAGAAAAACCAAAACTACCTCCATGAAACCTTCAACTGCACTGGGCTGTCTTGTCTCATGTCTACTGAAGATGATCTGAAGAAAATGGTTACGAAGGAAGAATTTGGTGGTCTACACCTCCATCAAGAAATTCAAGAAGGTCAAGGTTCCTTCCTTGGTGGCCAGCTCCTATTCTTCATCGCGCAACACTGATGAAAATGAAGACTTGGACGACACTGCGACATGCCCTACTACGACAACCGACCTCGACAACCCTGGCGCTCCTCCATCAACTTGATATTCTTCAGGGGCGTTAGTCCTTAGTTTCGATCCTTTTGGTCATTCTATGAAAAAGGGGGAGAAATTTGTGTTAGACTTCAAGCGGGTCTATTATATGGGCGTTTTGTTGCTAAGTTACAACTCTCGCTCTTCTGAAACTTTTATTGGATCGAGTTGTAATCTTAAACCCGATGATGCTCTGATACTTTTGATGTGTTCCTCTGCATGCTTATTCTTCGTTATATGTTAATACACGCATGCTGAATTACATCGATCACCATATTTCATCATGCATTTCAAATTCTTCATATTATATGTCAAATGCGTGTATGAATTACAAGATATAGGGATTGAGCATCCTTTGAAGAGATTGATCTGCGTGGATCCAACGCTTGTTACCTTTGAAGACTGTGCTTCTTCCAGACGGTTAGGCGTCATGGTCTAGAGCATCCAAGAGGAATTGTGGATCGCCGAGTGACCGAGTCTGTGAAGGTTTGGAAGTCGCTCAAGACTTACCACAGTGATTGGACAAGGTCTGTGACCTTAGTTCAAGGAGAATACGGTGAGGACTTGGTGTCTGAGCTGCGTGCTTTCGGCCGATCGGGTGTCCGGACTGTGTGTCCTCGAGTTTAAATACTCGGCCGCTCCAACCAGACGCATAACCGAGACAAATAGCTTGAACTGGTCTACCAAATCATTGTCTTCACCAACATTATCGGGTTCTATTTCCTCAACTCTTTCATTTCCTCATTATCGTGTTGAGTGTTTGTTCATAATCGTGTTTGAAGACTTTGGTGAAGACTTTCTCAATTTCCTCAGTTCAATTTCTTGATCTGTTTGTCTTCATCTTGTGTTATCCTGTGTTGACGCTTTACGTACTGCATGCGTGTCTTCATTTCATCATGATGACCATGCACAGATTCTCGTTATGCTTACTCGAGTACTTATTCCGCTGCAAGTAGTTCTTCGCTTAGGAATTTCCTCACCGGCAAATTCCTCATTGAACAATTCATAAAAATCGCCTATTCACCACCCCTCTAGTCGATATAACGCACTTTCACAGACGGCAGCAGCAACAGGAAGTAAATGCAGTAGCATCAGAAACCCCCGAGTTCATGCATTGGTCTGAGAAGCCCATCAGCTTGAGCAGAGCTGACCACCCGGAGGTGATGCCCAATCCCGGATCCTATGCTCTGGTGTTGGATGCCACCTTTGCCATGGAGAGGCGAGCTGCTCGTTTCTCCTAAGTTCTGATAGATGGCGGCAGCAGCATCAACATCCTGTACAAAGATACCATGGAGAAGTTGGGAATCAAGCAGAGACATCTTCACCAAATGGACTGCTTTTTTCATGGCATCGTTCTGCCTTTCACGCTCACCAATCGGCAAGACTCAGATGGATGTCCTCTTCGGGGACAAAAATCATTTTCGCCGAGAGCCAGTCTGGTTTGAGGTGGTGGACCTTGAGAGCCCCTATCATGCATTGCTTGGCCGGCCTGCCCTGGCCTAGTTTATGGCGGTCCCCCACTATGCTTACCTGGAAATGAAGATGCCGAGCTCCAAGGGAATCCTGACCATAGCAGGAGACCACAAGAAATCGTCCGCCTGCGCAGCAGAGAGCAGCTGGTTAGTCGAGTCCCTCGTGATCGCGGCTGAGAAGCGGCTCCTTGACCGGGTTGTGGCGATGGCCGACGAAGGAGATGAAGAAGATACCCTTGGACCCGGAGCACCCGGAAAGGCACGCTGTCATAGGTGCAAACCTTGACAACAAATAGGTAGGCGAGCTCGTCGATTTCCTCCGTGATAATCGGGACATCTTTGCATGGTCTCCCAAGGACATGCCGGGTGTTCCGACGGAATTCGCCGAGCACAAGCTACATGTCCAGTCTGATGCCCAGCAAGTCAGGCAGCCCTTGCGCCGCCTGTCGGAAGAGAAGAAAAGAGTTGTTGGAGAAGAGATAGCCCGGCTTCTAGCAGCCGGCTTCATCATGGAAGTGTTCTTTCCAGAATGGTTAGTCAACTCAGTCCTAGTGCTAAAGAAGAACAAGCAGTGACACATGTGTATTGATTATACCAGCCTCAACAAAGCATTCCCCGAAGACCCATTTGCTTTGCCAAGGATCGACCAAGTGATTGACTCCACAGCCAGATGCGAGCTGTTGAGCTTTTTGGATGCATACTCAGGGTATCACCAGATCAAGTTAAACCCGGCCGACAGGCTGAAGACCACCTTCATCACGCCATTCGGAGCCTTCTGTTACCTGACCATGATGTTCGGCTTGAGGAATGCCGGTGCCACATTTCAGTGTTGCATGCAGAAGTGTCTCCTCAAGCAACTCCGCAGAAACACCCACGTCTATGTGGACGTTGTTGTGGTGAAGACGGAGAGGCATGGAACACTGCTAGAAGACCTCAAGGAGACCTTTGAGAACTTGCGCTGATTTCAGATCAAGCTCAACCCAGAGAAATGCATTTTCGGAGTACCAGCCGGTTGGCTCCTTGGCTTTCTGGTCTCAGAACGCGGCATAGAATGCAACCCTGTGAAGATCAAGGCCATCGAGAGGATGGAAGTGCCCACCCGACTCATGCGTGCAAAAATTCCTTTCGCTTGGCATCCATCACCGTTTCATTAGTCAATTTGGGCGAAAGCTCTTCCCCTGTACTAGCTCATGATGAAGATCACTTTTTTCGAGTGGAACGACAAGGCGGATGAAGCTTTTCGCCAGCTCAAGAAGATGTTGACCTCTCCGCCTGTCCTGGCGGCTCCGACTCCTAAGGAGCCCATGCTCCTCTACATCGCCGCCACCAGCTGGGTGGTCAACACAGTCATAGTGGTGGAACACAAGGAAGAGGGCAAGGCACTACCAGTCCAGAGGCCGATGTATTACCTAAGTGAAGTACTATCCGCCTCCAAGCAGAACTATCTGTCGGGGATATACCCCGCGGCGTAACCCGGCCGGACTAGACAACTCACTGGTAACCCGCCCGGAGCTTGGCGATTCACGGGTAACCCGCCTGATCTTGGTGGTTCATTAGTAACCCGGCGGGCGGGTCAAATGGATGACGAGGCCCAAGGCCCAGAAGGCCGGTTCATGTTTAATGGTGGTCCGGTTTATGAGGAAAGCGTAAGGACTATTCTCCTACAAAGGAAGCAAGACTAGGACTCCACTTGTAATAGAGTAATCCTAGTCCAACTAGGACTAGCCATGTAAACCGCCCCTTCAACATATATAAGGAGGGGCAGGGCTCCCCAAAGAAAGACAAGCAAACAACAATCTCTAGGGCTAGACACAACTAGAGGAGAGCCGGTTCACGGCGACTTCCTCGTGATGATAATGAGATCTAGCCTCAAACAGCATGTAGGGTTGTTACCGGATGATGTTTCCCGGGGCCTGAAGCTGTCTAAACCTTGTCTTGTGTTGCGTCTCTCGATTCCGCTCAACCCCTCTCAAGCTACCACATAGATGCGTTGGCCTCACGACTAAGTCCTCACACTAAGGACATCTGACGTGTTAATTCCACAAAAAGTTGGCGCCTACCGTGGGGCCTGCGCATGATGGTGTTGAGTTCTTGAAGGGATCTCTCTAGGGATCGAGAAGTTTGCAATTTTCTGGAAGGGCCGGTTTGGAAGGGTGTGCATCAACTTCAGTTCATCAAACCAGATTTTAGATCTGTAAGACTTAAGGTTCAAGAAAATTAGGGCTACAACTTGTCCATCGCTGTCGTCGGCCAATCTACCGATATAAGAGGCCAACAGGAATCTAATCCTCGCGTCATTGTACAAGGAGGGACGTGATCAAATTTTCTCGGCGATTGTTGTGCGTGGCATCTAGCGATCCATCAAGCCTTCAAGTCACCAATGATCTGAAGCCAGATCGATGTTGGAAGTACCGCGTGCAAGAGACCGAAACTGACAGGAGTTGTGTACGCGTACCGCTCACCGAGTTTGCTGCTCCAATATCCCATATATTTTTCTACTATCAATACATTGACCGAGTCCAGATAGAGGACAAGCTAGATCAGCCGGGTTCAGAATAAAATAAGAAAGGATACGCTGATCCGCCGCTGGAGCAGTCTGTCCAGCACGGTCAAAACCAAAATAGCAACAAGCATTGTTAACGACCTGAAACAGGAGGCACGTGATGCCAGAGACAGCTAGGGAAAATTACTATTACTAGTAGTATTAATCCGGTCAGATCTGAGCACAAGTTCAAAAGGCAAAGACAAATTTGTGTGGCCTCACGTGGAGCATCACCCATGAAACTATGTCTCCGTCTCCACTACTAGTACCATCAAAAGTAAATCAGGCATAGCACCATTTGTGTGGCGGTTGTTTTTGGGTCAGTTGATATTGAGCCGGTTTTAGTTGACTGACCTCTGTCGGGCTGTCCCAGACCCGCCGTTTTCCGCCCTGCATAAGCCGGGTCATCATCACTTCCGCCCGAGTCACGGATTGGGCCTGCTGCGACCGCCTACTTTGTTGTGGCCTGTCTCCATTGAGACCCGCTGTCGAGCCTGCCTTCACTGGCACTTTGGTTCAACGCACCCGCCTGGGTTGACGCGTCTGCCGTCGTCACCGCTGTAGCGTGTTTTAAGCTGCCCTCACCAACGCCCACTAAGTTGCTGAAAGGCTTGCCGGGTCTGACTGCTGGCTCGCCGCGCCTGTTTTCTTTTTGGATGCATCCCATGGGTGCGTTGACTGATCAAAGACTTCTGCGGTGGCAAGGGACAGTGGCAGCCTCGTTTATCTGGTCTACATACGGTTATACAAAGTGCACCCGAAGGTAGACTGCAAAACACCGGTGTTGTGGATACATTATATAGTACTGCTAGTACTACATGGAGATTAAAAGCTACTGCCGTTTCTTCATCTCATCAAGACAAATGAGAAGCAATGAATCATTGCGGCTGTCACGAAGGCCACATGGAGTGCTACTGCTACATCAGCTAGACGTACATGCAGGCAGTTTATTTCCTGACCAACTACGTCCAGTATTATCCATCATCAGTATCCGTATTCATCCGATAAAAATACCAAGTGCTATTTACCCTATTTATTTTTAAGGCACATATTAATTCATTCGAGCACAACTACTCTGCTCTATAGTGTTTTTTATATGCAAGGTAACCATTTACTACAAAAGTGGCATTATACCGCGAATACGGACCACACCGGCTTATAACACCGTGGCCATCTCTCGCGATCGCACCGGCTTAAAACACTGTGGCCGTCTCTCGCGACCGCGTCGGTTTACAACAAGGGGAACAATTTGCCCGTTTGCACCGGCTTACAATGCCACGGCCGGGTCATCCGTCTGCTCCTGCGGGCGACTCATCCCTGATTGATTTTAGCTTCATCGTGGTGATCATTAACTCCACGGTGGATAATTTTTGGCCTAACACATCAGGTGATATCCGTCCAGACTATTTTAAATAGCACATATTAACTTTTCTCTTTTGAAGAACAATTACTCTGGCCTGTGATGTTTTTGATGCAGGACAATTGTTCACTACATCAACACGACATGGTTGACTCGCCCGTCTGCGTGGTTTACCGCTCCCGAGATTTGCCTCGCCCGTCCGTGCGGTTTACCGCGCCCGCGATTGACTCGCCCATCCGCGGCGGATTACAACACCGCGGCCGATTCATCTGTCTGTACCGCCTCTGATGCTACAGTCGTCTTTACCGTTCGTCTCTCGCGGCTTGGTCAACATCAACACACTGGGCCGCACCTGTCTGCATGAGCTGTTTATTGAGTATGAGCAAGTCACTGCTTGGGAAGCCCGGTTTTCTTCCAACAAACCGGAGGCAATTATCATGTATTATCAGCTGCCATCTGCACTGGATGGATCAATGGGCATGCGCACAAGTCGCCGCCATTACAGTTTGGTTAACTTCAAACAGCCAGTTGGAAGGAACCATTGGCCGAGCGGCTCATATGGGATCATTTATAACCCGTCGCAGTCACCTCAACCTTCTGTGGATTCACATTGTGCTATCAACACCAATGATATACAAGTTATGCCGATTTATATCACGGTCAAATATGGAAGAGTCTCAATCAACTCCTCGAGTCACCTTTGAGACTCGGGGGCTACGATGACATGACTCAGCAAATCTTGCCAGTTTTAGCAAATTTAAGAACCCCAGGACGATGGAGGGAAGGATAACCCGGTCCCAGAGGCTACTGTTATATTCATGAAAATTTAAAGGCCGTCAGAAAATTTCCGGCTTAGTATATGACAGTTACAAAATCCCGACTCAATGAAGAAGTTCTGGGTCATCAGAAAGGATTCCAGTTTACAATCCGGCTCAAGGGAAGTCAGTCTCACTGAAGCTCTCAAATATCCGGTTTACCATCCGGTTCAAGAGAAATCTGTTCTCCCACAAAGCTCTGAAACTCTCAAATCCGGTTTAAAACTGTCCGGTTCAAAAAGGAATTAACTTCTCGCAAGTTCGAGTTTAAAGGCCGTCAGAAAATTTCCGGCTGAAAATGAAGATTCCGGTTTAAAATCCGGTTCAAGGGAAAGATGTCTCCCACAAAGCTTTGAAGCTCTCAATATCCGGTTCAAAATCCCGGTTCAAGAAGAATTTATCTCTGCAAAAAGTTAAAGGTTGCCGAAGAGGACCTGCTGCCATGATGCACGGTTCAAACATGGGTATCCTGCCTTATTGGCTTATCATATTATTTATCATGTGGGGGCTTCTGCTTACAAAGTGACGTCATGTTTTGTCCATTAAACCGGCTATCATGCCACAATACAGCTTGGGAGCTTCACACCCGAGGGGCCAAAGAAATCTTGTTGCTAAGCGTAACTCAAACATAGGCACCCATTGAGCACAGCTCACAAAGTTACTTAGGGGCTCTTTGTGTAAAGTAACAAAGAGTTTGAAAGGACCCTTGTAATTGGGTATCGACCCACGGCTTGGAAGCTGGTGTATTCACCTAAAACCCCGGGTTAACCTGCCTTCATCAAGTAAGCCACTCCTATCCGGGTAATCACAGCACGACCCTTGAGCGTTTGACAAGTTACTCTCATTGAGACCCTGAACTTGTCAAAGTTAAAACGACGATTGGTTAGTTGGAGGACCATCTTAAAAGGCTTTGTCAAATGGTTTAACTCAGCGGCCTGGCAACCCACGAAAAGCCTCGAATTTGGGCCTGGCAGCCCTCGAAAAGCCTCGACTACAAGTTTTATTCGCTTTTGTTTTTACAAGTTTTATCTTTATTGATCAACTTTTAAGGTAAACCGGCATCTCTTGATCCGGCCAAACTATATGTCTTCATCTCAACCCGGTGTTTCTTAACCCGGTGTGGCTTACAATTATCAGCTGTTAAGCATATAATCAGTGGTGAACCGACATCTTTCAATCCGGCCTGGCATTGGCTATAAGTCGCCAGGATGATCGTGCGGTGTTTATTATAACCCGACATGGCTTCTTATAAACCAGCACATCATGGTGGGAGTTATCAGTACTCATGATTTGGTTTATCACCCTTACTACAAAAAGTTGGCAAACCAATGATGTGATTCAATGTCACAGGTACGATATATTTCATATTTGATTATTCTTAAGTGCAGCCTTGGTTATAAACCCGGGTTATATGTTGGGCATTATGACCCGTCCGGCGGTAAACCGCGAGGACACCTTAAACTTGTTGTATACAGAAACAGGTTGAATAAAGTATGATGATAAACCGGTGTTTATTAACCCGGCCTGGCTTTCAACTATAAGTCGCCAGTATGATGATAAACCGGTTTTTATTAACCCGGCCTGGCCTTCAATTATAAGTCGCCAGTATATATTTGGATTGCGCCATTGGAATCATGCGCTTATAAATCATTGAGTATAATATTCAAATCTTTAAATAGCCAACATGGCTGGATTTTTATTATGGTTATCAATAACCAATATTATGATTGAGATTTTCAAAGTCGCTTTGGCGCAATGGCTATTATTTTATCAATGGATATGATTTATTCTACAATTGAAGGAATAGTCCCGAGTCGCTGCAGGCTTACGACCCGGCACTTGGGGGCTACATTATTCAAGTTGAGATTACATCAAATATGCAAGTCTCATGTCGCTGCAAGCATGCACCATGACACTTGGGGGCTAATGCAAAGTCATTTTTACTGGCCTTATTGAAGACCCGACTCATCACATCATAATGAGTCAGCCCTTGGGGGCTACACATCACTGCTCAAATCTACATGATTATATTTACAAAGTCCCTGCTCATTATTGCATAATGACCCGAACCTTGGGGGCTACACTTGTTGAAGTTTTTTGAGCATCAGGCAATTTCAAGTCCCACGTTGCTGCAAGCATGACAACCAGGCACTTGGGGGCTACATATGTGGAATACTCAGTTCTGACTAGTGATTGAGATGAACAATCTGGATTTCTTCAAGGTTGCAACATTTATATTGACACAAGTCTCAAGCTATCACTATGTTCTCCTCTTAAGACTCGGGGGCTACAGGTAATATGCATATAAAGGAGGAACATATTCAAATTCTCAGTTTTGGGCAAATTAGGAAGATTAATTGTGTGACCCGGTATTGGCAAAAATCATAACCCGGTGTCTATAAACAGTCATGACCCGGGATCATCAGTTTTTATAACCCGACAATTTTGGCAATGATAAACCGGCAAGTTCTACATTTTCAAACCGGCTGATATCAAGTTGAATATTTGAAGACCAATATTTTTTTCAAATCAGAGCACTGAAGGCCGATTCAAATGGATTCTTTATTTACAAAATATCTTCTGCAAGCAAATTGATTATGAAGCTGGTCTATTGACTCGGATTTTTCAGAAGGAAGAAATGACAAGGACTTAAGGATGAATATTTAAACCGGAGCACAACCCGCCAAATTTGTTCTTGTGTTTATATTGCAGATCAAGTTTAACATGGATAAATCCAAATTAAACTGGGGGCTAATGTCGGGGATATACCCCGCGGCGTAACCCGGCCGGAAGTATAACCCGGCCGGACTGGACGACTCACTGGTAACCCGCCCGGAGCTTGGCGATTCACGGGTAACCCGCCCGATCTTGGTGGTTCATTAGTAACCCAGCGGGCGGGTCAAATGGATGACGAGGCCCAAGGCCCAGAAGGCCGATTCAGGTTTAATGGTGGGCCGGTTTATGAGGAAAGCGTAAGGACTATTCTCCTACAAAGGAAGCAAGACTAGGACTCCACTTGTAATAGAGTAATCCTAGTCCAACTAGGACTAGCCATGTAAACCGTCCCTTCAACATATATAAGGAGGGGCAGGGCTCCCCAAAGAAGGACAAGCAAACAACAATCTCTAGGGCTAGACACAACTAGAGGAGAGCCGGTTCACAACGACTCCCTCGTGATGATAATGAGATCTAGCCTCAAACAACATGTAGGGTTGTTACCGGATGATGTTTCCCGGGGCCTGAAGCTGTCTAAGCCTTGTCTTGTGTTGCGTCTCTCGATTCCGCTCAACCCCTCTCAAGCTACCACATAGATGCGTTGGCCTCATGACTAAGTCCTCACACTAAGGACATCTGACGTGTTAATTCCACGACACTATCCCCACTACCAGAAGATGTGCTATGGCGGGCACTTTGCCGCCAAGAAATTGAAGCCATATTTTCAAGATCACCCAATCATTGTGGTCTGCAGTGCTCCCCTTGCTGAGATCATCGGAAGCCGAGATGCCTCGGGCCGAGTGGCCAAATGGTCCATAGATTTGGCCCCCTACACCATCTACTACCAGCCTCGCACCGCCATCAAGTCACAAGCACTGGCCGACTTCCTCGTCGACTGGGCCGAGACCAGTACTTGCCGCCAGCGCCAGACTCCACCCATTGGCGAATGCACTTTGATGGTTCCAAGATGCGCACTGGTTTGGGAGCCGGCATCTTTCTCACCTCTCCCAAAGGCGACAAGCTCAGATATGTGCTGCAAATTCACTTTGCCACCTCCAACAACGTTGCTGAATATGAAGCACTCATTCACGGGCCCCCGCTTGCCAAGGAACTCGGCATTCGCCGGATCCTGTGCTATGGAGATTCCAACTTGGTGGTCCAGCAGTCGTCTGGTGACTAGGACGCAAAGGATGCAAATATGGCCAGCTACCGCTTCCTTGTCCAACAACTCAGCGGATACTTTGAAGGGTGCGAGTTCCTCCATGTACCAAGAAATGACAATGAGCAAGATGACGCCTTGGCACAAATTGGCTCCACCTGGCAAGCAATACCAGCCGGCGTCGCCCTGCAACACCTCCTCAAGCCGTCTGTCAAGCCATCGCCAGAGTCGGATTCCATCTTTGTGCCGGCTCCTCCTGAAGCAGTCGGATCCGACTTGAGGACCCCAGCAGCCGACATGAGGAGTTCGGCAGGCAACCCGGGGACTGCAGCAGCCGCACCCGGCCCGGGGACTTCAGAACCCGGCCCGGGGCCTAGATGGTTGGCGAGGACTTCACCGACGACAAGCGGCAGCCGACTCCAACCTGCCGCCTCTGCCCAACCGCCCTCGTGCAAGTAGCAGTCCTAGCAGTCGAAGAAATTGCAGCACCTTCATGGGCCCAGCCCATCCTCAACTTTCTGGTGAACAAAGAGCTGCCGACTGAGGAGATCTCGGCCCGGCAAGTGCAACGCCGGGCAGCAGCGTACACCATCGTCAATAGAGAACTTGTGAGGCGCAGTGTCACTGGTGTCTACCAGCGCTGTGTAGAGCCGGAGCAAGGCCAAGCAATTCTCAAAGATATCCATCAAGGCGAGTGTGGTCACCACGCAGCTTCAAGAGTACTCGTGGCCAAAGCTTTCCGCCACGGTTTTTTCTGGCCGACTGCTCTCGAAGATGCCAAAGACTTGGTCCAGAAATGCAAAGGGTGCCAGAAGTTCCGCTCCAAGCCACATCAGCCGGCTTCTGCACTCAAGACCATCCCCATTGCCTGGCCCTTCACTGTCTGGGCCTTGGACATGGTGGGACCATTCAAGACGGCGCGCGGTTGCATGACTCATCTGCTTGTCGTGGTGGACAAGTTCACCAAGTGGATAGAAGCAAAGCCAATTAAGAAGTTGAATGGTCCGACTGCCATGACTTTCATCTCCGACATCATCATCCGGTATGGCATACCACACAACATCATCACCGACAATGGCACAAACTTTGCCAAGGGCGCCCTGGCCCGCTTCTGCGCGACGCAGGGCATCAGACTAGACCTAGCGTCCGTTGCCCATCCGCAGTCAAACGGCCAGATGGAGCGAGCAAACGGCCTCATTTTGTCCGGCATCAAGCCCCGACTGGTCGAGCCATTGGAGCGGTCGGCCGACTATTGGCTCGATGAGCTGCTGGCCGTCCTCTGGAGCCTGCGCACAACTCCGAACAAGTCAACCTGCTTTACGCCTTTCTTCCTCGTCTACGGTGCCGAAGCCGTCATCTCAAAGGACATAGAATTCGACTCCCCTCGAGTCACCATGTACACCGAAGAGGAGGCAGAAGAAGCACGACAAGACGGTGTCGATGTGCTGGAAGAGGGCCGACTGTTGGCACGCAGCCGATCCACCATCTACCAGCAGAGCCTGCGCCGATACTACAACAGAAAGGTCAAGCCAAGATCCTTCCAAGAGGGAGACCTCGTGCTCCGGCTGATCCAGCGAACAGCCGGCCAGCAGAAGCTCTCGACACCTTGGGAAGGCCCCTTCATCATCAACAAGGTGTTGGGCAGTGACTCGTACTACCTCATCGATGCTCAGAAGCCTCGAGAACGCAAAAGAGATGACTCCGGCAAGTAGACGGAGCGACCATGGAATGCAACCTCCTTCGAAGGTTTTACAGTTGATGCAGTATGTACCACGCCAACTTTTGTATTAACTACGAAGACTCCAGGTCCCCCGAGAAGAGCTCAGGGACTGCCCTCTTTTATCTATATGATAAGTATTATGCCTATCAGTGTGTTATTTCATTTAGTCCGCCTGGCACCGGGTTCGACCCGGTCGACCCGGGACTCGCCATTTGTACTATGTAATGCTTCCTACAAATGGGACAAGTAATGTGTTGGCATAAGCTTTCTCTTGCCAGGAAGCCGCTTGACTTCATGAAGCGGCTATTCGATCGGCAGGAGTTAAGGCAGAAAGGGTGTCTGCATGAAAAATGGCTAAGGACCCAAAGCATGCACATAGTCCAAGCCGGGTTCCCGCTTCACTGACTGGCTGCCGAGCAGCCGGCCGACCGGCTTCTACTTAACTTGCTAAAAAACTCTAATCGGCTAAGTACTTGCCTCCCGAAAGTGGCTAAGTACTTGACCCAGCCACAGTCCGCGGAGCGGCTGTTCGGCTGGCAAGACGACAACCGAGGGAAGGAGGCAAAGGAAAAAAGCCAAAGAGCAGAAAGCAAGGAAAGATAGAACTCGGCAAAAAATATTTACACATCAAAAGGCCCTTGGCCGACATTCAACAGAAGTTCAAAATACACCCCGCGGGTGGAATTGTGCAAAGTTAACAATGTTTGTCAAGACTGATAAGCAGGAAGAAACAATGGTAAATTGGCAGCCTAGGAAGCAGCAGACAGGTTCGGTGAAACGGTGGAGTCGGTGGTGCTGGTTGGTGGAGCGGCCGGCTGGTCAGTCTCCGCTCGGTCGCCTTCAGCAGTAGCCGGCTCGCTCGGGTGTGGCTCGTTGCTGGAGGCGCGGTCGAGCTGAGGCTGGCCGTCTGCTCCAACCTCTGGCACCTCCTCTTCACTTTCCTCCTCTTCCCCGCCTTCTCCCTCGTCGCTGGAGTTGATCACTTCGGCCGAGTCCTCGCCATCCTCCGGGTTCAGCCCGAACCACTCTGGTGGCACCTCGGCGCCGTTCTCGGCCAGCTCCAGGATGAAGATGCTGGTGTTCGTGTACTCGGCGATCGCCGCCGCTCGCTTGACAAGATCACCCTCCACCGCCACCAACTCCTCCTGGGTCTCCTGTCGAAACGTGGTCAACCGGGCTAGATTTAGCCCAGGGTACCATGCCTTGATGAACTCTAAGGCCCGGCGTGCTCCGTCCTGGGCCAAGGAGCCCTTCCACGCCTCAAGGCGGCCGGCCGCCACCTCCAGCCAGTCGGCAGTCCGGCTGGGTGTGCACGGAGCCGGCATGTCTGGACACAGGGCGGCGATCGCCTGGGCGCCGACACGCTGAAGGGGGCGCAACATCTGATGAGCCGGCCAAAGACGAGCTTGGATGCTGAGAAGCTACTCACTAAGAGTGCGGGGGGCGTCGGCAGCGATCTGCTCGCCTTCTGCCCTCCGTCCTTCGCGATCAGCCTCGATAGCCTGGTTGGCAGCACCACAGTGACCTGGGAAGAAGTCTGCTCGGACAAAAAAGCAAAAGAGTCAAATCAGAAACAAGAAGCCGGCCTGATCAGAAGCTGGCGGCTCGAAGAAAGAGTAAAGAAGGAAGCTCAGCATCAACCATGTCTTCAATCTCGCCAAAGTCGGCAGTCAGCATTGCCTCCTTGTCGGTCCAGGCGGAGTGTTCGGTCTCGAACTCAGCAAGGAGACCGGCCTCCTTGTCGTCCGCCTCCTTCTGGGCCTTCTTGAGAAGCTCCGCTTGCTCCGCCAGTTGCGTGACCAGCCGGTCACGCTCCTCGGCCAGCTTGTTACAGTCCGCCTCCTTGGCATGCAGCGCGGTGTTGGCTTAACCAGCTTGCTTTGCTGCGGGGCCGGCGTTGGCCTCTGCAAAAGTAGAAGAAGAAAAGGACATCAACAATCAACAAAGAGAGATATAGTTGCCAGGAAGATCCGGCCCGACTTCTCAGCAGTCGGCCCGAATCTCGGGGACTACAGCCCGTGGGTGCGCTAGCGCGCCCCTGCGGAGAAAAAGTTATCAAATATCAATAGAGAAGACGAACAATTGCCGGGAAGATCCGGCCTGACTGCCCAGCAGTCGGCCTGAATCTCGGGGACTACTGCCCGCGGGTGCGCCAGCGCGCCCCCGTAAGAAAGAAAAAGACTTACTCCGGCTCTCTGACAAGTCGACGGTCCGTTGATCCAACTCCTGGACTTTGGAGTTGAAGGCGGCTGCACGGAGGTTACGATACTCCTGCAGCAAAGATATCACACAGTATTAGTACTTGGAGCTTGCCAATTAAAGTTCCGAGCCGCCTGCTCAGCAGCCGGCCCGAAAATCGGGGACTACACCCAGTGGGTGCGCTGGCGCGCCCCCACGGAGCAATACAAGAATTAAAAACAAAGAAGCAAGAAGCATACCCGAACGGCTGCTCGCGACTCCAGGAACGCATTGTTGCAGTGCTTGAGTGCATCGGCTTCAGCGCGGAGCTTGGCCTGGAAGTCCAGGATCGCCTTGTTCAAAGGGCCCGTCCCGCCTCCCCACACCCGCCAAGTGGGCGCGACGCTGGTCGCCTCGGCGTCCGGGATCGAAGAGCTCGCGGCACCGGTCTCCAGCGGGCGTGGCGTCGAGGTCGCCTTTGCAAATCAGCGGCGCGATGGTGTGCGGACCTCGGGAGTTGGGCCGGTCACCAACTCGTCTTCGGCTGGCGGCACCGATGCGTCCGCCGGCTGCTGGTCTTGCGCATCTCTGGATGGCGGCGGCGGAGGCACGGCCGCGTCCGGCATGACGACATCGCCACCGTCCCTCTCCATGATCGGGTGCTCATCACCGGCTCCCCCAGCCGGCGCCACGAACTCTGGTGGTGGCGGCACGGAGTTCAGGGGCATGACAAATACTGCCGACTGGCGGCGTGCGGCCTCTTCGGCCTGCTCCTTCGGTGCAGTAGCAACCTCGACCTCCGCCAGCTTCTTAAAGGCAGCAGCCTCTGCCTTGTCCGCCTCCGCGTTCTCTAGGCAGGCGGCTTCCCGCTCCTCGCGCGCCTCCCGCGCGTTTCGCTCCGTCGCCTCCCGGAGGTCGGCGGCCGGATTGATTCGCCGGGTGGTGCTGGAGGTCTCTGCCGACCCAATGATGGAGGCGGCAGCCGACTTCTCGAGAGAGAGTGGAGCCCTAAGTCAATAAAATAAAGCAAAGGAAGTTCAAAAAGAGATGACAAGGAAAATAAAGCACAAGGAAAAGATACTTACGCCGACACCATTGGAGGCGCCTTCGGGAGCTTCTGGTATTTGGCCGCCTTCACGGCGGCCTCCTTCCGCCTGGTCGCAGTGACCAGATTCTTAGCCTTCTTCGGCGCGCTACCGAACAAGACGGCGCCCTGCTTGCGCTTGCGAGTGCCGCCTCGAGCAGTCGTCTCAACGGAGGGGCCCGCGTCCGACCTGCCGGCGTCCCGCGCAGGGCGCGGCTCTCCTTCCTTCCCCTCATCATCAGGCCAGGTCTCGATGCCGCCTTCTTCGGAGCCGCCTGCTTTGTAGACGCCGCCTGTCGCGGTGTCCTCCAAGGCGGCCGCCCCCAAGTCGGGGTCGTCCACGTCGCTCACTGCCCGGTCCGGCTGGTAGTCGCCACCCGCCCCTACGATGGCGGCCGTCGCGTCCGACATGTAGATCTGTTTCAAATGACGAGAGGCCGGCTGATCAAGACCAAGATGAGACTAAGACAAGTATCATAAGAAAGAATTGGAGAACTTACAGCAGGCGGCGGGTCGGCACGGGAATATGGCCGCTTGCCGAAGCTCCAAGACCCCTCCAGTTTGAGTCCGGAGATCTCGTTCACCAAGTTTGTGACCTCGGCAGCCGGCATCTCCTTGGTGCTCAACCGACACGGGTCGCGATGCCCGCTCATCCAGCTGATCAGGTGCGGCCGGCCTTGGAGCGGGAGAACCCGGCGCGCGACGAAGGTGACTAACAAGTCGGACGCCTTGAGGCCTTCGGTGTTGGTCAGCTCCCGAAGTCGTTGGATGGCAGAGGCTCCGTCTGCTGGCACCGGCTTCGGCTTGTAGCCCCAGCTGGCCCGAGGCTCGGCCGGCGGACCGGCTACATAAGCCGGCAGGTTGATGAAGTCGACGGCCGGGTCCATGTTCTCCACGTAGAAGTAAGACTACTGCCACATCTTGACCGACTGTGGCAGCTTGATGGTGGGGAAGGCGTTCTTCAGCAACGGCCGGTGAACCGCGATGAAGGCACCACACTAGGCAGCCACCTCCAGGACGGAGGTGCCCAGTTTGGTGTAGAAGAATGCTACCCACAGCTTGATGGTGGGGAGGATGCCGAGATAGCCTTCGCACAACATGACGAAGGCTGCTAGGAGCATCACGGTGTTGGGCGTGAGGTGATGAGGCTGGCGGTGATAAAATTCAAGAAACGAGCGGAGAAAGACGCTCGCCGGCAGGACGAAGCCGTGGATGAAGTGCGAACGAAAGACGACCCGCTCGCCCTCCCTCGGCGCCGGCGAGATCTCCCCACGGCGGCACGCGCGCCTTCACGTAGCCCACGTCGGGAAGACGCCGCGTCTCGCGGAGGAAGGTGATGTGATCTTCGTTGACGTTCGATCCGCCCAGTCTCCTCCCCGCTCACGCGCCATGGAGAGCTCGACGGAGGAAATGGCGCGGCGGGGGAGACGAGAATGGGGCCGGGCCAAGAGGGCTCAGGGTGGACGAGCTCAACGAAGACGAGCTGCGGCAGCGCTCCGGCGTGGCTCGGGGGTGCTGCGCGAGAGGAAGAAGAAGGAGGCGAGGGCGGGGTGGAGGGGCGCGCGCGTGCTCTGCCGTCCCTCTCCCCCATACTTATTGCCTACGGGCTATGAAGCCGAGGGGGAGGGCGTGGGATCGTGGGATTAACTGTGCCCACAACCCCATGTTCCCAGCTTTATCGCGTGAGTTACTGCGCGCAGTAACTCCGCAAGGAAACTCAACCGCCCGCCTCGGCCGCAGCGGATCTGCTCGCGTGCCGAGGCCCAGTGGTGGCGGGCCCAGCCTGCAGTCGCATCCCATTGCGCCCGTGGACTAGCAGGCTGGCCCGGCTGGCTAACGCCACGCGGCGCACCCATGATGGGCGGCGGGCCTAGAAGCTTAGCTAGCACGCCACCTAGTTCCCGCTGTGGCGTTCAAAGCTTGACGAATTATTTGGAAGTGGCCGACTCCTGCCAGCCGACTTGCTAGGAGTCGGATGAAGCTTCCTTCCAGAGCACCCAGAGGAGGAAACTATTGAGGCTCCTCGGTTGTTCAGCCGCGGCACCTCACCAGCTTCGGGGACTACTGGCAGAGTAATGGGCCACGGGTAGCCTAACCCGAGTCCCAGAACCTTGAGACATCGGGGCCGGCTGCGCCCCTCAAGATGTCAAGATGAAGCGCCGCCTTCTGGTGGCTGGCTGGCTGAACGGCCGACTGCCAGAAGACGGCCATGCTCAGGAAGGCGGCTCCAAGATGGGCCGACTCCTAGCAGGCGGCCTCCAGAGAGGCCGGCTCCTAGCAGTCGGCCCATGGCGCCCTCAAAGTCTGCGCCCCCATTAAGAAAACAAGATAGGGTGAGGCTATAGTGCAGCCCATCCCTCCGTATCCAGGGCCGGGCGTGGCCACAGTGCTCCGTACAGGCAGAGATCTCCGCCCGGCACGGCACTGTTGCCACACCGTCCTCGACGTCACTCCTGTCAGGCGAAGCCCTGCTCCCACGACCGTCTGTCGGTACGGCCCGAAGACGGCGGGCCCTACCAGTCAGTAAGAGCCCAGAAGACGGCGGAAGCATCACCAGTCGGACCCGAGGGAGGCTGGCTCGCAGCAGGCGGCCCGTTCCTTCCTCGGGGCCCGTGCACCATTAGCAAGATAAGACCCGGAGTGGCTACAGTGATCCCCCACCAGGCGGCGGGACTGTAGCCACGCTCCCCCGACCAAGCCTGCATCATTAGCATCACGACTCTGATGTCAATGACCGACAAGACCATGGTGGTTTAAATCCCTATCGGGCCGTACCGATCCGGTAGGCCCGAGGCCGGAGCTGACCCCAGCCGGAGAAGCCGGCTGACGAGAGGTGACAGCCGGGTCCTACACCAGGCCGGATTACCATTGTACCCCTGGGGGTAGGCCTATATAAACCCCCCATAGCACCCATGCAAAGGGTTCCAACCTGTTAGAATTAGACTCACACCTAGGGGGAGAGAAGAGCAAGCCTTGCCTTCTTCTGCCTCTAGCATACGCTCGAGGAGCACCATTGTACTCACTAGTTCCTTAGTGATGATGCGGAGACCCCACAGAGCAGGACTAGGGGTGTTATCTCCTAGGAGAGCCCCGAACCTGGGTAAAGTGCGCTGGCGTTCGTGTCTACGCCTCATCCCGCTTCCAGGCACCGGCAACGTTCTACTCGCTCCCACCATGATAAGCCATCCATTAGCATATGTCGCACCCAACCCCCGACAGGAGGAGGGAGGGAGGGGAGGGTGGCGAGAGGAGGAGGGAGGGAGGCAGATACCTTGGGGGAGTTGGCGGTGACGGCGGCGACGACACGCGAGGTGCAGCGAGTGAGTGTGTGAGGGAGAGTGAGGGACGCGCGCGGGGTGGATAAGGTGAGCGTAGTAATGTAAGTGCATCTAGTGCCCCTTAGTGATTTTGGTGTATTGAAGACTTATAGGTTAAGGAACTAATGCGTTTTGTAAGTGTACATAGGTCTATAAGTCTATGAGGAGTTTGATATTTACAGAGAAAGTCGACCCTAAAAATGAAGTTCTAATTGAAGACTTTGATATTCTGAAGACTTTCCGACGACTTTGAAAGTGAAGAAATTGGTGTGACCTTGAAGACTTGGTATTCATTTGAGGAACATGAAGCGTGAAGACTTTTGTTTTCGTAGTTTCATTTTCTCTTTCTTGAGTCATAGGAAACACCGTCTTTGTTAAAAGGGGTCGAGGAAATACTAAGGAAACATTTCCATGTGATGCTCAACTCAAAATCCTACACCTACCAAATCCCTTCGAGTGAAGCCTTTGGAAATCTCATACTGATTCAGTCAATTTCTTCAAGAATGTAGACGAAGTTCTTCTCGTCACGAGGAGAATTTGTCTGGCCCGAGGAGTTAGGAATTCGCCCGGTCTTGAATTGCCTACGATGAGGAACATGATAGCCACGAGGAATTTGAGATTCAAATTTCCATTTATTCTTTGTCTTCTTGCCACTGTCCCAATATATCTTATCCACCTAACGGTCATATCATTGAAGGGCATTTATGTCTTATCATGTCGGGCTGCTCCCTAGGCTATAAATAGCCGCCCTACAACCACTAGCTGGTTGGCTGCTCGAGAGAACTTGACACTTGTCATTTGAGAGCAACCCATCCTCAGGGACTTTGAGCGAAAATCATCGAGTGAGGAAAAACCCAAGCACCAAACCCCTACAAACCCAAAGTGATTGAGCATCCTTGAAGAGATTGATCCTGCGTGGATCCGGCGCTTGTTACCTTTGAAGGCATGCTTCTTCCAGACGGTTAGGCGTCATGGTCTAGAGCATCCAAGAGGAATTGTGGATCGCCGAGTGACCAAGTGCATGAAGGTTTGGAAGTCGCTGAAGACTTACCACAGTGATTGGACGAGGTGCATGTGACCTTAGTTCAAGGATAATGTCTGATGAGGACTTAGTGTCTGAGCTGCGTGCTTTCGGCCGACCGGGTGTCCGGACTGTGTGTCCTCGAGTTTAAATACTCGGCCGCTCCAACCAGACGTACAACCGAGACAGCGGTTGGGCCAGTCTACCAAATCGTTGTCTTCACCAACCTTACTGGTTCTATTTCCTCAACCCTTTCATTTCCTCATTATTATGTTGAGTGTTTGTTCATATCTGTGTTTGAAGACTTTGACTGAAGACTTTCTCAATTTCCTCAATTCATTTCTTCAGTCTGTTTGTCTTCATCTCGTGCTATCCTGTGTTTACGCTTTCTGTACTCTTTGTTTGTCTTCATTTCATCATGATGACCATTCTCGCACTGTCTTATGCTTACTTCTGAGTACTTATTCCGCTGCAAGTAGTTCTTCGCTAAGGAATTTCCTCACCGGCAAATTCCTCAGTGAAGAATTCATAAAAATCGCCTATTCACCCCCCCTCTAGTCGATATAACGACGTTCAATTGGTATCGAGCAAGGTACTCCTTGTTACGTGTGATTTTAGTTTAACCACACAGGTTTTAGTTATGTCATTGCGGTATGATCAAGGTCTCGGCGAGGGTGTCCTACCTTTGATGGGACAGACTACCTCTTGGAAGAACAAGATGCGAATGCATCTTGAGGCAATTGTCAACGATCTACGGTATGTTGTGGAAAATGGTGTTCCCTCGGTCACCTTCTCACGAATGCTGCCGATGTGAAGAGATTCAAGCAACTCGATTCTCAAGCGAAGAATATCATATGTGGCCATCTGAGCAAAGGTTAATATGGAAGAGTGAGTGCTTTGGAAACTGCCAAGCTCATTTGGGACAAGCTGTCCAAAGTAAATGAAGGAGTCTCCACTCAGCACGACTCTCGAGTTGATGTTCTTCGAAATCTCTTCAACCGCTTCAAAAGACTCGACAACGAAAATGTTCAACAAACCTTCGATCGCCTCGCGACATCTCAAATGAGCTTCAAGCACTTGGCGCCCTTGACATCCACAGACCATGAGGTGGTGAAGAAATTGTTGAGATCGCTTGATTCCTCATTTGATACTCGCAGCGATGATACAAGAGCGTCTTGACTACAAGTCACTTGATCCGGTGATATCCTCGAGAGGCTAAATACTCATGAGTTCCAACTTGCTTTGAAAAGAGATATCTCTAAGGTTCTAGCTATGGAAAAACACGTGCCACGAAGGCCAAGGCTGTATGCGAATTTGAGTGTGAAGACTCTGGTAGTAGCCTTGGAGATCCCGAAGAATTAGGCGAGGAGCTAGCACTTTGCTTGTGAAGAAATTCCAGAAGTTCTCAAAGGCGTGGTCGCTTTGGAAAATCCTCAAGAAGTAGTGATTCCTCATCCAGTGACTATAAGAGAAGACTTTGTCACAAATGCAAGAAACCTGGTCACTACATCCAAGATTGTCCTCAGTGGGAAAAGGAATTAAAGAAGATTGTCCTCAGTGGGAAAAGGAATTAAAGAAGAAGAAACACAAGGATTACAGTTCTGATGACGCGAAGAAGAAGAAGAAATCATCGAAATCTTCATCATCAAAATCCTCAAAGTCTTCTTCTCACAAGAAGAGCAGCTCCAAAAGGCTCGGGCATTCATTGGCAAGGAAATGGACTCTGAAGCTGAATCGAGGAACATGAGGAAGAGGAGGCATCGGAAGAATCTGAATACGGTGTGGCGAGTCTAGCTCTCGCATCGCTTTCGTCAACAAGTCCATCTTCAACTCAAGAAAATGACCTCACCAACAAAGTCGATGAAGATAGTGATGACTACACTCCCACCTATTGCTTCATGGCGAAGGGTGCCAAGGTACTCAAATATACCTCCTCTGAATCTAGTGAAAATGAATCTGATGAAGATCTAAAGCCCAGTTACTCAAAACTTGCTAAGATTGTTGTAAAACAATAAAGGGCTTTTGAAAAGGTTCAAAACATGCTAGATAAGAGTGATGATATGTTAGATGAAGAAATGGATCGCACTAAAGCCCTGACTGAAAATCATCAGAGACTTCAGTCCAGGTTTGACAGCCTTCAAGGTCATCATAACACTCTCTTATCTGATCATGAGAAACTTTCTTATGAATTTCTTCAAAGAAAGCAAGATCTCGAGAAGCTAAGAGTGAATTATGAAGATCTTCAGAAGGAGCGCGATTCATTACTTGCTCAACAAATTAGCGCTTCTCAGGAAGAATTTGTTCCTCCATGCTTAAAGTGCATTGAACGTGAATCTGCTAATTCCTCACCTGAATGTTCAAATGCTTCAAATGTTACAAATTCTTCACCTGCCTCTGCTATCACTAATTCCTCATCTAAGGACATTGCTAGTATCACTGACGATGCAGTTTGAAGGAATTGTATATGACAGGCATGTACAAAAGCCTCAAAGGGCATCAGACTCTTTGTGATGTGCTTAAAAGCGAGATCCTCAACAGGAACCCTAGGAAAGAGGGTATTGCCTTTGAGAGGAAACTCAATCTTGATGGAACATATTGGAAGCTTTGGCGGTATCCCAAAACCTCATGGGTTGTTGCAAAGGGACCTCCAGTTGATCCATCTAACTTATCTGGCTTTACATGCGAATCTCCTCATTCTTCTGATGAGTCATTTGACTCCAACTATAAACTGTTCAAAAATCAGAATGGTGAAGTATTTGCTAGATATGTTGGCACTAACTGCAGGAACGGTTCCCCTATGAAGAAAATCTGGGTTCCTAAGAAGTGCCTTGAAAGTCTTCAGGTGAATGTCCTCATGACACCACCTGTGAAGAAAAGGAACCCCAGATCAAATTCTTCATATCGACCAAATTCTTCATATGGATCCAAGTCCTCATACGGACCAAATTCCTCACGTGGATCAAATTCCTCAAAAGGATCAAAGTCCTCACATGATTATCATCATCCTAACAACTCTGTTTCGCAGGGTAGAGCTAAGGGCTATGAATATGTGCATTATTCTTCAAACCAATATGTTCATAAGTCCTCGAAGAATTTCTCTGCTTATTCATATGCTTACCCTAACCCCTCTTATGTGAAACGAAATGGATTGGCCTCTATGCCACCATTCTCATATGGTGCTTTCATGAGTGATGAACTCTTTGCACCCCTTCAGATGTGGGTGGTGAAGAAAAAGAACTAACCTCTTCTGCAGGGTCAGGTCTCTAGACGTGCTTTAAACGTCTGAAGAATTTGCTGGGGACCTGACAAAATGCCTGAAAGGACGCAGGCTAATCATGATGAAATGAACTTTCATTTCACACGTCCTCACACTTCTTATCAGTTAATACTGACTGATGAAATTCATCGGATGAACTTGATATCATATTCTTCACTAATGAAGTATATGAGATCGTAAGTTGTACTAATTCATCTGCAGGATGATCAACCCAAAGCCATTGAGTGGGTTCTCGATAGTGGATGTACAAATCACATGACTGGTGACAAGAATCTATTGATGGATGCTCCCTTATCACCATCTCATCTGAGGCATATCATCTTTCCGACAAAGGCAAAAGTCGGTATTGGGTCTTGGTAAGGTTGCGATCTCTAAGGACATACACATGGACAAAGTCATGCTTGTTGAGTCCTTAGGATACAACCTCATGTCGATCTCAATGCTTTGTGATCTTGATATGGTTGTTATCTTTGGCAAGTATCGTTGTGTTGTGATTATGGAAGGCGACAATTCCAAAGTCTTGAAGGCTTTAGGAGAGGAGACTTGTATATTGTTGATTTCTCTACAGGACCACAACCAGCCATGTGTCTACTTGCAAAAGCTTGGAAAGGTTGGCTATGGCATCGGCGACTTAGTCACGCTTGAGCATGAGGAATTTGAACACGCTTGCAAAGAAGAAGCATGTCATTGGCATTGAGAATGTCAAATTCCTCAAGGATCACTTGTGCGGAGCCCGTGAAGTGGAAAAATGACCAAGGCCAAGCATCCGGTGAAGACTATCATGACCACTACTCGTCCCTTGAATTGCTTCACATGGACCTCTTTGGTCCTAATCGTTACTCATTGTCATTAATGACGCATCTCTATATGGCTTTGTTATTGTTGATGATTACTCTCGTTACACATGGGTACACATTGTTACTTACAAAAATCAAGTGCGTGAAGTCTTCAAACGATTTTCCTCGAGGGCTTCAACTAACTTTGGTGTGAAGATCAAACACATCAGGAGTGACAATGGAACTGAGTTCAAGAATTCCGGTCTTGATGCCTATCTTGATGAACTTGGTATTACTCATAAGTTATCTGCTCCCTATACTCCTCAGCAAAATGGTGTCGTGGAGCGCAAGAACAGAACTCTTGTTGAGATGGCTGCACTATGCTTGATGAATACAAAACGCCTAGTCGTTTTTGGATTGATGCAATTGATACTGCGTGCCACATCATCAACAGAGTATATCTTCACAAATTCTTCAAAAAGACTGCCTATGAACTCCTCACTTACAACAAACCCAATGTAAGTTATTTCAAAGTCTTCGGTGCTAAATGCTGGATTAGAGATCCTCATCACAATTCTAAATTTGCACCGAAAGCACATGAAGGTTTTATGCTTGGTTACGGAAAGGACTCGCACACCTACAGAGTCTTCAATATAGCTCTTCACAAGATTGTTGACACTGTAGATGTGCGGTTCGATGAAACTAATGGCTCGCAAAGAGAGCACCTACCTTCTATGTTAGATGAACCAGCTCCTCAGGAATCTATCAAGTTCAAGGCAACTGAGGATGTCATTCCTACTGAAGAATCTGCTGAAGAATTCATTCCGATCTGTGAAGAACGTCGAGCTGTTGTACTGAAGATAATCTTTGAAGACAATGGTTTTTAGGAAAATGATCAAATTCCTCGAAGACAACCAGATCATCCTCGTGTTGCAAAAGAAGTAAAATTTGACAAGATAATCGATGACATTGAAGCGCCTGTGTCCTCTCACACGCTCAAAAGCTTCACATTTATCTAACTTTTGTGTGCACTATGCTTTTGTCTCTATCACAGAGCCCACTAAGGTAGATGAAGAATTTACGGAACTGAGTGGATTCAGGCCATGCAAGAAGAATTACATCAGTTCGAGCTCAACAATGTCTGGGAACTGGTAAAATGTCCAGATCCTCGCAAGCATAATATCATTGACACAAAGTGGATCTACCGCAACAAGCAAGATGAAAATGGCCTAGTGGGGAGGAATAAGGCACGACTAGTAGCTCAAGGCTACACACAGGTTGAAGGAATTGATTTCGATGAAACTTTTGCACCTGTTGCTAGACTTGAGTCTATTCACATATTACTCGCCTACGCTAACCATCACAATATCACTTTATATCAAATGGATGTGAAAAGTGCATTCCTCAATGGTAAGCTTGAGGAAGAAGTATATGTTGCTCAACCCCCAGGTTTTGAAGATCCAAAGAATCCCGACAAAGTATTCAGACTCAACAAGGCCCTCTATGGTCTCAAACAAGCCCCACGGGCGTGGTATGATACACTGAAGGAATTCTTCATGAAGAATGGTTTCACACCCGGTTCACTCGACCCTACTCTCTTTACTAAATCATATGATGGTAAACTGTTTGTGTGCCAAATATATGTTGATGATATTATCTTTGGCTGTACTGACCAACGTTATAGGATGAATTTGCCTATATGACGAGTGAAGAATATCAAATGTCTATGATGGGAGAGTTGATATTCTTCTTAGGTCTTCAAATTAAATCCAACAACACAATGGCATATTCATATCTCAAGAGAAATACCTCAAAGATGTCACGAAGAAATTCGGCATGCGAGGATTGCAAATGCGTCAAAATTCTGTGCCCACAAATGGCCATCTATGCAATCGATGAAAATGGTATTGACTTTGATCACAAGGTATACCGCTCCATGATTGGTTCTTTATTGTACTTATGTGCATCTAGGCCAGATATAATGCTTAGTGTTTGCATGTGTGCCCGATTTCAAGCTACACGAAGGAATCACACCATAAGGTGTGAAGCATATTCTTCGATATCTAGCTCACACACCAACACTAGGATTATGGTACCCCAAGGGCTCTACTTTTGATCTCATTGGATATTACGACTCGACTATGCTTTGGTGATCGTGTGGACCGCAAGTCAACATCTGGTACTTGTCATTTCCTCGGACGATCTTTGGTGCATTGGTCCTCGAAGAAAGCGTAATCGTGTATCACCGCTTCATCAAGCTGAATACATTGCTGCCGCTCGTGTTGTGCTCAATTGCTATGGATGAAGCAAACTCTCAAGGACTATGGCATCAACGTGAAGAATGTGCCTCTCTCTTGTGACAATGAGAGTGCCATCAAGATTGCTCACAACCCAGTTCAGCACTTTCGAAGACAAAGCACATTCAAATTCATCATCATTTTCTTCGTGATCATGTGTTGAAGGCGACATCTCCATCGAGCATGTGAAGACTGAAGAACAGCTAGCCGATATCTTCACTAAGCCCTTGGATGAGAAGAGATTTAGCAAGTTGCGGTGTGAGCTAAATATCTTAGAATCTTGAACGTTCTTTGAAAAGGACGCACATCCGACACTTATGCAAAATTGATTACTTAGATGTGCAACACATGAAGAAACGCTTTTTCTTCAATCAATGAAGAATAACACTCTAAGTGTGAAGAAATTAATGAAGAATTTGATTCTCGAACCCTCGACAATTGTACGCTGTGTCTGAAATCATCATTCTTATACGATTGGGTCACGCCACCACCAAAGTTGAAAATCTTCAATTTGAATTTTTCCTCGCTTTTGAAATTCTTCGCTTTTTCAAATTCTTCAACTTTGCAAAATCTTCCTTGCTTCCGCTGCCTTTCTTCATTGACTATATATATATATATATATATATATATATATATATATATATGGGTTTATGTCGCTCTATGCTATATATATATATATATATATATATATATATATATATATATTGGGTATATGTCTTTCTTCACAGCATTCACTTATGGCTATTTCTTCAAGTCGCTTTTTCTGCTAAGTGAATGTGATCGGACCCTTCCCCCTCTATGCTATACTCAACCCAATCTATTCACAAATTCTTCATATGCGTTCTATTTGAAACTCGTTCAAAATCTTCACTTTGTGTCCTTGTCAATTTGAAGAAATTGCGTAATGTAACTTTAAAACTGATCTTATCCAAACTTTCGCTTTTGCCGCTCAAACCGTTCCGCATCCCACGATGCATTATTTTACTCACCCACGATCGTACCACGATCTCCACTACACAAGACGTGGGTGACACATGTCGTGAGAAGGAGAATGAGTGAGAACACGTTCATCCTAAATCTTTGGGCGAACAGTTTTTCACTGCCTCTATAAATACCCCTCTCTCCATCCTCACTTCTTTTACTCCGCTCGACCTCTCTCTCCCGTTCGAGTTCCTCAAACCCTAGCGCCGCCGCTACTCCATCATCGCCGGTGAGGAAGAGATTCGCTGCCTCGACCTCTTCGCCGACGTATTCGTGCCGACTGCGGAAATCCTCACTCCACCGCCGCCGTAGCTGTCTTCCTCAGCCAAGTTAGGGCGTGGAAGATCTGAACAGACGAGCTTCACATCTACAACACCCAGTTCGTCGTGTTCTTCATTTAGGGTAAATAAAAGTTATTTTTACTACCCTCGTTGATCCAAATTTTACACTACAAAATCTTCAAAGGTGTTTTATTCTTCAAATCCTCACACACAAACACCTCACTAGTTATATGCTCTTGCTTCGTTTCTCTAAGCAATCATTTTTCTTCAAGATTCCTCAATTGTATGGATCCTCGATCTGTGCAATTCCGGAACCTAAGACAAAGAACGCTTAGTGAAATTCTTCAAGGCTCATCTGGTCAAAATCCTCAAAACTTGTTCTTTTGAAAAACCTTACGAGAAGCATATGACCTCTCCAAATTCCTCGCAACTATACTACTGTTCACGGTACTCATGTCATTCTTTGAATCACTAGGTTCTCATCAACTTAACTCATTTGCAGCGTTTCTCGAAGAAAAGTTGCATACTTCTTCGGAGAATTCATTTGTTCAAATTCCTCGGTGAAGAATATGGCGAAGGAAAAGAAGCCACAGAAAGGAGGAAAGAGGCCTGAGGTCATGACCGCGTTTGAAATCCCTGAGGAAATATATGCTGATTATTGCACACCTGATGAAGCCAAGTTCGACAAAGAGAACAAAAATCAGCGCAAGGTGTGCATCCAAAGGATTGAACGGAGATGGGCACGGGAATGGAGGGAGTACCGATATGTAACTCCAAATTACATGAAGAAATTCACACTCAATCCTCCATGCCCAAGAGCTCCATTGGCTTTGGCCAAGAAGGCGACCCCACCAACATCAAGCGTGGTGAGGACTTTCTGAAGAATGGGCCAAGCGCCAAGCCAAGTTGGCAAGACAAGCCAATGAGGCGGTGAGGAAATTCGAGTGAGGACTGCTCTGCCGCTGCCCCTGAGGCCTCTGTTAAGCCAATAAAATCTATGGCAAAGAAGCCCGCTCACAAGCCAAGTGCTTCACCAACAGTGCCCTCACGGCCAAGTTCCTCAGCATTGCCCTCACGACCAATTCCTCATGCTGCCCCTGCTCCTCCAAAATCCTCAGCTCCTTCAAAGTCCTCGCGGCTCCTCCCAAGTCCTCGTGATTCAGGCAAAGTCCTCGGCACTGTGCATCGGCCTCATGCCAGAGGACTGCAGAGCTTCTCCATTGCCTCACGGTGTCTCGGCAAGTTCCTTAGCTGCACCAAAGTCTTCATCTGGCCCGACTCTGCTTTGAAGACTAAGGCCACAACTGGACGAGGTCCTCGCCAAGTCCCAAGAAGAAAGCAGGTTGCTTTGCAAGAGCCACTGAAGATGATGAGGCTGTTGATGATGAACTTTCGTAATTCATCTGAGATCGCCTAGAAAGGGCCGCTAGAGCCAAAGGCACATCTGTGCCCTTCTTTGTTGGATCCGAGGAAAATCCTCGATTATATTGATCTACGCACAAGGATCCAAATACCCCTATGCACGATTTTCATCGACCCTGGACAAAGTCATATGTTGACCCATTTCATCATCAAGAGAAATGGAAGTTTGAAAAGGCAAGCGAGATCAAGAAAGCTCAATACGTAAAGGAGAAGTTCTGAAGAAAAATGTTGTCAAAATGACACCGAGGAACTTCTCAAGGTCGAATGAAATCCAAGCCCTCGGCAAAACTTCGATGCTTATTATGCCGATTGGCAAGGAGCCATGGTCGATTCGTTATCCCGACGAAGAAGTTCACAAATGTTGCTGCCCCAACGCAACATGAAATTCCTCGAGCTAGAGCCTCGGCTCAATGGCGAAGAACATGCCGACACCGGCCCGATGAAGTTCAGAACTCTTGAAGAAAATGCGATTCGAGGCGATGATCCCATTCCAGCCACTGAAGAAATTGCCAGGGCATCCACTAGTGGTGCGCCTGAAGAAACTGAACAAGACAGGGCAACTGCATCAGTTGGGCCTGAGGAAATTCAACCAGATTCCTCAGCTCCTCCTGCGCCAACACCAACTCCAATTCTTCCATCTGCCTGTGATGTGAAGAAAACCAAGTGTCGGTGTACTAGAGTAGGGGTACCCTAGTATCCCGTACTCGTGCACGAACAGTTGCAGCACCCCGCGGCAAGGCTTGCCTCGTCACCGCCAAGATCCTTCGTGGCTTCCTTGGAGCCATTCAAGAACAAAGTATCTGATTGAGAAGACAAGGCCCCGACAAGAGGAGCTTGTCGGGAAGGCCACTCCAGGCATACGGAAGACGAGGCCCCGGCAAGAGGAGCTTGCCGGGAAGGCTCGGAGCGCGACAAGCCTCCGGGCGTGGCAAGGATTTGGCCGCGGCAAGGCGCTTGCCGCGGCATGCAATCCGCCTCCGCTCCAGCTCACCCAGCGACGTGTCGCCATGGGACCGTTCCATGGGCGCGTGTCGAGAGGCTGTGCAGCCAGCGGAGAGCAGCGATAAGCGGCGCTGACAAGCTCGCCATCATGGCGAACGGAGGCGCATCGGCGGCCTCTGTTACACTTTGTTTGGGCGACAATGGCGGGCATTTATTGCTTTTGTCCCTTGCCGTCGAGTTAGGTATTTTAATCGTACCTTTGTTCAAGTAGGTGTACCAACCCCTGTTTTTACATTTGTACCCTCATCTATGTTGCCACACCGGAGACCCTTGAGCATATAAAAAGGAGGCCCGAGTGCAACGTGAAAGGGTTCCTTGAGTTCGCTGGTTCGGCAGATTCGACTGACCAGAGACTAGACACACTCATGCTAGGTTTTGTAGCTCTCATTGCTCCCTAGCAAGAACACAATAGATCAAACAAGCAGCAGTAGGAGTTTTATCTCTCCGGAGAGCTCCGAAGCTGGGTAAACTGCTCGTGTGCATCGCCTCGATCCGCTCTTCGTGCGATCTCCGCCCCTCCGAACCACAAGGGGCCTGGTCCGCCGGCCCCATAGGTGTTCGTGGGTACGATCAGCCTCCCGACATCTTTGGCGCGCCGGTAGAAGCGTCGAGGCCGTGTGAATCTGATCCGGCGTTCACACGAGCAGCGTCATCAACATCTTCCTCAACATGCCACCGAAGAAGAAGGCTTGGCGGCAGCGAAACCGTCCGCGTTGTACCCACCCTCGCCCGCGACAAGCGGGTGGTGGGGCAGATGCTTGCGGAGGACGGGCGCCGACGGCGATGTTTCGCGACGTTGCCAAGTCCAAGGACAAGGCACCGCAAACCTCGGCGTCCGCGCATCCCCGCACCCATCTCAGAGGCGCGGGACCAACAACGTCATGGCGTTCACAACGCCATACGCTCGTTGGATCGAGACCCTCAAGACCAGCATGCGGCGCCAACATGCCGGCACGAGTGAGATCTGATGCGCCGGACGGGCGCTGCTCCTTCTAACGTAGTTAGAAGTCCGGCGTCCCGCCTCGCACCATTCTCCAATGCCACCCACTACTCCAGCGAAGCTCTGGCGAGCTCGGCTGCTCCTCGATCGCCCTCCAACAGCCGACAAAAGGTCGACGAGTGGAGGCCACCATCGAGCCTCATCGGCTTTGCCAGCAGCGACGCTCCGGCAACCAACGCCATCATTGCCGCGGCGGACGACAAGGCACGAGCCGGTGGCGGCGAGACTGTCGGAGGTGCAACCACCGTGCACTCTCCGCCAAGAAGGCCAAGATCGCCGACTCACCGGATCCACCTCGGCAGCGACTCCCGCTGCGTCGTCCGGATCCATGAGCTTCGCCGCGATCAGCGCCAAGATTCTTCATGAGCGACGACAAGAGGACGCTCGAACTCGCATCGGCGCCCGAAGAGAAGCGCGACGTCAATCCGACAAAGCGCTGGGCCTTCTGTTGACATGCAGCGCCCGGAGGAGCAGGCGACTTGTCAGACGCGGTAGGTTGCCCTGCGTTCACTCGTGAGCTGCGGCAAGTCCAGTGGGCCCAGCGGAAAAACTTCAAACCAGACGTGCGGGGAAGTATGATGGCGGGGCGCACCCGTCGGAGTTCCTCGGCATCTACACCATCGCGGTGCAGGCTACGGGGGACAGGGCGACAAGATCCTCGCCAACTACTTCCGCTTCGTGCTCAAGCCCAACGCCGATCTTGGCTCATGCACTTGCCGGACAGCTCCATATCCTCTTGGGCAGATCTGTGCCATCGGTTTGTTGGCGCCTTCACGGTGGCCACAAACCTCATGGCCAAGAGAGTGACCTTCACTTGCTCGCCTGGAAGGAAGGAGAGTCCTGCGCCAAGTTCATTCAGAGATTCAGCCGTGCACTACAACATCGGGCGTCCACCACGCGGTGATCGGCGCATTTCATCGTAATGTGCGGAACCGCAGGATGAGGGAGGAGATGGCGATGTGCAAAGTCAAGGACGTCGGTGAGCTGTACGCCTTGGCCGACAAGTGTGCCTGGCGAGGAAGGAGGAGACTCGAGAGAGAATGCGAAGCAGGATCGGCGGTGATGACACCGCCCGGCAAAGAAGGGCCGGCGGCGAGGCAACAGGAAGAAGAAAGCGGAGAAGTGCTAGCGGTCGAGCAGTCCGACAATGGAGGTGGCGACAAGAATGCCAAGGCTGGTGGCTCCGGCAAGGAGGTTGCGGCGACGCCAACCACCGGTCGGTGGCGGCCACGACAAGCGGACAGCTCCGACAAGCGGTATTGCAAGATCCACCGCACCAAGGGCCACGATCTCGAGCTGCAAGAAGGTCGAGCAGCTCGTCCGAGCAACAGAGAGCTGAGTACGGCGGCGCGACAAGGAGAAGGCCCGAGGAAGGTCTTTGGGGGAGCAAGCAAAGCGTCCCGGCCGGGGAGGACGCCAGCAAAGCCAAGCAGCGGCAAGGAGATCGACCTCCCAGCGGCCGCGCGACAAGGATGAAGATGATAGCGATGATGAAGATATGGAAGGCGGCGCCCGATGAGCAGGAGTTTGAGAAAGCCAGAGGTTCTCTGCGTTAGCGGAGGTGCTTCCTGCATACCTCCCACCGCCAACTCAAGCAATGGATGCGGGAAGTCAATGCAGCGGAGCCATCCGTGAAGTCACGCAAGCCTCACGAAGTGGTCGACATGCCTATCATTTTTATATTGAGGACCACCACGATCGCATAAGCTGCGGTCGGGTGCTTGCCGATGTTGGTCTCTCCAACCATCCGCAACCTCAAGGTCACAAAAATGTTAGTTGACAATGAGGCGGCTTGAATCTGATCTCCTCAGCGGTGCTCGAAGCTTCAAATCCTCGACAATGAGCTCGAAGAGACCGGTACCTTCCAAGGAATCAATCCGGGAAGGAGCAAGCGAAGGGAAGATTACGTTGCCGGTCACATTTGGCAGCGAGCTGAACTTCAGGACGGAGAGGGTTACATTCGATGTTGCCGATTTCCCGTTGCCTTACAATGGGATACTTGGCCGTCCAGCACTCGCCAAGTTCATGGCGGCCTCACTACGCCTACAACCTACTCAAGATGCCAGGCCCGATAAGCGTCATCTCTGTCCATGGCGACAAGAAGGATGCCCTTATCTGTGCCGACAAGATCTTCCCGGGATGCGGCCGCAACAGATTGCCAAGCACTTGCGGCTGAAGCTCCCGGGGAAAGAAGACCAAGTCCAAGTCCGGCAAGGGCTCGATGCTCACTCCGGCAAGCGCACCTCTTCGAGTGCTTTGCGCTACTGCGTCGAGGACGCACCATCGAGCTCCACCAACAAGTGCAAGAAGATGGTGGCTCCGCCAAGACCAAGAAGGTGCTCGCCAAGGAGGGGACGGCAGCTTTGGTGGTACCTTCACCATCGGTGCCTCTCTCGACCCTAAATAGGAAGGCGGCGCTTGTTGCTTTCTGCGAGGCGAATGTCGATGTGTTTGCATGGCAACCGTCGATATCCCGGTGTTCCCAGGAAAGTGATTGAGCACCGCTGGCTGTTTGTCCTCATGCGCGACCCGTCAAGCTAAGCGTCGAAGCAAGCGGTGGGCGCCAAGAATTCATAGCGAAGAGATCAAGAACCGGAAGCGGCAGGGCCTTGTCGAGGAGTGCTCCATCCCACGTGGTTGGCCAATCACGTAGTCGTGCGCCAAAGCAAATGGGAAATGGAGACTTTGTATTGATTTCACGGATGTTAATAAAGCTTGTCCCAAAGATCCATTTCCCTTGCGGCGCATTGACCAGATTGTTGACTCCACGGTGGATGTGATTTGCTTTCGTTTCTTGATGCATACTCGAGATACCATCGGATCTTCATGGCTGAAGAAGATGAAGAAGACCGCATTCATCACACCATGTGGCACATTCTGCTTCATACGGATGCCTTTCGGTTTGAAGAATCTGGTTCAACATTTGCAAGGGTAGTCCATGACGCTTTTGAGCCGCAAATGCACGAAATGTAGAAGCCTACATGGATGACATAGTGGTCAAAAGCAAGGACAAAGCAACTCTGGTTCAAGATTTGGACGAGACCTTTGCAAATCTGCAAGATCAACCTCAAGCTCAACCCCGAGAAGTGCGTGTTTGGAGTCCCTTCCGGCAAGCTTCTCGGGTTTTTCGTGTCTCAACGAGGGATTGAAGCTAATCCCGACAAGATCAAGGCCATTGAGCAGATTGAAGCACCAAAGCGCGTCAAGGATGTACAAAGACTTGCCATTTGCGTAGCTGCTCTCAGCAGGTTTATTTCTAGGTCTGCTGAGCGCATACCGCCGTTTTCAAGATTTTGAAAAAGGCAGGTCCAATGAAATGGACTCCCGAAGCGGAGGCTGCGTTGCCAGGATTTAAAGAGATACCTGTCCTCCACTCCAACACTTGTCGCACCTAGGCCACAAGAGAAGTTGCTGCTATATATAGCGGCAACCAATCAAGTGGTTAGTGCTGCGTTAGTAGCGGAGAGGGAGGCGGATGACGAGCCAGCAACCACGGCAAGCACATCCGGCGACAAGCAGGGGGCTCCGCCGACAAGCTCTGGTCCCGACAAGGATGAATCCGCGAGACACATGAGCAGATGCGTAAAAGGATGGTGCAACGCCCGGTCTGCCCGTCGATTCCCTCACCGCAAGGGGCTAGGTCGAGTACTACGGTGTGCAGAAATTGCTTTTCGGCCTCCTCATGGCCTCGAGAAAGCTGCGCCATTACTTCCAAGCACACGAGATCACGGTTGTCACTCGCTTTCCGCTGAAGAGGATCTGCGAGAATCCGAAGCGGCAGGCAGGATTGTCGAGTGGGCACTAGAACTGTCAAGCTTTGGTCTTAAGTTTGAAAGCACATCAACTATCCAAAGCGAGGCGTTGGCGAATTCATAGCAGAATGGGCGCCAACACCGGATGAAGAGATTCGGAGGCGAGCATTCCCGTCAAAGAAGCAAGCAAAGAGTGGCTGATGTACTTTGATGGTGCCTTCTCGCTGCAAAGGCGCCCGGTCTTGCGGCGTCTTGCTTATCGCACCCAGGAGAGCACCTCAAGTATGTAGATCAGATGCACTTTCCCAAGGAGCAAGCGACAAACAATCTGCAGAGTATGAAGGTTTGCTTGCTGGTCTCGGGATCGAAGTGGACCTTGGGATCAAGAAGCTTATTGTCGGGGTGACTCGCAACTTGTCGTCCAGACAAGTGAACAAGAATTACAGTCCGTTGATGGAAGCCTACGTCGATGAAGTGAGGAAGCTAGAAGAGCACTTTGATGGCCTGCAAATGGAACATGTTCCAAGAGCTCGAATGATATTCTTGACGGCTGTCAAAGTGCGCTGCACTTAAGTTGCCTGTGGAACCGGGGATTTTCGTGCTCAAGCTGACTCAACCAACCGTAACACCATCAACAGGACAAAGCAAGAAGAGGAAGTTGGCCTCTGGTGACTATTTTTCGACAGAGCTTCCCGAAGCCATCGTTGCAAAGGTCCCCAAGATCAACACCAATAGTCTTTGAGGAGCGATGCTGCTCAAGCAGACCCGAGGTTTGTTTCGTTGAAGCGAGCGCTCCCGACAAGTCTTGCTCCGGCAAGCTTATCGGGGAGCATCAAGCTCGGCAGGCCGCAAGTTCTTGCCGTGGAAGCTGATGTTCCCAGCGGCGAGATGTGCCTTTAGTCCTTGTTGTCGAGCCGCAAGCTCCGGCATGGGCGCGGCAGATTGTCCATTTCCTTGAGACGGAGAACTTCGAAGAGCAAGAAGAAGCGGAAAGAGTAGCCCGGCGGTCGGTATGTACCAGTTTGTCGACGGCATCGCATGCGAAGAAGACTCAACGGTGTGAAATTGAAGTGTATTCCCGGGGAAGATGGGCCGGGAGCTGTTGGCGAGAGATACATGGAGGCATATGTGGTCACCACATTGGCGCCAAGAGCACTTCTTAAGGCAAAGCTTTCCGGCAAGGTTTCTTCTGGCCGACAGCCCTCCGAGGATGCTGGCTTGCACAAGTAACCAAGTGTGAAGCGTGCAGTTCCATTCCAAGCAGATACACCAGCCAGCTCAAGCTCTCGGGCGATCCCTTTATCACGGCCATTTTGATGCAGGGGCTCGACATCCTCGGCCCCTTCCCCGAAGCTGTCGGGGGCTTTGAGTACTTATGCGTCGCCGACAAGTTCACAAAGTGGCGGAAGTGGAAGCGATGAGGAAGGTGATAGCACGGTCGTGATCAAGTTCTTCAGGTCCATTGTTTGTCGTTTCGGAATCCCTAACCGGATCATCACCGACAACGACACACAATTCACGAGTCGCACCTTCATGCAGTATGTCCAAGACCTTGGCGCCAAGGTCTTCTTTGCTTCTGTTGCTCACCCGAGAAGCAACGGTCAAGCGAAGAGGGCAAATGCTTTGAAGTCTTTGCAGCGAACTCAAGACCAGAACTTTCGACAGGCTGCACATGTCGGAAGAAAGCTGGATCGAGGAGCTGCGGTGGTTCTTTGGTCGATCAGACGACGCCAAATCGAGCCTTGGCGGGCACCCTTTGCTCTAGTCTATGGAGCAGAGGCAGTTCTCCCCACGGAACTTCGTATCACGGATCGCCTCGAGTGCTCGCTTATGATGAGCTCGAGCAAGAGCAGCTGCGACAAGATGACGCTTATTTGCTCCTTGAGGAGGATCGTCTTGAGGCATTTGTGCAAGCCGCTCGCTTCTGACAAGCTCTGCGCATCGCTACCATAGCCGCGAGTTAGTGCGAAGTCTCGAGGAAGGCGACCTTGTTCTTGGCGCGTTCGATCCGCCAAGAATTCAAACAAGTTGACGCTTTGAAGTGGGAAGGCCCTTATCGGGTGAAACGAGTCACTAGGCACAGCTTTGTTCGCCTTTGAGACCGAAGATGGCGTTCGATGAGCAACTCACGGAACATTGAGCATCTTCGTAAGTTTTACCCATAGAGGCGCGGTTGTCGGAACCCGTTCCGGCAACCACCTTTATACAAGTCTTGCAGCGATTGCATGTAATCCTTTGTACAAAGCCGGGCGCGAACCCGTCCATCGATAAAGCTCATGTGTTGCACACAACTTGTCAAGTTCATGCTTTCATCAATTTATTGCATGCGTTGGCTAACACTTTGTGCAGCAACCACACCCGGTAAGCAGAATCGAGCCGCTAGGCTCCATAACGTTATTTCCTCTTCTTTTTCTTTTCTCAAAGAAAGGAAGGCTCCCTCGCGCACAAGTTAACCAAAGGGGGGAGGAGGAGATAATACTATGGACCAGGCACCGCTCGAGGAAGTTTCGCCTCATCGGGAAGCAAGAGACAGAAAAGCTAAGTTGCCAAAGTTTGAGCAGCTAAGTTGCCAAAGTTTGGGCAATCAATTTTTAAATTTTCAAGTTATCTTCCTCGAACGATAGTACTTTGTATGGAAAACCCGTGCGCAGAGGAACCAACTCACCGGCTAGTCGCGCCCTTACTTTGTTTCGAGTCCGCTCAACAACTTAAGTGAGCTGCGGCTAGTCGCGACAAGGTTGCTTGTCGGGCTGACCTTGCCGACAAGGCTGTGACGTTCCACTTTTCGGCGCTCATGACAAAGTGCCCGCACCGAAACAAGTCCCCTAAATGCGTAAGGCGTAAACGCATTACAAAGGAAGGAATCAAGTAGAGGAAATAACGTTGCATTGATCGTTCACCTAAGATAGAGTATATTACAGAATAACTTGTCGCTGATCTAACAAAGTTTTCTAAACATGATAGCAGCAACAAGGGAAAGATAAGGTTGGCGGCCTAGTCCACGCGGTCGCCCTCGATCCGCTTGATCTTGTTCACCTTGTCCACAATGGGTGCGACAAGGGCTTTGAGCTCCTCCACGTTGGCGTCGGACGGCAAGGATCTGAGAACGCTGTTAAGGTTGAGGCCCGGGTTGCGGAACGCCACCTTCATCAACACCTTCTTGAGGGCCCCCGCACAAACTTGGCGCGATTCCTCAGCCAGCTGCTTCGGGACCTCTTCCTGGAGCCGCCGGAGACCTGTCACTACGCCTTTGAAGAATAAGCTGAGCTTGGCGCTGGGTTGGAGATGCTCGTCGGAGGAGTACGCAAGGTCCGCCATCCCGGCTCCATCGGCTCGTTGTGGATGTCGTGGCGGTGTCCACAAGACCTTCGGTCGGTGCTCCACGCTCTCCCTCAAAGTGTTACGGGCGGAGGCAGCGTTCGCGGCCAGCTCCTCCTTGGCCTTGATCGCCTCCAACAAGCCCACCTCCCGCTCTCTGGCGCCATCCAACGTCTGCGTCGAGTGGTCGATTTCAGCTCAGATCCGCCTTGGAATCCTTGGCGGCGTCGAGCTCCTTGGCCTGTCGGTGAGGCGGCTCTGCAGCTTCGCCAAGGGTGTGGCGTCCTTCTCGCTCACGCTTGAGCACGGCAAACTCTTCGCCGCTCTTCTTGAGGGTGGCCTCGGTATGCCACCTTTGCCTTCAGCTCTTCCTTGGCGGCCTCGGCGGCTGCGGCGGCGTCGCCGCTTCTGAAGCGCCCGCCAGCGACTCCTCAGGCGGCAAGGTCTTCTTCGTGGCTGTCCAGGTTGACCTTCCGCTGCGCCAGCTTCGCTTTCTGCTGCGGCGAGCTTCTCGGTAGCCGATCGCTGCTCCTCATCATTGCGGCCTTCTCAAGGATGAAGGCCGTGCGCTCCTCGCAAGTTGCCCCAGCGCTTCCGCCCGCGTCGCGGAGGCTTCTTTGTTGGCGCTCGGAGGTCCTCGGCGCGCTTCTCCATGTCCGCTCCCGCCCTCGTGACAAGGGCTTCCGGGTCTCTAACTTGGCCGGCGCGGTAGAGCGGCAACTTCTTCGGCTGCTCCTCCTCGAACTTCGCCCGCTCTGCTGCTTGGCGCGTCCACGGCGTCGAGCCAGCGAGGCGAGTAGCTTCGCCGTCGAAGGTCTCCCCTTCGACCGGCGCCCTGAGCTTCGGTTTCGGGGGAGCTTGATGAAGACGCCTTCTCCGGCCTTGGTAGGCACCGGGCTGGGGCTCCTCGAACTGGCCTTAGCGGCCAGCGGGGAAATCATTTGTCGGTGTAGCGCTTCGCTGCTCCTGTGGCCTCGGGGCCGTCGGTCTGATCGCCCGACCCTCGCCCGGCCTCCGCGCCGGTAGCCTCGGTGGCCTCCTCGCCAACAGGCTCGTCGGCGGCAACCTCTTCCTCCTGACGACGACCTCCTCTTCTTCGACGGCGGCCTCGTCGGTGTTGCCATGCGTTTCCTCCTCGCCGGCGGCCTCGACCTCCATCGGGTCTGCGTCAGACGAAGAAAGGGGGTGGTCAAGAAGATGTTCAAAGAGAGAAACAAAAGAAAGCAAACCCAAGGGACATTTTCGCGTAAGGGAATTACCTGCGACGGGGTCCGCAGCCGTGGCCTCGACCACCGGAGGGTCACTGGCGCCGTCCCTTGTCGGGGTAGCCTCCCTCGCTGGAGTGGCCTCCCTTGCCGGGGTGGCCTCCCTTGCCGGGTGGCCTCCTTGTGGGAGGAGCTCCTTGCGGGGAGTTCTCCCTTGGTGGCGTGGTGGCGTGGCAAGATCTCGAGGCGGCTTCCGAGCCCTCCCCGATGAGGCTGCTCTGCTCCTACACAAACAAGCGATCGAGATATCAACAAAGAAGGAGCACCCCTGCACACCTAATAGTAAGAAGAAAACTGCACACTTACTGCAGGGGGCTGTCTTTGGGGGCTGCTCTGAGGAAGGGTTGCCGGGTCCGGCAAGGCGGTCTCGGACGCGTCCCCTGTCGCCATGGGGGAATCGTCCTCAACGACGATCGTCGGGATCCTGACCCTCTTCGCCGCTCTCTGGGCCAGCGTCCTGAAAAGAAAGGAGTCTAGAACGAAGCAAATCAGATTCAAGATGAAGCAATCAAAATTGAAGAAATACAAGCACAAGTCTCAAGAGCTTACTCTTTGCCTTCCTCCTCGGAGCTGAGCGCAGAGAAGTCAAACTCCGGCCCGCCTCCGGTGCGATGAGGCGGGGGAGTGGGCTCTCTTGGCCGCTTAAGCGGGCGTCGGCGGTGGCACGAGAAGATTCCACCCGGTTGTCGCGCGCAGTGTGGGGCACTCCAGCGGCAACTTTGCTTGCAGCGGTGGAAGTACGTCGGCCGGCGGCTGCTGTGGGCGATGCTGCCGCGACTGCGTCTCGACCTGCGGAGAGCGCCTCTCAGCGGAGCCGGGGAGGCTCAGCCAGCGGCAAGTCGCTTGGCGGAGAGAAAGCGCCCTCGGCGGGTCCAGCCGACCCGGCCTCGGGCTCGACAAGCTCGTCCTCCTCGCCGGCGACCTCCCTCGCTTCAGCGAGCTTGCCGCCTTCGCCCGCGTCCGCCTCCTCCACGGTGAACCCGAAGGCTCCGGCGGCGGCCAGCTCTTGCCGCCTCCTCCACCTGGTGGCGATCCTCGCCATCTCACGGTCGGTGGTGTCGCGGGTGAGCCTCTTACGCTTCGTCGGCGCGGATTGGCACTTCTTCTAAGTCATCAAAGAATTGCCGCACGATCTCGTCGGGGGCTCCTGCCATGTTGGGGCGATTCCGTGGGAGTCGCACGGTGGCATCATGGCGCGGATGCGGTCGGCGAAGTTATTGCACAAAGGGGCGACCCCGGCGGCAACTTTGAACCTCTCTGGATGTTGGGTCGTTCTTGAACAGGCTCGAGCAGCCTTTGAATCCAGCTCCATGACGGTGAAGTTCCAATTCAGGCCCGGCGCAGCCTCATGATGTCCGCCAGACTCTGGAACTCCCAAGCAGGCCTCCTCCTTTCCTGCAAGGGAGCGTCTGGCGGCGAATGAAGTCTGCGCCAACTGCTCTTGTCAACCCGGCAAGCCCGAGGCGCAGAATTGGTCACTGACTATCTTGACCGCATTCTCGGCGCCAAGTTACTCCAATCCCTGCGCGCACTATTGGGGTTTGGCGCCTGGCGGTGAAGGGCTGCGGGTTCTCCTCACGACCCAGCACCAGTTGGCTCTCCACTCCTCCCACTTGTTCCGAACTCCCCTCTAGGTAGGCCTCTTTCTTGCCGATCCTAGAGACCCAGGCTATCCCTCGGCAAGTGGCTCTCCTCTCTCGTCACGGGGAACAAAGAAATGGCGAAAAGAGTGCCACGTTCGGGTGGACTCCGACAAAGTTTTCGCACAAATGCGAAACCGCCATGGTCAAGACGGCGTTGGGGGTGAAATCAAGGAGGCGGAGGCTAAAGGTGTTCATTATATCGCAAAGAACTTCCGGAAAAGCGGCGGGCAAAGACCGCAATAGAAGAAAAAGGCGAAAAAAAGGGTACCTGTTGGGGCCAAATCAGCGGCGAGGCGGAGCACCCTACGTCTTGGCGGATGCGCACGAGTCTCCGTCGACCAGAAAAGGTAGAAGACATCCGCAGCTCCGTGCGCCCGAGCTGCGGGGAAGATGGCTCGCTCCTTGCGCAGCGCCATGAACCGCTGCGCCTCGATCGACTTAGCGCCCTTCTCCTTATCGGCTTTGAGACCATGGCGAGGAGGCGGAGGAGGTCGACGGCGGTGAGTGTGCTTGTGGCGAAAAGGCGGCGCTGCTCTCTTCGCACGGAGAAGAAGAGGGAGCGGCGGTGGTTTCTTGACAAGACAGCAATGGCAGGGGTGGTCGGCCGGCCTCTGTTTCCTCCGCTTATAAAGGGGAGGAGGGGGCGGACGTTCCGCTTATACTAATAAAGAACCCCCCACGACCGCGCCCACGATCTCTCGCACGGCGCCACGTCCGGTGCGTGCCGTTAGTGGGGATCGTGGTGGGTCCGGGGCGAGTTGCGACGTGGTCGAGGCCGCGCGTGTCCGTGCACAGTTCTGGGCCTGGCCCGACAAGCGCTCGGCACCGTATGCGGCCCGAGCCGGGGCTCTGTGTCGGTGTACTAGAGTAGGGTACCCTAGTATCCCGTGCTACGTGCACAGACGATTGCAGACACCAGCGGCAAGGCTTGCCTCGTCACCGCCAAGATCGCCGTGGCTTCCTTGGAGCCATTCAAGAACAAAGTATTTGATTGAGAAGACAAGGCCCGACAAGAGGAGCTTGTCGGGAAGGCCACCTCGGGCATACGGAAGGCGAGGCCCGGCAAGAGGAGCTTGCCGGGAAGGCTCGAGCGCGACAAGCCTCCGGCGCGACAAGGATTCGGCAGCGGCAAGGTGCTTGCCGCATGCAACTTCTCTCCGCCTCCGCTCCAGCTCACCCGGCTGACGTGTCGCCATGGGACCGTTCCATGGGCGGCGTGTCGAGAGGTGTGCAGCCAGCGGAGAGCAGCGATAAGCGGTGACAAGCTCGCCATCGTGGCGAACGGAGGCGATCTCGACGGCCTCTGTTATAATTGTTTGGGCGAAAATGACGGGCATTTATTGCTTTTGTCCCTTGCCGTCGAGTTAGGTATTTTGCCTGTACCTTTGTTCAAGTAGGTGTACCAACCCCTATTTTTACATTTGTACCCTCATCTATGTTGCCACCTGTCGGAGACCCCTTGAGCATATAAAAGGAGGCCCGAGTGCAACGTAGAAAGGGTTCCGCAGGTTCGGCTGGTTCGGCAGATTCGACTGACCAGAGACTAGACACACTCATGCTAGGTTTTGTAGCTCTCATTGCTCCCTAGCAAGAACACAATAGATTAAACAAGCAGCAGTAGGAGTTTTATCTCTCCAGAGAGCTCCGAAGCTGGGTAAACTGCTCGTGTGCATCGCCTCGATCCGCTCTTCGTGCGATCTCCACCCCCCTCCGAACCACAAGGGGCCTGGTCCGCCGGACCCATAGGTGTTCGTGGGTACGATCAGCCTCCCCGACACCAAGGCTGCAGAACGAGCTGCTGTGAAGAAATGGAAAGCATCAGCTGCGTAAAATATTTCGGCTGCGAAGAAAATGAAGCCTATGACCAGCTCCTTTGAAAATCCTATTGATGCCATTCCAATTTCCTCAATTCCATGAAAGGACCTTGTTCCTTTTGATGAAGATTATGTGATCCCAAGCGGATCTGATGAAGAAAATCATTCTCACGCTTCGTCCGAGCAGATTGATGAAGAAATTGAAGTGGAAGCAATCCCTTCAACCCCAGTCATTTCCTCACCTATGCCTCGGTTCACGGTGAAGAAGCGGTGTTGAGGAACTTGAAGAAGATGTGGATATTGGAAGCATTAACGCCCGGTGATGAATGATGACTTTTGGGAAAGTCAGCATCCAAATTCTCCACTCTTCACCCCAATCCAACAGATACCTCGGTCCCTGCTCCAACTGTTCAAATGGGCTCAAGAAACTCATCCCACTTCATCTCGTCTCGAAGAAATTCCAGCCACTAGCGGCGATGAACCTGCTGCTGGCGATCCTCTGATTGCACCTGTTGAGGAACAAGAAATTCCTCAGCCTGAAGAACCTGAGATTGCGATTCCAGAGGTCGTGATGCAACTCACTGACACTCCACTGCCAAAGCCAAAGGATCCCTTCTCAACAAAGCAAAAGTTCAAGGCTGAAGACTTCTTCAGTGAGCACGTATTCTTCACTGATTACAATCCATATGATTCTGCTCGCATAAGGAAGAGGCGTTTCTGGACTGCCAGTCAAGCCAATTTCTATTCCTCAATGCTTTTCAATAAAGACAAAGTCTTCGATCATGCTCATATTCCTCATGTGGACATGGAGTCTGCGCGAGCTTCGAGCCGGTCCTCGGTGTTCTTCACGACGCATGACTTACAATTTCTGCACCGATATACGTGGCTGGAATGAAGAACTCATTCTTCAATTCTATGCAACGCTGCACATCACCGGAGACGCCAAGACGTGAACTCATGGGTATTAGGCTGGATGTGCGAAAATACTCACTACAAGGCACCAACAATGAATTGCTTCGTGCTCTACCACTCAGTCCTCCACTTGACGGTGCTTGTTGTATCTACAATGAACCAGAACTTTCAAATCACTATATGCAAGTGCTGATGAAGCCTTTGAAGCCAAGGCAGGCCCCCAGAACCAAATTCCTCGTCAAGGAATTATTGTATGTGCCTCAGACTGTCTATCGGATTCTGACGAAGACAATGAGTCCTAAAAGGCCACGACTCGAATGATGAAGAAGTCATTGGCATCATGAAGAATATGCTTTTCAACATCATCCATGGCGTTCCCGTCAACTTCCATGATTTCTTCATGAGGACTCTGGCAAACATTGCTATGTCACTATTTGAGCTGAAGCCTTATGCGCCTTGGATAATGAGATTCATCAGGACAAGGTCTTCACTCAATTACAAAGCTGATACTACGAACCCACTGCAGCTACTTGCCCCGATTGAAGTCCTCAAGCGGACATTTACCTCGGTGATGACAAGGGCAAGGCTACTGCCAGTGATCGATGAAGGCATTCGTCCATTGGATGGGCAGTTTAAAAGCGACATCCTACTCCACCAATGATGACTACGCCACACATGACTCTGCCGAAATACCTCGGTCAAGAAAAGTCCTCAAGCTCGCACCTGTGGTGATGATCGATCGTGAGTTACTCCTCGGTCTTCATCGGAAGGTTGATCGCAATCATAAATGGGTCAAGCGTCGGTTTGGTTCAATTCTTCACAACATGACCTCAACACACAATGCGGTGAAGAAAACCACTACTACCTCCATGAAACCTTCAAACGCACTTTTGGGCTATTCTTTCACATGTCTACAAAGGCGGAAGAACTGGCGACAATGGGACTCAAGGAAGAATTTGACTGGTCCGCACCTCCTCACGAAGAAATACAAGAAGGTCAAGGTTCCTTCCTTGGTGGCCAGCTCCTATTCTTCATCGCGACAACGATGAAAACGAAGACTTGGGCGACACATGGCAGGCCCTACGACAACAACCGACCCCAACAACGCTGGCGCTCCTTCTTCAACTTGAAATTCTTCAGGGGCGTTAGTCCTTAGTTCGATCCTTTTGGTCATTCGATGACAAAGGGGGAGAAATTTGAGTTAGTTTTCAAGCGGGTCTATTATATGGGCAATTTTTTTTGTTAAGTTACAACTCTCGTTCTTCTGAAACTTTTATTGGATCGAGTTGTAATCTTAAACCCGATGGTGCTGATACTTTTGATGCCTTGTGCTCTTGCACTATGCTCTGATTCTCTTGAGCTTCTTGAGCTCTGATACTCTTGATGCGTTATTTTGCATGCTTGTTCCTCATTAATGTTATCGCATGCATGCTGAATTACATCAAGCACCATATCTCATCATGCATTTCAAATTCTTCATATTATCTGTCAAATGCGTGTATGAATTACAAGATATACGGGGAGATCTCCATGATTCAACTCTTCAAATGTGCATTGCCTCAAAAGCAAATTCCTCACTATGCACATCTTCAGGGGGAGTTCTTCTATATCTTGCAATCAAATTCCTCAATATCAGTATTTACACTTCTTATGATTATTCCCGTTGAAAACTTAACCTATATTGTCATCAATCACCAAAAAGGGGGAGATTGTAAGTGCATCTAGTGCCCCTTAGTGATTTTGGTGTATTGAAGACTTATAGGTTAAGGAACTAATGCGTTTTGTAAGTGTACACAGGTCTATAAGTCTATGAGGAGTTTGATATTCTGAGAGAAAGTCGACACCTAAAAATGAAGTTCTTCGATCAAGACTTTGATATTAGAAGACTTTACGAAGACTTTGAAAGTGAAGAAATTGGTGTGACCTTGAAGACTTGGTATTCATTTGAGGAACATGAAGCGTGAAGACTTTTGTTTTCGTAGTTTCATTTTCTCTTTCTTGAGTCATAGGAAACACCCGTCTTTGTTAAAGGGGTCGAGGAAATACTAAGGAAAAATTTCCATGTGATGCTCAACTCAAAATCCTACACCTACCAAATCCCTTTGAGTGAAGCCTTTGGAAATCTCATACAGATTCACCAATTTCTTGATAACACAGACGAAGTTCTTACGGTCATTGAGAATTTTGTCTCGACCGAGGAGTTAGGAATTCGCCCGGCGAATTGCCTACGATGAGGAACATGATAGCCCCGAGGAATTTGAGATTCAAATTTCCGACCCGTTCTTGTCTTCTTGGCGCCAGCTGTCCCAAAATATCTTATCCACCTAACGGTCATATCATTGAAGGGCATTTATGTCTTATCATGTAGGGCTGCTCCCTAGGCTATAAATAGTCAGCCCCTACAACCACTAGCTGGTTGGCTGCTCCGAGAAGAACTTGACACTTGTCATTTGAGAGCAACCCATCCTCCGAGGACTTTGAGCGAAAATCATCGGTGAGGAAAACCCAAACACCAAACCCCTACAAACCCAAGGTGATTGAGCATCCTTTGAAGAGATTGATCCTGCGTGGATCCGACGCTTGTTACCTTTGAAGGCGTGCTTCTTCCAGACGGTTAGGCGTCATGGTCTAGAGCATCCAAGAGGAATTGTGGATCGCCGAGTGACCAAGTCTGTGAAGGTTTGGAAGTCGCTGAAGACTTACCACGAGTGATTGGACGAGGTCTGTGTGACCTTAGTTCAAGGAGAATACGGTGAGGACTTGGTGTCTGAGCTCTCGGCCGATCGGGTGTCCGGACTGTGTCCTCGAGTTTAAATACTCAGCCGCTACAACCCAGACGCATTACAACTGAGACGGCAGTTGGAACTGGTCTACCAAATCATTGTCTTCACCAACCTTACTGGTTCTATTTCCTCAACCCTTTCATTTCCTCATTATTGTGTTGAGTGTTTGTTCATATCTGTGTTTGAAGACTTTGACTGAAGACTTTCTCAATTTCCTCAATTCATTTCTCCAGTCTGTTTGTATTCATCTCGTGCTATCCTGTGTTTACGCTTTCTGTGCTCTTTGTTTATCTTCATTTCATCATGATGACCATGCTCGCACTCTCTTATGCTTACTTCTGAGTACTTGTTCCGCTGCAAGTAGTTCTTCGCTAAGGAATTTCCTCACCGGCAAATTCCTCAGTGAAGAATTCATAAAAATCGCCTATTCACCCCCCCTCTAGTCGATATAACGCACTTTAAAGTAGTAGCGCTAGCGCTCTGTGGAAACAACGGCTACCGCTATTTAGCAGTAGCGCTCGACAGAGGACATCGCTATTGCTATGTACAATAGCAGTAGCTCTTTTTAATTAAGAGCGCTACTAGTATACCTACACTGCCATCCAAACCGTTAGCAACTATAGTAGTAGCATTTTTTATATAAAAAGAGTTACTACTAGATGGATATTAGCAGCGCTCTTCGGTGACAGGTGCTACTGTTCTTTAGCAGCAGTGCTTTCTTATAAAAAGCACTACTACTAAGCTCCTGTGTATAAGCATTTCCCTAGTAGTGATGATCTGCTTTTTGGCAGGGAGCCGGTGGGCGATGTCCGCGGCCAAGTACCCCGCTTCCCGGAGTTCCTTGACGTTCCCCTCCGTGACGGAGGAAGCCATCCACTTGCCCTGCGCGCCATATCTGGACATGGCTGGAGTGTTTCGTGGGGACGGAAATGATTGGAACTTGGGCGCTGGAGCTCGAGGGAAGACGGGCTGAGGAAGAAGAAGGCGTGGGGAAAAAGATGGATCCTTATCCTCGTATAAAGGCAGCGAATATCAGGCGCCCCCTCACGAGCCTTAAAACTCGCCTATTACCAAGGGATCGTGTAAACGAGACGGTTGGATTACCCAAACCTGTATTGATGAGAATCCCGCAATAAGGGGGCACGATCTCTGCTTTGACAAGATGTGTCAATGAAGACCACGCCTTGAAACACGAAGTGGGAGGCTAAAAATGGTTTGAAATAATAATAAGGCCATGCATAACATCTCGCCGAAAAAGCTATTAGTGTACATGACCTATTTTGTTTAAGTATTTCGCCCTTGTGGTTCTGGGTTGTAACTGTTGTACAGAGCCGGATATAGTTCTTTTGTTCAACAACTTTGGAGTATTCGGGTGAGGAACCCGCCTTGCAATGCCGAAGATAGTCTGCGCGCCGGACACATCATCATTGAAGCCTGGTTCAGGGGCTACTTAGGGAGTCATGGATTAGGGGGTCCCCGGGCATCCGGGCTATGTGATATGGGCCAGACTGGTGGGCCATGAAGATACAATATAGAAGGCCTTCCCCCGTGTCCGGATGGGACTCTCCTTTCTGTGGATGGCAAGCTTGGCGTTCGGATGTGCAGTTTCCTTTCTTTGTAAACCGACTTTGCACAACCCTAGGCCCCTCCTGTGTCTATATAAACTGGAGGGTTTAGTCCGTAGAGGCTAAGACAAATCATACCGGCTAGACATCTAGGGTTTAGCCATTACGATCTCGAGGTAGATCAACTCTTGTAACACATATACTCATCAAAGTCAATCAAGAAGGAAGTAGGGTATTACCTCCATTAAGAGGGCCAAACTTGGGTAAACATCATGTCCCCTGCCTCTTGTTACCTTCGATCCTCAGATGCACAGTTCGGGACCACCTACCTGAGATCGGCCGGTTTTGACACCAACAAGGGCCTCTGACCTAGCCAATGTTACAAGGGAGGTGCTCGGGCACCACATGGAGGCATGCTTCATCCCACGCTTCCCTCAGGAGGGCACAAGGCACGGGGTGCCACGTGCTCGGGAGTTCATCACCAAGACGACCGAGGAGCTTCAAGAGGCGAGAGCCATGTGTGGCGACCGCCGCCCACCACCTGGCGCTGCTCCTTGTCCTGGTGAGGGCGACGAGCTGCGCGTCTGCGTCAACATCCCAGGGCTCAACAGAGCCGCATCCCAAGAGCGCTTCTGGCCTTCGCGCGTTGGTTGGTGTGAGGGCCCCCCTCATAGCTACGTTCACATGCCACTCGGCCTATCGAGCGTGGCCGCCACCTACCAGCATCACCTGTGGGGCGTTCTGGTGGCTCAGGAGGCCAGGCAGCAGGCGGTCCTGGCGGAGATGGCAACGGTCCTTCATGAGCGCCCCGAGCCCTCGGAGCCTCCCGAGGCTCAGGACCCGGGTGGCTCGTAAGGAGCAACTTCTCCAGCGCGCGTCTTCAGCTACTTCAGCACCCCTCCAGCAACGGTGCCAGGTGACGTTTTCTGGTTCATTCAGTTGGGGGCGCCCCTCGGGCTGCATTATCCCCGGGTCGCATGGGCCTGTCCCTGCGACATGTATCCTTTTTTGTCTTTAACTTACTCTGTTGGGGCGCCCCTCGGGCTGCATCATCCCCAGGCCGCATGGGACCGTCCCTGCGGCATGTATCGTTCTTGCATTTATCTGTATTAGTGTTACTTCCTCCTCCTCCAAGATGGTTCATGATTATCGCCTACTTGCCTGTTGCCCTTCGCAACCTCTCTTGTTGCTGACCAGCCTCCCGTCCATCCTGCAGTGGGGGCTACACATGCTGGCATGGCGCTTGTGCTCGGGTCCGTCCCAGCAACGCTGACAAACCTGAGTGATCGAGCTCTGGCTCGCGGCCCGCCCCGCGCACGTCACCTCACCAGATCCTCAGTGCCTTCATCTTCTTGCGGAAAGACTAGTGGCAGGATAGCAAACATGATTATGAGCTATATCATCCTCTCGAACTAACTCGCTGGAATCTCCGGAGCTTGGCTACGGGCGGCCCCGCTGGCTACTCCCTTTTCACGTGATTCGCTTGCGCGTTAAAGGGGGGGGGGGCTCCTGAGCATCGCGACTCAGGAGCTCCTACGGACTCCCTAGCCCTCACCCCCTGGCCTTGACCATGGCATCGTAACCTGGCATACCATCGGTGGCTGAGCTTCGCTCGAGGGTCAGGACCCGAGGACGTAGAGCATTTAGATGAACGATAAAGGGGGAAGCCGGCATGAGCCTCACCTAGTAACACCGCCACTGAAGCGCAAATCGGACGCTTACAGAGAATCACCTCGGGCTCGATAAGATAAGTCACATATTCGTGTTAGCACGACGTCGCACTTGGAATTTTCGATTCTCGCAGCCTTGCTCTGGCAATGCCATCTTTCTTTTCTGCCTTCGGAACGCTGCTTGCACGCCAAAGCGGACCTCTTCAGCATCGCGCCTCAGGAGCTCTTACTAGACCTTGGGCCGCTCACCTCTTGGCCTTGACCACGGCCTCGCAACCTGGCATACCAGCGACGGCTGAAGCTTGCCTGGGGACTAGGACTTGCCGGTGTAGAGCGCTAAGCTACCGCGAGGATGAAAAGGCGAGACAATGCCAAAGCAAGATATGCAAGCACAACCTTATAGTAGGAATAATAAGCACTGGAGCAAAGCATTACAGTTTCTTTACACACCCCCACAGGATTCGTCTGGATTCCTCGCAGGGAACAAAAGAAGAACAAAACCCCAAGAAGCCCTGAATACGGACGTCTCCGCCAACGCCATCATCAACAGTGGGCCACGAGAGGCCGATGCCAACACCATCTAGGTCATCGGTGATGATGGGCGGACGCCGCTGCCGCGCTCCGGGCACGGCGGCAGCTTGGGGGTGCGTAGCTGTCATCGCTCGTCTCCGGAGACTCGCTGGACTCCCAGGAGTCGTCACTGCTGCTGGAGGAGCTACCAGCAAGACCGGGGCAGGCTCGGCGCCTGCTGCCGTGCCCCCTCGGCTGCTTCCCCCAGGGCAGCATTCCAGGCGGCGTCCTTCCTTGTCGGAGACCTTGAAGAACAGCGTGGAGGCACCGTCCTACTCAAGTGGATGGCGAGGGCCCCCTCCGCGCGGCAAGCACGGGCGACCTCGCCCCATCCACGGGTCATGAAGATCTTGCCCGGGGAAATGACCTCGACCTCCGCCCCCGTGGCCAGAGCGCTGCACTCGGCGTGCTGCAACCACAGCTTGGGCGGCCCTCTCGGCGGCATCTCTTCGGCAAAGAACCACGAAATCTTGATCCACATGTGCAGTGGCATCGCCGCCCAGACCACGAACTCATGCGAGGAGCCCTCGTCATGGGTTCATGGGCCGACAGTTCGTGCTACCACAGCTTGACCACCACGGCCGTGGCTTGCGCGGTGCGGGGCGCCCCCATCTTCTCCGGAGCCCTGCGCTTGGGCATACAGAGGGAGTGGGTAACCAGGCAGAGGCCACTCGTACCAAGGCCGTGTCACCTTCAGCCTCACACCAACGTCGCAGGAATAGCTGAACCTCTTCTTCGGTGGAAGTGGCCCCTGTTCCTAGCGAGGGGTCTTTCCTTTCTCCGCGGCGGAGAACCTCCTAATCGGCGCCATGAGTATCGTGGCAAGACGGCGAGGATAGGAGGAAGAAGAAGGAGCAAGCAACGAGAAGACAGAGATGAGCGAGGGGGCTCTGCCCCTCCCATCATTTATAGCCAAAAAGAGGCCAACCGCCGGCCTCCACGATCGCACATAATGATGGTTTTCCTCTGCATGCGGCAGGGTCTCGTCAAGTTTTAGGGTTGCCAAGGCAGTGTGGGGAAATGGAGGCGCCCACGTCCCATCAATCGCCACGCGTCGACTGAGGCCGCAGGAGGTTGGGGCCCGTGGCGCTCCGCACTTGCCCTTTGGCTTCGCCTCAAAGCCAAGTTCGAGTGCGCCTTGGGCCCGGGGGCCACTGTTGGCTTTCTGGGAATGGGGGTGCCCGGACTTGCCTGCCTGCGGCCCGTGGCGTGGCTCCATCGGCGGCCCGGTACGGCCCAGCTTCAGCAGCAACAGCTCAAGACCTCGTGAGGGGCCAAGCCTCGTGAGGCGGACGACACCAAGACCTCCCTTGGGGCAGCCTTGTTAGGTTGGCTCCTGAGGAGCAGAGATATCAATGCAGGGTGCACCTCGCGAGGCTCACATGACATGAGCCATGACGACCAAGGTCAGGCGGGCGCCTGCGGGTGTAGTGTACCATTTTCCTCTTCGGTGCTAAGGAGGCAAGCGCAGGCGCAGGGTCCTGAGGAATCGGGCAAAGGTTTCCATATCAGTGCAACAAGACCAAGACCACCAGGACGGCTGGACGGAGGTCATCGCGGAGCCCACGGCACCGTCACCACCGGACCCTTTTGCAGGCAAAGACTACTTCTGTTAGGATAGGTTGTACTAGTTGTCTCCCTTCAAACATGGTCATTGTGGGATCCCTACCCGCCTAACATTTGGGAAGAGGACCAAGGCCACTATAAATAGGACTTAGCCACCACCGTAGTGAGGCATCTCGAACCGGGGTCATTCCACCCTGACCACCTCACCAGCTCATCGAGCTCAAGAACACCTCACTTCCTGAGGCTGTTCATCCACTGTACTAGTTTGTCCTCAGCCCCACGAGGCAATCCACCACAAAGCTGGAGTACGATATTACACCGCAAGGTGGCCTGAACCAAGATAAATCTCCGGTCTCTCGTTCTTTGGGTTCGTCGAGCTAGGTCGTGGGATCGTTTAGCGAGCGAGCTGAGGAGAGAGTGTTCTTCATGCGTACCCTAGACTTCGAACCTCTCAAGGGTCTGCGGAACCCGTAATCCGAGAAGAACAAGCTAGAGTATTGAATAACTAAGGGGTTTGAAGAACCCACATGCAGCCCAGGGAGACCAAGATCAAATCAAAGGAGCAAGATAGCCGCAAGAGAAGGGCCTCCCTTGCTGGGCAGGTGAGCCCGTCAAGTGGCGAGGCCGCCACCAGAAGCAAGCAACCAAGACTGCTCGGCAGAGCCTGCCAGGGCTCACGGGGGCAGAACCACCCCGCCAACCATTCAAAAACGACTCACATTGTCAATCAATGCGGTGTCAAGATGCAAGGTGATTAAGTGATAGCCATTCGCCACATGGCAGCCATTTCCTACAGAAGAAACCCACAGATGACACCTGTCCTGCGACATGTCAAGGGAACAGGCGCGAAGCTGGCGAGATAGCCCGACAGGCCTTGCTGGGCAACCAGTGATGTGACACTAAGCGGTGCATTTAATGTACCCTGTCAGCCTGCAGAGTTAGGTATGATAGCACTGTTTGCTATCATATCAATGGATAATGACCACTTTTCCACTATGGTGACCGCTTAATCTATAAAAGGAGGCCCATGGCACTCGTAGGAGGGGTTAGAAGGTTAGAAAGTTGACAACCCCAAGCCACCACACGTGCGTAGACGCTGTGGCCCTGAGGCAAACATTGCCGGGCAAGTGTACTACGCATCACCACACTCATTCCACCATCAATCCACCAAAGCAGGAGTAGGGTTTTACGCCTCGCGGCGACCCGAACCTGGGTAAATTGCTTGCATGCTTTCTGTCGTGCTACCATGCGCTGATCTGCTCTTTATGCAACGCGACGTCCCCCTGCCGAACCAGCAAGGGGCCACCCAATCCCATAGGTGGATGCAGATGCCGCGCAACATCTTTGGCGCGCAAGGTAGGGGGCTCGCTTGCGTGAATCTGAAAGCGTGCGCAGCGCGTCATCTCCATCACCATCCTCATCTTCCGCGGCGCCATCGACCATGGCGCTCGCGGAGGCACAAAAGTGTAGCAGGGGAAGATCTGCTCCCGTGCCACGTTGTCGCTCTCCAAGATTTGCCGTAATGACGATCATGACCAAGACCATGGTGGATGGCGCTGGATTTACCCCAGCGGTTCGTATGGCGTCATCGCCATCCGAACACTGTTCGAATGAAGGGGCACAAGACATACGGGCGCGAGTTCCCTCCTTCATGTCCCTCCGCCTTGTCAGTAGTCGAGTTGCTTTAGCCTCGGCATCATCGATGTCGACGATTACCATGCGACACTCGGTCCAGCATTTCCCCCCCGTGGGTAATCCTGAGCAGAATGCTGGTATGGGTCCATCGGTCGGTGCCCCGACAAGCACACTTCAGCGAGGCTGTCCGCACTGGCACCACCCATGCGACGGCAGCCGCCGCACTGACTCGAGGGGAGGGGAAGCAAAAAGGAAGGAGACCAGAGAAGCCCGACGCTGTGCCCCTATGGCCGACTGCTACAAGGAATGCGTTCCGACCCTTGCCAGGAGCAAGGGAACCTCCCAATTGCCTTCTACTTCTCCAGGTGCCGCGAAAGCGTCGAACACGCGCGGCCTGCCTGACGAAAAAGAAGCTCAAGAAGAAAGCTAAGTCCATGTTATCACTTGTTGTTGATGCGTTTCAGATTTCTGCACTCGCTTATCCCTTGACTCTAGCGAGTGTTCGTATCCTGAAAGCCCTCATGCGATGGAACCTTGGCTAGCATCTTTGATCACACCATCGTCCTATACAAGGAAAAACATGCCGAGACGCATCCATGCCAAGATGACTGTTAAGGGCCGGCCCCTTACGACAATCGCAGCAATATGATATCGGCAGGCATCCAGAACATACATAGGAATTGATCATACGTACACGAGCGTATAGAGTTTAAAGGGATAAACACGCACTTAAAGATCCAGCTAGTAGTATCAACCTCACACAAATACTAGAGATAAAGCGACTAAACACAAAATATGCGTCATGTTCTGTCACAGGACCAGAAGGGATAACTTGCAGAGAACCCTGTCGGTGAGGGGAGCGGCCTTCTTCTCGGCAGCGGCAACGTCGGCACCCGCTGGAGGCTTCTTGAAGCCATCACCAAGATCGAGCTCTGGGTGGCGGCAGGTGATGTTGCTCAAGACCATGAAGAGGGCGTCGCGGGCAAGCTTCCGCGACTCAGTCGCAAAACGCACGGCCCTCCCCTCTTCATGCACCTTCAAATTGTCGAGCAACTCATCGAAGAAGATCCCCAGCTTGACACACGGTACCTCACGCTCGCTGGCTGAGTAGACTGGGCCGTCCATGCCCATCGCCGCAGCTTGGGCACCACGACGTTCTACAACATCAATCAGGCTCTTGATCTAGAGGTTGCTCATGTCGATATGATTCTTCATCCTATCCTCTGCGTCTTGCTGGAGGCGCTTGGTGTTTTCGAATTCCTTGGATAGCAACTACTGCCGTGATTCTAGGGATTCCGCCGATTGCTCCAGCGTGCGGATCCTTGCCTTCATATCAAAGAAATTATTGTTGGCGGCCTCAAGGCTTTGGGTCTTGGAGGAGAGCTACGACTGCACATCACCCAGGAGGAGCTCAGCTTGTCGTGCCTCTTCCTTGAGTGCCTCCACCTCCTTGGCACTCCCGGCAACGTCTTCATTCAGTTTGGCCACTTGCCAATCAAGCTCAGCCTTAGCAGAGGATGCGGCATCCAGTTCTTCAACAAGCTTCTTCAGCTGGGCAGCATGATCAGTAGCAAGGGTGTCCAGAGCAGCCCCATGCTCGTCCTTCAATTCTTTGGTGCGCTGCTGCACCAAGGTCTCCAAGCTCTCATCCCTGGTGTGGAGGGTGGCTTCGAGATTCTCCTCCCAAAGGGAGAACTCTGGCTCCCTGGCATCCAAAGATGCTTTGTGATCCGCCAGGCGTCCCTCCCGGGCCACGACATCTTCCTTCATCATCTGAAGGATCTCTTGCTGCTTCACGCAACTCCAGGCACTTGTGCTTCAGCTTCTGATCCACCTTGCTGGCGGATTCATGCCGCTCCTTGAGCTCTTGCCACTTCTAGTTGTGTCGGGCCTGCATCTCCTTCAAGCCCACCGCCATGGATTTGATGAAGGACGAATCCATGGTGATGGCAGTTGTGTCGTCAACCTCCCCGCCTTCCAGATGCAGCGGTGCCAGAAGACGTTGAAGCTCTTCATCGAGCTCTGCGTCTTTCAAGGATGGGCCAGGGCTCCGATATCAGGCAAGAACGACACCACGACCAGCGTGTTCAAGGAAGACGACAATGCATCAGCAGCGCCCCTAGAAGTGGGGAGTGGGCCCATGGTTTGAGAGGAATCTTTGCCTCGATGACCACTTCCTCCATCGGGGCGCTCTCCAGAGAATTCTCCACCACCGCCAAGGAACCTTGTGTTCCCCCGGCAACGAGATCCCACCCCTCAGTAGCCGCGATCTTCTCGGCCTCATCTGCGGCAGACCTCCCTATGTCCGTCACCACTTCCAACAAGTGTGGTTCTTTGGCCTGGGGGGCTGCAGATGGAAGGGGCAAGTGAACAAACCAAGGAATGGAATTCTGAAGCGAATAGAGAAACCAATGGAGGCAGCCAGAGTATAGACAGAAAGAAAAATTAAGCTAGATACCTGGGGAAGTCTGCCGGTCAGGGGTCTCTGTTTCCCCGACAACGGTCATTGCCGGGTCACCAGCTTCTTCCTCTGCTAGGGTAGGCTCGGCAGCCTTCTGCGCCGTCTCTACCGTGGAGGATTCCATGACAACACCTTGGGCTTGGGCGGCAGGGGAGACATGCCCCTCAAGGAGTGGCTCGCCCTGCGTTACCTCGCCCCCTCCGCGTGAAGGGGTGGAAAGGTTGTCTCCATCTTCTCTGGCGGGTGGGGTCAAGTCTCTGCTCTCAGACCGAGGGCTGAGCTGGTAGTTCGGCACGAGATCTTTTGCATCCTTCCTGGCCGAAGCCGATCCCTCTATGCCCTTCAGCGACCAGAGGCGCCGGAGTCTCTTCCTGGAGTGGTGGACGAGAGTCTCCGTGTCCTCTTCCACCTCCCTAATCGGCAACAACAAACAAAAGCAAGAGGCCAGTCAGCAAAAACGTTCAAATCTACTTAGGAGGATGTCTACCACAGAGAGGAATCCTCCTTCCTCTTCCGCAATAAGCATGGAGTTCAAATTGAACTCCGTGGGAGGAGGGGACTCCCGTCCTCTCTTTAGAGACGGAAGGGTGGAACTCCCCGGCAGCTTTGGTGCCTGGCGTGATGTCAAGAGCTCCGGGGAGGGTGAGCACTGTGATGAACTCGAACCGGAGTTGGGGCTGGACTTCTCCTCCGAGGCCACCGACCGCTTAGAGAAGATGCCCTGGCCCGAGCAAGACGAGGGGATTGGCGACACACCCCCTCGGCATTGGTAGTCTTGGTGGATATCTTCTTCACCTTCTTGGTGGGTGGCGCCGGGTTGGAGGTCGCCGCTCCCTGAGCTACGGCACGCTTAAGAGTACGCTGGTCTGGGTCCGGTGCAGGGGCTTGCGGTCCTGCCACGAACCATTCCTCTTCAGGGGCCGCTGTCGTGCCCTCGTCCCTCTCCACCTCCTCTCCCTCATGGAGCTCCTTCGCTGCCGTGGCTAGGGCATCTAACCCAACGAAGTTGTCCCCGACAAGTTCTTCCCCGACAGTATCTTCTGTGGCTTGCGCCTCGCTGCCGCCCTCGGAAGAGCTCCTGTTCCCAGCCTTCCCTTTGCCTTTCTCGGCCTTTGCATCCTTCTCCATCTCTGTGCGGCTGGCATCCTTGTCCTCCGCTACTCTCTTCAGAATATACGCTACCTCCACAACAGAGGTGCGTTTATACATTTCCCCTTCGGCCCTGGTGGCCTTTTCCACCAAGGTGCTCGATCACTGGAGCTCTTCATCATTAGAAGGAAGCTGCCAAGTGAACGATACTCCCTCGGCATTGCAATCCGGCATCAACTTCTGTATCTGATCCCGGGCAGAGTTGATGTTCAGGGGAACAACGGTTGCCGGGAGCTTGAACATCTTGAAGCAACCAAATAGTTGGTCGCACAACCAAGCATGACCATAAACCGACAAGTTATTGGCCAGCCCCGGCAGCAGTCTCATCCTATCCGCAGCGCCGCCATATATCCACGCAGGCCTATCCTTCTCCTCCAACAGTCAGATGCCGCGGAGGAGGAAATCTTCCCCCACATGCTCAATGGTTAACCCGGCGGCCTCCAGGCGGCTGATCCTATTGGCTGTCGGGCGCAACCTGTCATCAGAAAGACCCTTCGCGCTCCAATCCTTGCTACGCTCGACGCACTCCTGCCGCGCTTCACAAAATTCGGGGGCTTCTTTGTCCTGGATCCAACTCCAATCCTCTCTCCATTCATCCCATCTCTCGCGTTGGTACCCCGGGAGGTAATTCTTCTTCAACCATGGTATCCAGCTTATAATCCCAGAGCGGTTGACTTTGCTCTCCACCTGCGGGACGAAGTAATGCCGAAATAAATCCACATTGGGCTTCACCCCGATGAAATTCTCGCACAAATGCGCGAAGATGGCCATGGACGCCATTGCATTCGGCGTGAATCAAGGAGGTGAAATACATAGATGTTCATGATTGCCTCAAAGAACTCAGAAAAAGAGGGCATAGACCGCAGATGAAATAAGCAGCGAAGAACCGATAAAAGTTAGGGGATTCACCTCGCCCGCTTCATAGACCACGGGCACTCCGTGCCCCTTCTCAATGGGCCGCCCCACAGATACACGTACTTCGCCTGAAGGACGGGGCCGCTCAAGTTGGATGGAACAAAGACAACGTCCTTGCTCTGCTTCTTGTTCAATTCTGGTGACCTCTTGTTCCTCTCGGTGGTGGTCTCCTTCACCATAGGCACCGACTTCTTCGTGGGTTTCTTCGCCATTGTTGCGGTAGCACAGAGAGTGGAGGAATTCGTTGGGTGGTGACGGAAGGAGAAATGAGATGAGGAACTGTCATTTGGCTTTCGGAGGAAGAAGGTGAGGGAGCGGGGTGAGAGACAGATGAATCCTGCCACTCTGATTTACCCTGCTCTTAAGAGGGGGGAAAGTGGGACAGAGGCGCGATGCTTCAGAAAGTTACCATTTTACCATCACTGCAACCGCCCCACGACCCCACGACTATGCACAGGTACGAGAACTGGATTCAGGCACCAACCCAAGTTAGAGTACAAGAAATCAAGAGCATCGAAGGACCAACATGCAGACCAAGCAAGAGGAACAAAGATACCACCAGGAGAAGAGCCTCTCTTGCCGGGAAGACGAGCTCGACAAGGGCGAGGCCGCCCCCGGAAGAAGACGTCTAAGATGTCTCGGCAGGGCCTGTTGGGACTCGCCAGAGCAAAGCCACCTCACCCAACTACTCCACCACGACCCGCGTCATCAATTAGTGCGGTGTCAAGCCGCAAAGTGACTAAGTGGCAACCATTCACCACATGGCAGCTTTTCTCTACGGAAGATGCCCAAGAACGACATCCGTCCTGCAACGTGTTAAGCGAGCAGGCGTGGAGCTGGCAAGATAGCCCGGCAAGGCTTGGTAGGCAACCAGTGATGTGACGTTAAGCAGTGCATTTAGTGCACCTTGTCAGCCTGTAGAGTTAGGTATGATAGCACTGTTTGCTATCTTATCAGTGCATAATGACTACTTTGTCATTGTGGTAACCCCTTAATCTATAAAAGGAGGGCCATGCCAACCGTAGAAAGGGTTAGAAGGTAGGATAACACACACACACACACACCCATACGCGCGTAGCCACTGCCGCCCTTGCCGGGCAAGTGCACTATGCTCCACCACCATTCTTCCACCATCAATCCACCAAAGCAGGAGTAGAGTTTTACGCCTCGTGGCGGCCTGAACCTGGGTAAAATTGCCTGTGTGATCTCTGCCGTGCTGCCCCATGCTCGTCTGCTCTTTGTGCAAGGCGACGTCCCCCGGCCAAACCAGTAAGGGGCCCTCCGGTCCCATAGGTGGCATGTGCAGCGCATCATCTTCATCACCACCTTCACCTTCGACGGCACCATCGACCATGGCACCAAAGAAGAAATACGGTGCTTCGGCTCATCCATCCACCTCGAAGGCTCCGCCACCCGTTGCTTCTGATGCTGCGGGGGATGCGAAGGCACGCGAGGACGTGGACGCTGCTGGGGACGTGGTTGGAGTAGGCGGCACCGTCACCACTTCCCCTGCGGTCGACATAGGAGTGGGAGACATCAGAGGAGAACATCATTAGCAATGCCTCGACGGCCATGCTCCACAAGGTACGGTTGAAGGGGTTACTCCATCCACGCCCCTTCCTCCTGCCGACGGGCACAACCACAACAATGGCGCTCCCGTCCTCCGGCCGCCCCCACCACAGGAGCGACCGCAGCGCACGCACCTCCCCCGGGACAGGTCGACTAAGTTGCAGTGCCGAACGGAGCCCCTAGACCTCGAGCACCGTGACCGCACCACCCTCGCATCCAGGTGGCCGCTTCGCAACAGCAGGGATGCGATGCTGCCGCCGCTGGTACCATCAGGAGCCGAGCAACGGCGCGATCTACTTCATCGTCACCCATGCCACGTACAGCCACGGAGGCCATGATGCGGGCTCAGCTACTGCTGAGGTTTCCACCAGCGACTGAGTAGATGGTTGAATGGCATGCCACCATCCAAAGTTTGCTCGGTTTCACTGAGGCTGGGGGCTCGCAGCGAGCTGGCCCGCCACGGCCTCCCCAAGCGACAACAATGACTTGTGTTGCTGGCCGTACAAAAGGGGCCACCCCTACAGTGCAGTCCCTGCCACGGCAGCCCGCGCGAGCATAGCAGAATCAAGAACCTGACGATGTCTCGATGGCCTCTTCTGACCCTCGAGCACTTCCAGGCCGATGGCAAGCCCCAGAGGATAGGCACGCATCGTTGTTGAGCAACGTCGTGACGACCACCGCCGGACCGATGGGTGTGACGGCCCCGACGTCGACGAACCCGCGCTCGGTATTGGTGGGTGCCTACCTTTTGAGGTTGGGTGCCCTGCCTTTACTCGTGAACTGCGGGAAGTCCATTGGCCGTCCGTTCGCATGTTCAAGCCAGAGATAACTGAGAAGTACGATGGGAGGCTGAACCAGACATAGTTTCTGAGCATCTACACCATCGTTGTTCAGGCTGCCGGGGGAGAAGGTGTTTGCCAACTACTTCCCTTTGGCTCTCAAGTCCAATATGAGGTCTTGGCTCATGCACCTGCTAGAGAACTCCATTTCATCATGGGCCCACCTATGCACGAGTTCATTAGCGCCTTCACTAGCGGCCATCAAGAGCCAGGTTGACCCAGCGACTTGAAGCTTCTCCAATAGAAGGAAGGAGAGACCCTCCGTGTCACAGCCCCAGATCAGCCCTTGCTTGATTTTTCTTACATCCATGCATCATGTCTAAATTTCTTTTAAATTTGAATTGGGGAATTGGAGAGCCTCAGAAATCATTTAAAAAAATGATCAACATTAAAAATTGCTTCAAATGTTTCCAAGGAAATGTTCCTTTTCAGCTTTGAAAAATATTGGAAAGAATAAATTCAAACCAATGTTTTTGGAGGTTCAAAAGTATTTATCTTGGGCCTTTGAGTTAAACCCTATAGTATTTGAATTAGATTATATTCATAATAATTAGTTTACTAATCCAATAATTCTGAAAAATTGGTGAGTGGCTCTGAATATATTATACATAGACACATGATTATTTCCAGAAGCTAAAAAAAATAGTTTATTGCCTGAACTAAATCAGAACACAGAAAACGAAATAGAAAACAAAAACAGAAAAGAGGGAAACCTTACCTGATGCTTACCTGAGGCCCACTTACCTGGTGGCCCAAAGAGACTGGCCCACCCACCGTGGGCGCCTTGGTCTTCTTCCACCTCCGCCAAGAGGGCGTGAGGCGTGTCGACGCCAAAGACGCCCGAGGCCTCCACCTCCTCCCTCCCAGCCTGCCTGGCTCCTCCTCGATGCACCAGGCGACGCCACGCAGCCCCTGGCCCCTCTCTTCTCTCCCTGGACCTCTCTCCCTCCTCTGCTCTCTCCCTGCTACGCCACCGAACCCGCCCGTCGCCGCCGCTCCCCGCCTGCGCAGCCACCACCGTCCCCTTGCCCCGTGGCCATGCCCCCGAGCTCCGCCCAGACTCCAGCTACCTCTCCGCCAACCCACGCAAGCTCGGACGACTCCAAGACAACACCAGGAGCCCTGCATCGCCGCCCACGCCGTCTTCCCCATCTCCAGCCGCCCGAGATCGCCGGCTTCACTACGTCGCCGTCCGACCCCCCTCGAGCTCGCCGTCTGCTCCAATCGACTCCTCGTGAGCTCCTCTTCTCTTCCCCTCACTCCGTGCACTTGATTTCGTCCCCTAGCTAGCTGCCCCGCCGAACCCGAGCTCCGGCCGCCACCATGGACGGTGAGCTTCGTGCTTCCGAGCTCCTCCACCTGCGCTTGTTACCTCTGCGTGTTCCTGGTGATCCCAGCAACCAGTAGAGCCCATCGGCCGCGCCCGCCGTGCCCCGTAACGCCTAAAGCTTGGATTCCCGAACTCCGGCGGCCGCCCGGCTCGCCGCCGCTTGCTACACACACCCCGGCACACCACGTGGCCTCCACCGGATCGCCTCACTTGCCGGTAGCCCGTAGCTGCAAACCACGCTCAAAACCATCACATGTAGCTCAATCCCGAGCAGACTCCGCCACGACTTGAGGTCGCCGCCGGCCAAACTCCGGCATGCCGATGTGGCGGCGTAATTAGTGCTAATCTCATTAATTACCGTCCCTGAGACCTTGTTGTGGGTCCTAGCCGTAGTCAAACCTCACTCAACATTAGTTTTGACCGGGATTAGTTCCTGAGTCACTGACATGCGGGACTCACCGGTCAGGTTTGACCCGGGTCAACCTGGTTGACCTCTTGACTTAATCTTTCTGTCATCTTGCCGACGATAATGGTTTTCTGGATTTAAAATAAATCAGGAAATTCGAGAAATTAGTATAAACTTCTAAAATTCATAGTAATTCAACCGTAACTCCAAATGAAATAAATTATATATGAAAATGATCAGAAAATCCAATCTATCCATCTGTACCATTTCCATGCATGTTAGAACAACTTTTGTTCACTGTTAGGTCAAATCAATTAAATGGCATTTAAACCTTCACACATGGGGTTTGAATTTGAACCTAGGGTTCAAACCAACTTCATTTAAATTGTTGCTAGCTGCAATAGCTCAAACCACAGCATATTGCCATGTCATGATCATGCATCATATTGTGCATTGCGTTGATTGTGTTCTTCCTTGTTTGCCGGTATTTGTTCCCTCTCAGTAGACGATGTACCGACGATGAGTTCGATGACACCGATGAAGAACTATAATATCTTCAGAAGTGCCAGGCAAGCAAAACCCCCTTGTTCATTCCGATACAATCCCACTCTCTCGCTCCTGCTCTCTTTTACTGCATTAGGACAACAACGATTCATCTGTTACTTGCTGCGGTAGCTGAACCCCTTTATCCTCTGCATGACCTGTCATTGCCACAGTAAATAGATGAAACCCACTAGCATGAGTAGGAGTTGTTTGAGCCTTGTTGTGCCTACTCATTCATGCTTGTTTGTCGTGCCTGCTATTGCTTAGAGTTGTGTCAGGTCTGATTCATCGGGGATGAATTGGAGGTGCGTGAACATGTCCTACTGTGTGAGAGCTAAGTGTGTGAACATGATTTGGTAAAGGTAGCGGTGAGAGGCCATGTAGGAGTACATGGTGGGTTGTCTCATTGAAACCGTCCTCGTGAACCCGAGTTCTGTGTTTGTGATCCATGAACAGTTACTACCACACATTGGGTTCCGTAACTCGACCCTCTCGACTTATTAATCAACTTGATCTCTGTCCGGGAGTTGCAACTAGTTTACGGTGTTTGTAGGTAGTGTTAGTAGTCTACCGAGTGGCACCCGTGCACAGTGGGCTTGGGATGACTAGGCACCGTGGCACGGTGTACCAAGCGTAGATCCATCCGTCGAGATGGGCTTGGGAACCCTGCACACATCATTTGGGGCCGTGAGCGACACCCGGCGGATCTCCTTGCGGATGGAACCCGAATAGGCGATAAACACGGACTAGAGACTTGTGTGGTTAGTCGGTCGTGGCCGACTCCCTCGCCAAAGCTTCCGCTTGAAGGTTGCCGAGATACACGACGTGTACATGGCGGTAAGTGGCGAGGCGTGTGAAGAAGTACACCCCTGCAGGGGTTATAAATGATCTATTCGAATAGCCGTGTCTGCGGTAAAGGACTTCTGGTTGCATGCGGTTCATAGACAAGTGAAAGTGGATACTCTAAAATGCGCAAGATAAGCGTGAGTGCTATGGATGGCGTTCTCGTGGGAAGGCGGGATCGGATCCATAGTGGTGTATTGATTGGTGAATATGTGGACTCGTGCGCCACCTCAAAAGAGTTACTTGCAATCGTAGTTTAGGATAGCCACCGAGTCAAAGCTGGCTTCTTGCGGTCAAACTCCACCACCCCTTTGTTGATAATGATTCATATGTAGTTAGTTACGATGTAAGTCTTGCTGAGTACATTTGTACTTTCGCGTTTGCTTATTTTATGTTTTGCGAGAGACGTCGGTCTCGCTAGTAGTTCAGCGTGGACTTGACGTTTAGCTTGTTACCTCGGCTACGATCTTGTGCCCTCGGCAGATCTCGGTAGATAGTCGGGCTTCTCGGCCCTTTTAATTTGTAGATGTCATCTTTGAGACATGTTAAGATTCCGCATGTGCCTTGACTTGTATGTTTCGAGTGTTGGGTCATGAGACCCATGTTTGTAATATCTCGCTCCTCGGAGCCTAATGAATAAATATTTGAGTCGTAGAGTTATGTTGTGATGCCATGTTGTATTTACACATATTGAGCATATTGTGTGTATGTTTGAAATGCTTGGTATGTGTGGGATCCGACAATCTAGTTGTTTATCCTTGGCAGCCTCTCATATGGGGAAATGTAGTCTAGTGATTCTGAGCAATAGTAGTCCGCTACAGCCGGTTCACCGGAGTCCTGCTAGCCCAAAGACTACTGCTCTGGACACTTGACTGGCCGGCATGTGTTTCAGTTTGTTCTGTGTTCGTCCCTTCGGGAAATGTCGCAGCGGTGACATCCGGAGTCTGCCTAGCCTGCTACAGCCGGGTTACCGGAGTCCTGTTAGCCAGTGCTACCCGGATTCATACGTTGATGACCGACATGCTCGATGTGATTCATGTATGCCTGTCCCCATGGGTTAGTGCCGCTTTGGGTTCACGACTAGCCATGTCGGCCCAGTTCTCTGTCATATGGATGCTAGCGACACTATCATATACGTGAGCCAAAAGGCATAAACGGTCCCGGGCCATGGTAAGGCGACACCCATGGGAATACCGTGCGTGAGGCCGCAAAGTGATATGAGGTGTTCTTGGCTAGATTGATGTGACTTGGAATCGGGTCGACAACATTGATATCGAGCATCGCTCAGAGGATTACCAAGCCAAACCGGGTCGAAGTTGTGTCTAGAAATGCTTTAGTTATGTAAGGGAATTGATTGTGGAAGGGAACGTAAGGCTCTTTTTACTCCTTATACCTCATGGCCTTCTGATCCGAGTCATCCTCTTCTCTTCTACGGGGATTAAGAACTAGGCTTCTCATCTATCTATCAGGATGATGTGTTACTAACCCTTAGACTTTTAAGATTGTTGGTTTTAAGCCCAGTTCAGTTTCTACTATTTCTGTATGTTAACTGTTGATCTCGGAATCTTGATATGATGATATTGAGTGGTTATGCCACCATTTTGCATGATGTCCCAAATCTTTTTGAGCATTTACAGCCGTTATGCTGTCCGAGTCATCCCAGGTTTCTAAACTATCTGATGCATTTGCAAATCCCTTCCTCCCGTTCCTGATGTCCTTTTGGGCCAGATTAAGCACACTAGTCGGTGAGTTGAGGTACCCTATTGCCTCGACCTATATGTTGGAGTTACTATTATGACCCTAGGTATGCGGAGTATCACTTAGTAATCCAGCCATGCTTGTGCCCCAGTGTGATGATTACGGCCATCATTCTCGAAAGCATCCCGTGATGCCACTTAGTAGTAGGTATTCTATTCACGGGTTCTTGAACCGAGATTAACCCTACTTCATGTTGATAGTGTTTGCTAGTTCCTTTAGGATACTAGTAACTTTGCGATAGTCCTCGAGGTCCGTGGTATATCCTTCTTCCAAATACCATGAACCACTTATGGCAGAAGTTTGTTGGACCAAAAGATCACAATCAGAGTACTCTTGAGGAGTTCTCCAATCATAATTGTGAATCTGCCAGTTCTACTTTCCTGCATGGGTTATCCGGAAGAAACATGTTGAACTTGGTTCGACATACTAATGTATGCATCCACAACTCAGAAAGATATATGATCCTTTGAGTTGTTTCCGTTGCAGCTGTATTCCGATCCCCGCCATCAGTTGGTAGTCAGGAGTAGTTGTGCATTCATGTTATCGATGCCTATTACTCATGTGGTCCGTCAAGCCATTCTATTCCGGAATGACTAGGAGAAACAAACTCCAGTACCTCATCCATATCCAGGATTGGGTCAAAGCAGTTGTATTCCGCAGATCAAAATGCCAATTCAGCTTTTGATTCTGTTCTATCCTGAAGTGTTACCCACTTTATGTCAGGAACGTCATGAGAATTGCACCTTCTCTTATGTATTCTTGATGCAGTGATACTCTCGCCATCATCGTTCATTCCTCGGTCCCGTGTTGTTGCAACCGGAATACCGACAAATGAATTGTGATGTGTGAAATCAATACTCCTAGCAACCTCGTTGCTTGGTAGTAAATGGACAATAATTTCCTTCTTAGCGTGTTGGTTATTGAATCATCATCCTAAGATTGATCGTGCTACCTAGTCTGTTTTTCCTGGTGCACCCTTCGATCAATGAGTTAGGATTGTGTCAATCCCCTACTCTTCTGATCATATCGTCTTGCCCTGAAAAGCAAGATTGTTCTCGAGCCTAGTAATATATCGGTGGTTCGTGACTTTCCAAATATCTTCTTGGAAGTGCTACCAGGTTGTCACCTGACCGCTATGTTAAGTTCGTGATCAAGTTGGTTTCGTGTAAACCACCCTTCTCCAAGAATCCGTGTTGGATATCCACGAGCTGGTTGGATAAGCTAAACAACAACTTGGAGAGTTGGAAGATAAAAGCTTTGTTGAACTTAGTTCATCACAAAGGGATATCCTTGAGTATGCGTGTGTGTTGAAGAAAGATGATATCTTCATCGTATGATCCTCGTGATCAGTTGTTGAACCTATTGTCTTATCAAACTTTGACTTGAGTATGGGCTATGATTAAGTCAAATCAGAACCAACGATGTTCGTAATGTTGTCTTACTCGTGGTTGATCCCTCGAGCATACCCCATTACATCTTTTAGTGCGACCAATGCTATCACCGTGTTCACATGATGGCGGAAGTCTAGTGATATGGAAATTCCGATGAGTTGTTGTTGAGCCCATCAGTGACATTTTGTCTCCCCATGATTCATGTTGAACATCAACCTAGTGTTGGAAACTTTGTAAGCAATGCCTTCGTGTTCCGTTCATGAAGCTTATGCTTGGATGGAAGAAGTGACTTCCTCGAATTCATGTGCTTTAGGTGTAAGTTGCCGTCATGAATTTGAGAAAGGTTTGTTTTGTTTCCCTTGGAATCATCCCAAATCAGTTATGCACGCGTCTGAAGTATTCTATGGTTTGGTAGATTAATTAGCTCCACTCCATATGAGTTCCTAGCACACCAAGCCAATGATTGATTTGCTCAAGGAAAATGAGCGTGTTGTGCTAATTCTAGATCATGCACAAGATTCCGTTATCCTCGATGATGGTTCCCAACCAGAACTCGGTAGTGTTTCATTATAAGACTACCACATGATCATGCTTGTCTTGGACAACGTGTTCACATGTTTGTAGCGGAACCCGCTCATGTCTTGGAGCTTACTACCGTAGTCCATCTCCTGAGAATCTCACAACGTCATTTCGTCGATTTGTGTTGCAAACTTTCTTTTCAGACATGCTGAGTCTGAAGTATCCTATCACCAATCGGATCTGAATCTCAGGAAGATATGATGGTTGGAACATTCCAACATTTGCATCTTGTTCCCAGCTTGCACCGCCATTGTGCCAATCCCCCATGGGCTGCCCTTCTCGGTAGTTGCTGTCCAATATCATCTTCAAAAGTGGACTTACCATGGGTCCCCTCCACCTCCGATGATAAGCAAATCATCCTTTGCGTTGTCTTCAACAAGGTAGTCCACATCATCCATTCTAGTCTGAGTATGTCATTCTTTCGAACTCTTTCAAATGATCGATTGTGATTGCCTTAGGCTGGTATAAAGAGTCTCAATGATCTCTATATCAAAAGTCATTCTTTTTGCCACTTAAGGGAATATTTCTGCGGGTCACCTTCCTTAAGATGTCTCGTTATGGTATCATGGCTACTCAACTCCTCGCTGCGTTGACAACCGATCACCGCCTTCTTAAGTGTGGAGTTGTGTCTACATAGTGAATCTTTGTCATCTGTTACACTCCATCCATCTGGATGTATGTTTCATGTCCTAGCTCGAGAGATGTTGCTATGTCTCATTCCGTGGGTTAATCCTGGGTTGCTCGACCTTCGAGAAGATCGATTCTTCGAGAGTTTCTTTTCTTCCAGTTATTGTGTTGGATGTAGTTCTCGGAGCAAGACATCGAGACACGGATGGTGATCGTGTTAACGTTCTTATGAAGTGCAACTTGGATCATGGAGATCGTGTTAGTTTGTGTCCCTCTGCCTTCTTACCTCACGACCTGAATCTCGGGACGAGATTCTTGTTTGGTGGGGGTGAGCTGTCACAGCCCCAGATCAACCCTTGCTTGATTTTTCTTACATCCATGCATCATGTCTAAATTTCTTTTAAATTTGAATTGGGGAATTGGAGAGCCTCAGAAATCATTTCAAAAAAAATGATCAACATTAAAAATTGCTTCAAATGTTTCCAAGGAAATGTTCCTTTTAAGCTTTGAAAAATATTGGCAAGAATAAATTCAAACCAATGTTTTTGGAGGTTCAAAAGTATTTATCTTGGGCCTTTGAGTTAAATCCTATAGTATTTGAATTAGATTATATTCATAATAATTAGTTTACTAATCCAATAATTCTGAAAAATTGGTGAGTGGCTCTGAATATATTATACATAGCCACATGATTATTTTCAGAAGCTAAAAAAATAGTTTAGTGCCTGAACTAAATCAGAACACAGAAAACGAAATAGAAAACAAAAACAGAAAAGAGGGAAACCTTACCTGACGCTTACCTGAGGCCCACTTACCTGGTGGCCCAGCAGAATCGGCCCAGCCCACCAGGGGCGCCTTGGTCTTCTTCCACCTCTGCCAGTAGGCAGAGGCGTGTCGACGCCAGCACGCCCGAGGCCTCCACCTCCTCCCTCCCAGCCTGCCTGGCTCCTCCTCGATGCACCAGGCGACGCCACGCAGCCCGTGGCCCCTCTCTTCTCTCCCTGGACCTCTCTCCCTCCTCTGCTCTCTCCCTGCTACGCCACCGAACCCACCCGTCGCCGCCGCTCCCCGCCTGCGCAGCCACCGCCGTCCCCTTGCCCCGTGGCCGTGCCCCAGGCTCCGCCGGACTCCAGCCTACCTCTCCGCCAACCCACGCAAGCTCGGACGACTCCAAGACAACGCCGGAGCCCTGCATCGCCGCCACGCCGTCTTCCCCATCTCGGCCGCCGAGATCGCCCGGCTTCACTACGTCGCCGTCCGACCCCCCTCGAGCTCGCCGTCTGCTCCAATCGACTCCTCGTGAGCTCCTCTTCTCTTCCCCTCACTCCGTGCACTTGATTTCGTCCCCTAGCTAGCTGCCCCGCCGAAACCGAGCTCCGGCCGCCGCCATGGACGGTGAGCTTCGTGCTCCCGAGCTCCTCCACCTGCGCTTGTTGCCTCCGCGTGTTCCTGGTGATCCCAGCAACCAGTAGAGCCCATCGGCCGCGCCCGCCGTGCCCCGTAACGCCTAAAGCTTGGATTCCCGAACTCCGGCGGCCGCCCGGCTCGCCGCCGCCGCTGCTACACACACCCCCAGCACACCACGCGGCCTCCACCGGATGCGCCTCACTGCCAGCGTCCCGTAGCTGCAAACCACGCTCAAAACCATCACCTGTAGCTCAATCCCGAGCAGACTCCGCCACGGCTTGAGGTCGCCGCCGGCCAAACTCCGGCATGCCAATGTAGTGGCATAATTAGTGCTAATCTCTATTAATTACCCATCCTAACAGACACTGACTGTGGGTCCTAGCCGTAGTTAAACCTCACTCAACACTAGTTTTGACCGGGATTAGTTCCTGAGTCACTGACATGCGGGACCCACCGGTCAGGTTTGACCCGCGTCAACCTGGTTGACCTGCTTGACGCAATCTTCTTTGTCATCTTGGCCGTGATAATGGTTTTCCGGATTTAAAATAAATCAGGAAATTCCAGAAATTAGTATAAACTTCTAAAATTCATAGTAATTCAACCGTAACTCCAAATGAAATAAATTATATATGAAAAATGATTAGAAAAATCAAATCTATCCATCTGTACCATTTCCATGCATGTTAGAACAACTTTTGTTCACTGTTAGGTCAACTCAATTAAATGGCATTTAAACCTTCACATATGGGGTTTGAATTTGAACCTAGGGTTCAAACCAACTTCATTTAAATTGTTGCTAGCTGCATTAGCTCAAACCACAGCATATTGCCATGTCATGATCATGCATCATATTGTGCATTGCGTTGATTGTGTTCTTCCTTGTTTGCCGGTGTTTGTTCCCTCTCAGTAGACGACGTACCGACGATGAGTTCGATGACACCGATGAAGAACTATAATATCTTCAGAAGTGCTGTGCAAGCAAAACCCCTTGTTCATTCCGATACAATCCCACTCTCTCGCTCCTGCTCTCTTTTACTTTGCATTAGGACAACAACGATTCATACATTACTTGCTGCGGTAGCTGAACCCCTTTATCCTCTGCATGACCTGTCATTGCCATAGTAAATAGATGAAACCCACTAGCATGAGTAGGAGTTGTTTGATCCCTGTTGTGCCTATTCATTCATGCTTGTTTGTCGTGCCTGATATTGCTTAGAGTTGTGTCAGGTCTGATTCATCGGGGATGAATTGGAGGTGCGTGAACATGTCCTACTGTGTGAGAGCTAAGTGTGTGAACACGATTTGGTAAAGGTAGCGGTGAGAGGCCATGTAGGAGTACATGGTGGGTTGTCTCATTGAAACCGTCCTCGGGAACTGAGTTACGTGTTTGTGATCCATGAACAATTACTACCACACATTGGGTTCCGTAACTCGACCCTCTCGACTTATTAATCAACTTGATCTCTGTCCAGGAGTTGCAACTAGTTTCTGGTGTTTGTAGGTAGTGTTAGTAGTCTACCGAGTGGCACCCGGTACAGGTGGGCTTGGGACAGACTAGGCACCGTGGCACGGTGTACCAAGCGTAGATCCATCCGTCGAGATGGGCTTGGGAACCATGCACACATCGTTTGGGGCCGTGAACGACACCCCGGCCGGATCTCCTTGCGGATGGAACCTGAATAGGCGATAAACCTGGACTAGAGACTTGTGTGGTTAGTCAGGTCATGGCCGACTCCCTCGCCAGGCTTCCGCTTGAAGGTTGCCGAGATACACGACGTGTACATGGCGGTAAGTGGCGAGAGCGTGTGTGAAGAAGTACACCCCTGCAGGGTTATAAATGATCTATTCGAATAGCCGTGTCCATGTAAAGGACTTACGGGTTGCTGTACGGTTCATAGACAAGTGAAAGTGGATACTCTAAAATGCACAAGATAAGCGTGAGTGCTATGGATGGCGTTCTCGTGAGGAAGGCGGGATCGGATCCATAGTGGTGTATTGATTGGTGAATATGTGGACTGCAGCGCCACCTCAAAAGAGTTGCTTGCGATCGTAGTTTAGGATAGCCACCGAGTCAAAGCTGGCTTTGCAGTCAAACTCCACCGCCCTTTTGTTGATAATGATGCATATGTAGTTAGTTACGATGTAAGTCTTGCTTGAGTACATTTGTACTCACGTTTGCTTATTTTATGTTTTGCGAGAGACGTCGGTCTCGCTAGTACTTCAGCGTGGACTTGACGTTTAGCTTGTTACCTCAGCTACGATCTTGTGCCCTCGGCAAGATCTCGGTAGATAGTCGAGCTTCTCAGCCTTTTTAATTTGTAGATGTGCATCTTTGAGACATGTTAAGCTTCCGCATGTGCCTTGACTTGTATGCTCACGAGTGTTGGGTCATGAGACCCATGTTTGTAATATCTCGCTCCCGGAGCCTAATGAAGAAATATTTGAGTCAGAGAGTTATGTTGTGATGCCATGTTGTATTTACACATATTGAGCATATTGTGTGTATGTTTGAAATGCTTGGTATGTGTGGGATCCGACAATCTAGTTGTTTATCCTTGACAGCCTCTCATATGGGGAATTGTAGTCTAGTGCTTCCTGAGTGATAGTAGTCCGCTACAGCCCGGTTCACCGGAGTCACGCTAGCCCAAAGACTACCGCTTCCGGACACTTGACTGGCCGACATGTGTTTCACTTCGTTCGTGGTTACGTCCTTCGGGAAATGTCACGGTGACATCTGGAGTCTGCCTTAGCCTGCTATAGCCCGGGTTACCGGAGTCCTGTTAGCCCGATGCTACAGCCCGAATTCATACGTTGATGACCGACATGCTCGATGTGATTCATGTATGCCTGTCCCCATGGGTTAGTGCCGCTTTGGGTTCACGACTAGCCATGTCGGCCCGGTTCTCTGTCATATGGATGCTAGCGACACTATCATATACGTGAGCCAAAAGGCGCAAACGGTCCCGGGCCATGGTAAGGCGACACCCGTGGGAATACCGTGCGTGAGGCCGCAAAGTGATATGAGGTGTTACTGGCTAGATCGACGTGACTTGGAATCGGGGTCCTGACACTCCGTAAGTATTTACAGAGATTCAGCAAGGTCCATAGGAACATCCCAAATATCCATCCGACAGCTGTGATAGCTACCTTCCAGTCCAATGTGCGCAATCGCCGGATTCGTTCCAAGATGAATGTGCGGTGGCCTAAGACTGTGAAGGAGCTATACACATTGCTGGATAAGTGTGCTCGGATGGAGGAGGGAAGGAAGTTGCCCGGAGAGGAAGATTGCACCAATGTCGATTCAGAGGATGATGATGAATCAACCAATCAGAAGAACAACAAGAAGCGCAGTAAGAAGCGGAATGATAAGGCAGTGATGACTGTCGAAGGATCAGGTACACATAGTACCGGCAAGAAGGCAAAAGCTGAGGTCCCCGGCAAGGAAGCTGCCGTGTCGGCTGACTGCCGGGAGTCCGCGACTGCCGAGAAGGCTAGGATAGGTGATGGGCCGTATTGCAAGATTCATCGGACCAAGGGCCATGACCTTCAAGAGTGCTATCAGGTTGAGCATCTTGTCAAGAGACAGAGAGCAGAATATGAGAAGTGTGACGAGGAAAAGGGTAGGAATGTCGCTGGCGGTCGAGGCCAAGGCGGTGAAGCAAATCGCCCCAGCAAACCGTTCCGGAACCAAGGAAAACCCGCCAGAGGTCGAGAGAAGGAAACCCGTGATGATGAGAGTGATGGAGGGGATGAAGAGAAAACGAGTGAGCAGGGGTTTCAGAAGGCCACTGACGCCCTGTGCATTGATAGGGGTGCATCTTTGCACACCTCTCACCGCCAGCTCAAGCCGTGGGAGCGTGAAGTCAATGACGTGGAACCAGCACCAGAGGCTCGAAAACCGCTCAAATGGTCGCGCACGCCCATCATCTTTGACGAAGAGGATCACCCTAACCATACCACTGTGGTGGGGTGTCTGCCATTGTTGGTCTCTCCAACAATTCGCAACCTCAAGGTCACAAAAATGTTGGTGCACGGCGGGGCCGGGTTGAATCTGATCTTCCTGGCAGTTATCAGTAAGCTTCAGATAGCAGGAGATGAGTTTAAATCCACCGGCACATTTCAAGGAGTTAATCCTGGCAGGAGTCATCCAAAGGGAAAGGTCAAATTGCCGATAACGTTTGAGAGAGAGCTGAACTACCAGACTGAGAAGATTGTGTTTGATGTGGTTGAGCTCCCCCCACCGTACAATGGGATCCTTGTCCGCCCAGCCCTGGCTAAATTCATGGCAGCATCCCACTATGCCTATAACACCTTGAAGATGCCTGGGCCTGTGGGAGTCATTACCATCCCATCAGACAAGAAGGATGCAATCATTTGCATGGACAAGATGTACCGGGACGCAGTCGCGGTAGAGGCAGCGGTAGCAGCAGTTCCCGCCAAGGAGGACAGAGGAAAGAAGAAGGGTAGCAAGGACACTCGCAAGGAATTCGGGAAGCGAACCTCCTCGGAGTGCGCTACGCCTGTTGATGACTTGCCAGAGAGCTCCAACAGTAAGAGATCCAAGGTCGCTGCACCCCAAGTGAAGAACGTCCAGGCAGGGCTGGCTGGCGTTGATGGTACTTTCACTATTTGCGCCACCCTCAATGACAAATAGGAAAGCGCGCTCATTGCCTTCCTACGGGAGAATATCGATGTGTTTGCCTGGAAACCATCTGATATCCCCGGTGTTCCCAGGGAGGTAATCGAGCACCACCTTGCTTTCTGCCCACACGCCCGACCTGTCAAGCAGAAAGTCTGGAAGCAGGCCTTGGAGAGGCAGTAGTTCATTGCGGAAGAGAACAAGAAACTTGAAGCAGCTGGTTTGGTCGGAGGAGTGCTACATCCCACATGGTTGGCAAATCCAGTGGTAGTCCAGAAGGCTAATGGGAAGTGGAGGCTTTAAGTAGATTTCACATATCTGAACAAAGAATGCCCGAAGGACACGTTTCCCTTGCCGCACATCGATGAGATTGTGGACTCCACTTTAGGCTGCGATTTGCACTCCTTTCTGGATGCATATTATGGGTATCATCTAATCTTGATTTTCAAGGAAGACGAAGAGAAGACATCGTTCATCACTCCATGTGGTACATACTGATTTGTCCACATGCCGTTCAGATTAAAGAGTGTCGGGTCCACTTTTGCAAGGGCAGTCTAGAATTGGTTTCGAGCCACAGCTGCACAGAAACATAGAAGCTTATATGGATGATATTGTGGTCAGGACCAAGGATAGAGCAACCCTTTTTCAGGATTTGGAGGAGACATTTCCTAATCTGCTCAAGATCAACCTGAAGCTCAACCCGGAGAAGTGTGTGTTTGGCGTTCCCTTCGGCAAGCAGCTTGGGTTCTTTGTGTCCCATCAGGGGATCAAAGCCAACCCTGACAAGATCAAAGCCATCGAGCGGATCCAGGCGCCAAGGATAGTCAAAGATGTGAGGCGTCTGGCAGGTTGCGTTGCCACGCTAAGCGGATTCATCTCCAAGTCTGCCGAGCGCGCCCTGCCAATATTCAAAATTTTGAAGAAGGCAGGGCCCATGAAGTGGAATCTGGAAGCAGATGCAACTTTGCAAGAGTTGAAGACCTACTTGTCCTCTGTGCCTATCCTAGTTGCTCCCAAATCACAAGAGCCATTGCTGCTATTCTTGGCAGCAACCAACCAAGTGGTTAGTGCAGCCTTGGTGGCGCAGCAGAAAGTGGATGAGGCAGAGAGTGAGCAAGGACCGACAGAGCCAGAAAAGGACCAAGACAGCAATGAGCATGACAGCGAGAGCAACCCAAAAGAAACAAAAAGGAAGAAAGTCATGCAACGCCCAGTGTACTTCGTCAGCTCCTTGTTACAAGGGGCTAGATCGAGATACTCTGGCGTGCAAAAGTTGATCTTTGGTCTCATCATGGCCTCAAGGAAACTGCGCCACTACTTCCAAGCCCATGAGATCAAGGTTGTCACTCGTTTCCCGTTGCAAAGGATAGTGTGAAACCCTAAAGCTACCGGCAGAATAGTGGAGTGGGCTTTGGAGTTATCCCGTTTTGGTTTGAAGCTTGAGAGCACATCAACTATCTAGAGCAGGGCATTGGCAGAGTTTATTGCGGAATGGAAACAAACCCCTGATGAGAAAGTGATAGAGACAGTTATCCCCGGCAAGGAATCACCCCAAGAATGGATTATGTATTTCGATGGTGCCTTCTCCCTACAAGGTGCAGGGGTTGGCTTGCTTCTTGTCGGCCCCTTCGGGGAGCACTTGAAGTACGTCGTCTAGATGCATTTTGCCCAGGAAGAGGCAACCAACAATATAGCAGAGTATGAAGGGCTCCTTGCCGGGCTCAGGATTGCCGCGGAATTGGGAATTAAGAAGCTGATCATCCGATGTGATTCACAGCTTGTGGTGAGACAAGCCAACAAGGATTACCAAAGCCCATTGATGGAGGCATACGTCGAGGAAGTGAGGAGATTGGAGGAATGCTTTGGCAGACTGCAAACAGAGCACGTACCCCATGCGGAAAACAACATAGCTGATCATCTGTCAAAGTGTGCTGTGCAGAAGCTCCCTGTGGAACCAGGGACTTTTGTTCTCCATCTTTCTCAGGCCTCTGTATCCCCAGCAACATTGGCCCGGAAAAGGAGAAAGTTGGATTTCGGTAAGCCTCTCCTAGTAGTGCCATCTGGTCCTAGCAGAGGCCCTGCCAGAAATAGCTCCTTGCCACCTGCCGGACCGCACCCTCCAGCCAGGCCCATGGTGTAACGCCCCGAGACAGATGCTCCAGGTGTCTTCCAGTTATTCACCGTCAATGCCATGTCATTCGCTTACGTGTTGCACTTTGCCATGTCATCATGTGCATTGCATCCTTATGTTTTCAACACTTGCATGCGTTCGGGTCTCCCAGTTTTCTCCGTTGTCCGTTACGGCTTCTGACACTCTCACATGCACCTGCTGCACCTCTCAGATCTCGTTTCGTGAGTGGGAGAAAAACTTCCTCAGAATGGGCCAAGATTTGTCGAGTGGCCTTGGTACATCACCGCCGCCTGTCAAATTTCATTCCATTTGGAGGTCGTTTGATGCCCCAATGGTTAACCGTGTAACCGCCGAAACCCCTCTCTCTTTGCAACCCAGCACCCCTTCACAACAGCCCACTAGCCCATCTAAACCCCCTCCATGTTCTCTACCGTTGGATCACGATCGTGTGGGTGAAAACCGCACCTCAATAGCCCTCTCCTAGCTCCCTCTACCTATAAAAATGTCCCCTCCCCCTCCATTTTCGGGCAAAACCCTAGATCCAACCCCCTCCCCGCGCCGTATGCATCCATCGCCGCCGCCCACGCCCACTCTGGCCGCGCCACCTGTCCATCCCGCGCCGGCCGCCGCCCGCCCGGCGCCTGGCAGGACCAGCGCCGGCCAGCGCCCTTCGCCCGAAACCTCGCCCGTCTTCGCCGCCGCCTTGCCGCTCCGCCGCCGCCCGCGCCCGTTAAGCCTCGCCGCCTCCTCCTCGTCGCGCCGCCGCCTGCTCGTTGCCGGCCGCCGTACCGTCGTCGCTCGCCTCTGCGTCGTCGCCGTCTTCGGCCGGATCCGGCGGATCCGGCCCGGAACCACCCGCTTGGACGAGATCCACCAAGCCCCTCATCCAAACGCCTCGCCCCGCCGTCCCGGATCCGCCTCGTCCCGGGACCTCCTCGTCCAGTTTTCTCGAGGTCTATTTTCTGCTAAGTCCCAGATTTCTTAAATCATATAGGCATGTTTGACTTGATGTAAGTTGCTGCATATTGCTTCGTTTCGTGCGTATGATATGTCGATTTGTTTGTCTCTGGATGATCTACATGCTAGAGTCATTTCCATGCATGTTACTATCAATCTTGATGCCTTAATCCTCCTTGCAAAAGTGCTAAATGTTATAACCTGCTGAAGAATGTCATCACTTGCTGATTTGTCTTTTCCATAGCATTTTGCGTGTTTATCTTTTGAGCATCATGTCAACATGTTTTAGTAGCATATTCATTCCATATTTATAGTGGTGAAATCCATGTATTTTTATGTGCCTTCTGGTGAGTGCATCATGCTTGCGAAGTAGCATATGTTTTCATTGCCATGAACATGCCTAAATGTTCCAGTTTTGTGTTAACTTCATGATGCCATGTTGTGAGCTTGTTATTAATTAGTCTATGCCTCTTTTGGAGATGCTCCAATTACATGAATTTAATTATGCTATGATTACTTTGTCCACATGCCAAGTTTGACAATTTTTTGCTTAAGATGACCTCTGGTCCAAGCTTGCAAACATGCTATGATGATGTTGCTGTTTTACACTTGCTGAAACTGTTACAACATTCAAACTTGTCTTAATGGTTCCCACTAGTCCATGAGCCATATGTATATGATGCCTTGAGGTTATTTGTTCTTTGTTATGTGTACTTTTATGCCATGCCCTTGGTTGCCTTATAACTTGTTGTAGCTTGTCTCTTTCTTGCTCTCAAGTTGCCATCATGCCAAATCTGTCAACCTATTAACAGTATGTTCCATTTTGCAAAGAATCATAGTAATTACTCCATGCATCATATGAACTTCTGCCCATGGACTAAGTTGAAGTATATCATGTCTACTACATGTCCATGTCTTTTTCATAATTATTAAAGTTGCCATGCTTGTTGTTATGTGCCTTTAAAGTCAGCATCATAATGTTATTGTTTTACATTCCTAGATTTCCTTTAACTTGCAATCTTGTCTTGATGAATTCCATTGATCTAGGGGTTATATGGAGATGCTTAGTAATCATGTTTTTCCATGTATAACCATTACATTGATGCGATGCTTTTGTTTGCTATGAACTTGCAATATAGCATCACTGTTTCATGCCTCACATGTATGCTATGTTTATGTCATAATCTATGTTATAAAGTTGCATTTTGCTTTGCTCATGTTGGTTTAATATTGATGTCTATGAACATGGACCTTGATGATAATTGAAGCATGTAACTTGTTCTTTGAGTGCATATCAATTTTGTATCCATATGTTTCCTGTAGGGTGTTGTTTCCTTGATTGCAAAGTGCTTAGTTGCTGTTTTGGGTAGATTGTGTTTGAAACTTGTATTGAGTGTATGTGTTGAACCGTTGCTTCATTTGCATGTAGTTTCATTGTTGCATCCATGTTTTGGAGTGTGTGCTTGATGTTTGAATGCATTTGGCATCAATGCCATGTTTAACTTGTTTTGCTCATATCTTTTAGGCCGTAGCTCAGAATTAAATGAACTTTATATGTAACTTGACTAGAAATACGCGTAGATCATCTTGGTTCACTTTAAATTGCTGTTTAAAAACTTTAATATAATGTTTTGTTCAGATCAGTACCAATTTTGAAATTTGCATATGAGGACTTATCGGAATTGTTATATGGTTATTCCGGCCTCATTTAAACTTGCTTTGATGTGTTGTTCTTGTATGCATCATCTCTTGCCATGAGTAGCATCATATAGCCTTGTCATGCATCATATTTGCTGGAGCATCATGTCATGTTATGTGTTGTGTGTTTAACATGTTGTTTGCTTCTTTCCGGTTGTACTCCTCCTCCATAGATCCTGCTTTGTTGCGATTGCGAGGATTCGTTCGACTACGTGGGATCGTCTTCTTCCTGGACTCGTTCTTCTTCCTAGCGGGATTTCAAGGCAAGATGACCATCACCTTGGATCTCACTACTATCTTTGCTATGCTAGTTTTCTCGATGCTATCGCTATGTCGCGCTACCTACCACTTGTTATCAAGCCTCCCAAATTGCCATGATAGCCTCTAACCTTTTCACCCTTCCTAGCAAACCGTTGTTTGGCTATGTTACTGCTTTGCTCAGCCCCTCTTATAGCATTGCTAGTTGCAGGTGCAGTTCTAGTTTGTTTCATGTTGGGACGTGGATATCATGGATATCATGGGATATCACAATATCTCTTATGTAATTAATGCACATATATACTTGGTAAAGAATGGAAGGCTCGGCCTTATGCCCGGTGTTTTATTCCACTCTTGCCACCCTAGTTTCCGTCATACCGGTGTTATGTTCCTTGATATTGCATCCCTAACACGGTGAGGGTTTATGGGCCCCTCTTGACAGTTCGATTTGAATAAAACTCTTCCAGCAAGGCCCAACATTGGTTTTAATATTTGCCATAATAATACTTGAAATAAATAATTAATTGGCATAGGGCGTCATGAACCCGAGTATTCTTTTCTACATATAGGGAGGGGCCAGCGCTGATGGTGTTGGTCCCAAATGGGCACACTTTGGGGCCACCATGGGGCAACCCAAGGATCTGGTTTTACTCATAGGCTTTCCCATCCAGACGTGGCCTGAGACAAGATACGTGTGGCTAGTATCATTGTGTCGACACGCTGGAAGGTCTTGCTAGATTAGTTTTACCATCGTCAAAATGTCTTATGCACCGGGATTCCGAGTCTGATCGGAGGGTCCCGAGATGGAAGATTTTCTCCATGGAACATGAGCTTGTCATGGGCAAAGTTGGGACACCCCTGCAGGGTTTAAACTTTCGAGAGCAGTGCCCGCGGTTATGTGGCAGATGGGAACTTGTTAATATCCGGTTGTAGAGGACTTGAAGTAAACTCAATTAAGATACACCAACCGCATGGGTAACCATGACTGCCTCTTTTCGGGGAAGTTCGAGAGGAGAACACGGTTGGGTTATGTTTGAACTTAAGTAGTTCAGTTTCACTTCTTGATCATTACTAGTTTGCGACCGTTTGCGTAGTTTCTCATCTTACTCTTGTACTCGTAAGTTAGCCACCATACATTGCTTAGTCGCTTGCTGCAACCTCACCACTTATCCTTTCCATACCCATTAAGCTTTGCTAGTCTTGATACCCATGGTAATGGGATTGCTGAGTCCTTGTGGCTCACAGATTACTACACAACAGTTGCAGGTACAGGTAATGCGACGATCATGACGTGAGAGCGATGTTTACATGTTTTGGAGTTCTTCTTCTTCTTCGTCGATCTTGGGTCAGGTTCCTGGTTGGCAGCCTGGGCTAGCAGGGTGGATATCGTTTGACTTTCTGTTTGTCTTTCATCCGTAGTCGGATGTTGTTCTCATGTATGGTGCTTTATGTATTCTTGTGGCATTTATATGCCCTTTGTATGTATCCCCAACTATTATGTAATGGTACGATGTAATGATATCCATCTTGCAAAAGCGTCTCCAATATGCGCTTCTATCCTTTGTGGGACCTTCGAGTTCCTTTAGGATAGGGTCGCATATTGGGCGTGAAAAGTTGGTATCAGAGTCTCGACCGACCATAGGAGCCCCATTGATTGTCCGTAGTTGGCCGTTGTCGATTCTAGAAGAAAACTTTTTTGGGGTCTAGTTATATCGGAGAGTAGGAATTCTTTTTTACTCCTCAGCCCCTTTGTCGCTCTGGTGAGAAATCTTGACGTAGGTGTTTTGACTTACTACTCTTCTTTTTCAACTTCTTTTAAGGATCACGCAGCTAGTTTTCGTTCGTTGCGATGTCAACTCTTTTCATCCAGTGCATTTCTTGTCAAGTTGACTCGACCCTCTTTGTCTTTTGCAAGTTCAATCCCCAGTTCTTTCTCAACACGTTGCTCCCCCGTATGAAGTTGTGTTTATCTTTCCCACCCTCCCACCCTTTTTTTCTCGAAGCCGAAGTCTGTAATCGAGTATCCATCCTACTCGTGCAAAGCCTTTGCATTCTTTCCTCAATTATTTCAACCGGTGCTTTTCTCTTCAAGTTATTCGTCGGTTCGCCGTTCCAAGTTGCCTTTGTTTTCCCGCCCTCCCACCCCTTTTTCTTACCGGAGTCTGAGCCTCTATTCGAGCATCAATTTCATTCATGCGGAGCGTCTTCAATCTTTCTTCAATTATCTCACGGTGATTTCTTGTCAACTTCATCATGGTTGGTCTTGTTTTCCTTTCCGGTGGATCCAATTCAAGTTTTTTTTCCGTTGTTGATCATATTCCTTTCCTCAACTCAAGTGTTTCCCCTTGCTCGTTCGCCTCTCGCCGGTTTATCCTTCCGGAGTGCTCGAGACATCTCAGAATATTCGTGTTTGCATTCAATTAATTCGAGGTTGTCACCTCATTCAAGACTTTCTCTAGTTCTGGTGCATCATCTCTTCTCATTCCTTTCCAACGGTGCTTCTTTTCAATGGGCCCTAACCCACAGGTCTTTTCCCAGGATCTTACCCGACTCTTCCAATTTTCCCGGAGCTATTCTAAAATTCTTTTTGAAGGTTGACGTAAGAATGAATTTCATCAGTCAGATGTTTTTCCAAGATCAATTTCAAATTATTTTCATTGTAGGATCAATCTCTTCGCTTTTGATTCTCCTGGAGTATCTCAACAATTTTTGGGGATGTTTCTCATCGTCATTCTCAACATTTGAAGATCGAAGAAGAGTTTTCCCCTAAATCTTGTATGTTCTCTCAAAGACACGTGGTGCTAGCTTGTTGCTATCCTCTTATTGTTTCCAATCGTGTGATTCTTTTCTTACCCATCCGGAGTATTTCAGGAGTTGTTTTCCGTTTTGATTATCCGGAGTCCTTCATTGAGGAATATTTCTTCGTTCCAAGTTTTCAGCTTCGTTCTCTTCTCTTCGTTCGTTTTCATTGCCACGGTGGTTCGTTTAAGAATTTCACTTCCGTTCTTATCATATCAATTCATTCGTTCTTTCCAATCCTACCGGTGGTTCATGAAGACTTTCTCAAGTTCTGCGCTATGTCTCCCCTTAATCTCCTTGACCGAGAATAAGTAGTATGCAAATCCATTGCCTCTCATCAATTTAAGTGGTGGAGGATAAGCATAACATAATTCTTATTCTTCTTTCATCAAGTTGAGTAATCTCTTCTTTTCAGAGTTGTTCATCATAATCACATTCTCGGTTCGAAGTGTTCATCTTTTCTTTTCCGGAGTTCGAAGTGTCGTTGGGCATCTTGTCGGACCTCTGTCTAATCATCACAAGGCTTTAATCTTATTCTTTTCATCCTTGAATTTTATCTCATCATCCTTTTGTCACCGAAGTTCTTCATGGTGGTTCAGCAGGATTTAATTCATCCTTCAATTGTTCATCAAGATTCTTTTCCTCTTGCGTCTCGAAGTGCAATCAATTCTCCGAATTCTTTTGAAATGGAGTTTTGCATTTCTTCGTTCTTCTCAGCTATTCAATCTTTTTCGTTTGTGACCGGCTATCACCTCATAATTTTGGAGATGTTTTCCATAAGCCCACAACAAGCGTATTCTTTTCGTTGTTGAATTTCCAACAACTCCGTTCAATCCTTCCTTGCAAGGAGGCTTTTCAACTCAATTGTGGTAGAAGTTGTCATTTTCTTGTTCGTTCTTTTCATTCCACTCTTTCAATTCTTCCAGAGGCGTTGTGTTGTCTCTTTCACAATTATCGATCCATTGTATCAAGTTCATGTTCTATTCCATTGCATGTTCAACCGGCTTGTTATCCCAATTCCTTCGTTATTACTCCTTTTCTATCTTCTTCTAACCGAAGTGGTTTCAGAGTCTATCTTGTTCCTTGAGCTTTCGATTCTCGTCATAATCGTCGTTCCTCTTTTCTACCTGAGTGCTCTTGACTTTGTTCTTCTTCTCTCTCCAGCTCTTGTTTTACCCCACCATCTTTCTCTTCCGTCTCGTTCCTAAGATTTCAGGATGAGATCTCTTGTTAGTGGAGGAGAGTTGTAACACCCCGAGACCGAGGCGCCAGGTATCTTCCAGTTATTCACCATCGTTGCCATGTCATTCGCTTGCATGTTGCACTTTTACATGTCATCATGTGCACTGCATCCTTATGTTTTCAAAACTTGCATGTGTTCGGGTCTCCCAGTTTTCTCCGTTGTCCGTTTCAGCACCCGACACTCTCACATGCACCCGTTGCACCTCTCAGATCTCGTTTTGTGAGCGGAATAAAAACATTCTCGGAATGGGATGAGATTTGTCGAGTGGCCTTGGTACATCACCGGTAAGCCGCCTGTCAAATTTCGTTCATTTGGAGGTCGTTTGATGCCCCAACGGTTAACCGTGTAACCGCTGAAACCCCTGTCTCTTTGCAGCCCAGCACCCCTTCACAACAGCCCACTAGCCCATCTAAACCCCCTCCATGCTCTCCGTCGTTGGATCACGATCGCGTGGGCGAAAACTGCACCTCAATATCTCTCTCCTAGCTCCCTCTACCTATAAAAACGTCGCCCGCCTCCGCGTCGTCGCCGTCTCCAGCCGGATCCGGCGAGATCCGGCCCGGAACCACCCGCTTGGACGAGATCCACCAAGCCCCTCATCCAAACGCCTCGCCCTGCTGTCCCGGATCCGCCACGTCCCGAGACCTCCTCGTCCAGTTTTCTCGAGGTTTATTTTCTGCTAAGTCCAAGATTTCTTAAATCATATAGGCATGTTTCACTTGATGTAACTTGCTGCATATTGCTCCGTTTTGTGCGTATGATATGTCGATTTGTTCGTCTCTGGATGCTCTACGTGGTAGTGTAATTTGCATGCATGTTACTGTCTATCTTGATGCCCTAATCTTTGTTGCAAAAGTGCTAAATGTTATAACCTGCTAAAGAATGTCATATCTTGCTGATTTGTCTTTTTGATAGCATTTTGTGTGTTTATCTTTTGAGCATCATGTCAACATGTTTTAGTAGCATACTCATGCCATCTTTACAATGGTGCAATCCATGTATTTTTATGTGCCTTGTGGTGAGTGCATCAAGCTTGTGGTTTCTAGCAGTAGCTTAGTGTTCATGTTTTGTAGTGCTCTACTTGTACATGCTTGCCATGCACTTTCATGCCTCATATATGTCTTGTAGCATATGTTTTCATTTCCATGAACATGCCTAAATGATGTTCGAGTTTTCTGTTAACTTCATGATGCCATGTTGTGAGCTTGTTATTAATTAGTCTATGCCTCTTTTGGAGATGCTCCAATTACATGAATTGAAGTATGCTATGAGTACTTTGTCCACATGCCATGTTTGACAATTTTGTACTTCATATGACCTCTGTTCAAAGATTGCAAACATGGTGTCGGTGTGGAACGACACCTATGGGATCACAAGAATCCCTACTATGGTTGCCGGTGCGCAGGGTTGCGAGAAAAGCAGGATTAGTAATCAGCACAAGGATCGTTTACCCAGGTTCGGGCCGCGAAGGTGCGTAAAACCCTAGTCCTGCTTTGGTGGGTGTATTTCAGAGAGTTCTTGAGCTCTCAAACTAGCTATGGTGGGGTGCATGGTTCCAAAGAGGCGAATCCTTCTCCACTATGCCATGGGCCTCCTTTTATAGTCGGAAGGGGTTGCCCCAGTGGCATACAGGAGGTGCAAAGGAATACAGTATTGCGAGCTTGTCGCTCATATTAAAGGACAAGTCGCATCTAATGCGCCACTTAGGTGTCCCCTAGCTTTACCAGGGACGGGGGCGAGGCCCGTCCCGTCAGTCGTCGCTCCTCCTTGCTTTGACACGCGCCCCGGCCAGTGATGCGTGCGGCGCCATGTAGGCAGGCAGGAAGCTGAGGTGGCATGGTGGCAAGGCCTCTACGAAGATCTGCATGCCGCCACACAGGCGCTTGCTGAGTTGGCCTGGAAGCTGTGTGTTGCCACGCAGGTGCCTGCCCAACTGGTTGGGCTGGCAGTTGCATGCGAACGGTGGTGGAAACTTGGTTGGTGCGGGCCTAGAAGTGGCCCTGCTGGCGCCCTTGGCGAGGGCCTTGCCGGGTGGCCCGACAAGGGCCTTGCCGTGGCGCGCTGTCGTCCGCCGGGGGTCTTGTGGTTCCCCTCGGCAAGGGTCTTGCCGAGGATCGCCGCCTTCTAATCCTCATCTGATCTTGAATATTCCTTGTCTTCACAAAGATCTGCATGCCACCACAGGGGTGCCTCCCGAGCCCTGGCCCAACGTGGCTAATGGTGTTGGGGATGTGGGCTCAAGGGTGGCTCGCTCTGTTGGTGATTGACGGGCCGCCCTGGGAAGGGGCTTGCCGGGGCTGCTGAGGCTGGCCCGGCAAGGGTCTCGCCGGGGGAACGTGCTTCATCCCTATGCTCTTTGTAGTCTTGGTCTTGGCGTTGCTCTCGCTGCCTCGGGCTTTGGTTTTACCTTGGTTCACCTCCCCTGCTCTGCTTGGTGTGGCTATGGGCACGGCTCCGACTGCCCGTGCACAGGTAAAGGGGTACAAAGGTGCGCCCCTTCTTTTGTAAACCGACAGGAGCCACCGGGCCTGGGCCACATATAAGCGCGACACGTTGTTGGGCCAGGCCCAAAACGGTGCCCGGGCAGGCGGGCCGTTTTTACCGTGGTGAAACTTTTCCCACGCATGCCGCCCACATCACGCGCACCGGGTTTTTACCGCGGTGAAACTTTTCGCGCGCTGCGCTTCCCACGTCCTACGCGCGGCGTGGAGGGGTGCTCGTGACGTGGGCGACATGCGTGGGGCGGTTTCCGCATGCATGCGTCACATCATGGTAAAGAGGCGGCTCGCGCCTTCCCCATAAAAAGGAGGAAGGCGTGGAGGCACGGCTCATTTACTGCGCGGGGCCGGGTCGCGGTCTTCAAGGCATCCACACCCCACGATCACGGGGTGGGGAGAGGTTGCTTCACCCGTCCCCTTGATTCTGCATGTTTGCCACGCGTCCTTCATGTGCTTGGTGTGGCAAGCGGTGGAGGCGGGAAACCAGGCCGTCGCTGATTGGGGCAGCGGATTGGTCTCGATTCCCTATGCCTCTGGTGGCTAGATTGGCCGAGCGGGGCGGCCGAGCCCCGACCCCGCCCCTTTATAAGGAGGGGGAAGGGGCGATGGCATCCCGCACTCTTCTGTCATCTATCTCCTCCCGCTTCTGCTTCTTCCTTTCACACACCATGGAGAAAGGGAATCCCGGTCCCTCGACGGTGGCGGCGAGGGTCGCCGCTTGACAGCTCGTCCCTCCTCCTCCTGAGCCCGCGGTGGTGGAGCCGTCCGTGAGGGGAAGGGGGAGGGGGCGAGGCCGGGGCAGAGGTGGTGGTGCTCGGGGAAGAGGAGGACGGGGCGGCGCGCCGGCTTCGCCCCCGCCAATAATGCCTTTTCCGATGGAAGGCCATGTTGGAGACCAGCCCCACGAGTTCTTCATCAGGCTGCCCTGGCCTCCGCGACGCCGTCTTCGTCTTCCCGCCCCGTTTGCTCGGGAGATGGAGCGTGACCCTCCCCAATCCCTCAGACTGCACATGAGGGGCGGTGGGAATGGGGGCACGCGGGTCGACATCGACTTCCCGGCTCCTCGGGTCATGTACCTCCGTCATGGATGGAAGACGTTCGATCGCATCCACAGCCTGACGGCAGGGCTTGTCCTCTACTTCAAATTAATGGAGGACGGCCTGCTCTCCGTCAAGGTCTTCGGAGACTTCGGGACTCGCCTGAAGTGCTGCGTGGAGAGCTCCTCCGACGGAGATTCCGACAATGGAAGCTCTTCCTCAAGAGAAAGTGATGAGGAGGACAGCTGGGCAGATGACGGGGACGAGTCTGACTAGGCGTCGGACGCCCCGCGCCTGGGCGGGTGCGGCAGCAGCAGCATCCGCACCTGGCCACTCCTCCGACGGAGTTTTGCCGGGGGTGGGGCCAGCTCCATGAACTTCTCGGGGCCGTCTCCTTGGGCGGCTGGCGTCGGGAGGCTGCAGAAGAGAAAGAGGGCGGGTGGCAAGGCCGTCAACTCGGAGTACGCGGGCACCGACGCCTTCATCGCGTATTGCCGCTCCTGCCGCCTCGTCTTCCAGCTCCTTTCCCAAAGACCGCCAAAGACTGCCCATCCGTGGGCGGCCACCGAGGTGTTCTCTTGGTGCTTCACGCTTTCGTAGCTCGCCTAGGCGCCCCTTTTTCCCTTTCGCCTCCTTGACCTGCCTCCTGAGGAGAGGGACAAGAAAGGGATTACGGGCATATCATCTCTTTTTTTAATCGGTAAGCCTTCGGGCCTTGTTAAATTTAAATCTTGTAATCCCCCTTGTTCATGTTTTTCATTTCGTATGAACTGTACTTGTATGGGCTGTTTTTAATGAAAAAGGGGGGTTTGCCGGGGGTTTTCTTTCGTGGATGGAACCCACGACAAGGAGCGAATCCTTGTTACTATTTAAGATAAACGTTTTCCGCCCGACAATAGGCCTTGCCGTCCCCCCACTTCGCTCGACCATTCTCGCGCCCTTGGCGGAGGCAGGGATGAAGCGGGCTTAGGCTCCTCGTTCTATTTCCTTGCCGACGCGACTACAACCAAATCCGGTCCCAGGAGATAATCCTTGGGTATAGAAAAGGGGAGCATGGTGGCCTAGAAATAAAACGAGGTTTCACATATCCTAGTTTCATAATGAAATGCATGATAGAGGATAAAAGACTTATCTAGATCTGCAGCCCCCGGCAATCTTATCTTGTCACGGTTGGATCCTTGTACTTGTAGCCCCCGGCAACTTGGGTTTGCCGGGGTTGGGACGCCGGTCCGTGCCCTTTCTTCCAAGTAGCTCAGCAGAAGTGCTCATGTGCCCTGCGAACTAAAAGAGGACAGAAAAGAAACAGAGAGACGCGCACTCGACCTCTAGGCTAGGGGTTAGTTACACGTCTCCAACATATCTATAATTTTTGATTGCTCCATGCTACTTTATCTACTGTTTTGGACTATATTGGGCTTTATTTTCCACTTTTATATTATTTTTGGGACTAACCTATTAAACGGAGGCCCAACCCGTAGTGCGGTTTTTGCCTATTTGGTGCTTCAAGAAAGCGGAATATCAAACGGAGTCCAAACGGAATGAAACCTTCGAACGTGATTTTCTCACCGAACGTGATCCAGAGACTTGGACCCTACTCCAAGAAGTAATAGGGCGGTCACGAGGGTGGGGCGCCCCTAGGGCGTGCCCCTGCCTCGTGGGCCCCTGTTGCTCCACCGACGTACTCCTTCCTCCTATATATACCTACGCACTTCAAACGATCGTAACAGAGCCAAAAACCTAATTCCACCGCTGCAACTTCCTGTATCCACGAGATCCCATCTTGGGGCCTGTTCTGGAGCTCCACCAGAGGGGGCATCCACCACGGAGGGCTTCTACATCAACACCATAGCCCCTCCGATGAAGTGTGAGTTGTTTACTTCAGACCTTCGGGTCCATAGCTAGTAGCTAGATGGCTTCTTCTCTCTTTTTGGATCTCAATACAATGTTCTCCCCCTCTCTCATGGAGACCTATTCGATGTAATATTCTTTTTGCGGTGTGTTTGTTGAGACCGATGAATTGTGGGTTTATGATCCAGATTATCTATGAACAATATTTGAATCTTCTATGAATTCTTTTATGTATGATTGGTTATCTTTGCAAGTCTCTTCGAATTATCCGCTTTGGTTTGGCCAACTAGATTGGTAGTTCTTGCAATGGGAGAAGTGCTTAGCTTTGGGTTCAATCTTGCGGTGTCCTTTCCCAAAGGATGTGAAGGGGCAGCAAGGCACGTATTGTATTTTTGCCATCGGGGATAACAAGATGGGTTTTTTATCATATTGCATGAATTTATCCCTCTACATCATGTCATCTTTCTTAAGGCGTTACTCTGTTTTTAACTTAATACTCTAGATGCATCTTTGGATAGCGGTCGATGAGTGGAGTAATAGTAGTAGATGCAGGCGAGTCGGTCTACTTGTCTCGGACGTGATGCCTATATACATGATCATACCTAGATATTCTCATAACTATGCTCAATTCTGCCAATTGCTCAACAGTAATTTGTTCACCCACCGTAGAATACTTATGCTCTTGAGAGAAGCCACTAGTGAAACCTATGGCCCTGGGTCTATTCTCATCATATCAATCTCCATCACTTTAATACTTGCTTTGTTTTTACTTTGCCTTTTACTTTTCACTTTGCATCTCTATACCAAAAATACCAAAAATATTATTTATCATCTCTATCAGATCTCACTCTCGTAAGTGACCGTGAAGGGATTGAAAACCGCTAATCGTGTTGGTTGCGAGGAGCTATTGTTTTGTGCAGGTACGAGGGACTTGTGCATAGCCTCCTACTAGATTGATACCTTGGTTCTAAAAAACTGAGGGAAATACTTACGCTACTTTGCTGCATCATCCTCTCCTCTTCGGGGAAATCCAACGCAGTGCTCAAGAGGTAGCAAGAAGGATTTCTGGCGCCGTTGCCGGGGAGTCTACGCAAAAGTCAACATACCAAGTACCCATCACAATCCCTTACCTCTCGCATTACATTATTTGCCATTTGTCTCTCGTTTTCCTCTCCCCCACTTCACCCTTGCCGTTTTATTCGCCCTCTCTTTTCGTTTGCCTTGATGTCTTACTTGGCCCGTTTGCTCGTTTGGTAGAAATAGTTGAGTATTTATTCCTAAACAAAGAGGCCAATATCTATGGATCCTCATCCGCTTGCCAATCTTTTTAAGAGATCCAATTATGATGAACCAATTCCTAGTGATTTGGATGCACTAGATTATCTTTATAAGGTTTTGCCTGAAATCCGTGAAGTGAGTCATGATAGATCTTTGAATAAAAAGCATGATTGCAATGATTTTACTATAAATTCTTTTGAGGTCAATTGTGCTAATAAGATGCAAAACCCTAAGCTTGGGGATGCTAGTTTTGCTATGTCTACTACTTGTTGCAATGATCATGATTGGGGTGATTCTTCTTATGATCTTGAAAAATTATTTAAGCCCCATGATGAATATGAGATTGATAATATTGTTTGCAATAATATTGAAAGTGGGTTCGTAAGAGTGTCAACTTTAGATCCCACATATTTGGAGAATGTTCAATCTTATGAAGTTTTTGATAAAAGTGGGTGCAGGAAGGTCATGACTTTAGTTAATGATAATCCCACTATTTTGGAAGAGTATCAACTTTGCATGCATGTGGATCGTGTTGAGAATATACTTTGTGATAGCTATTTTGTTGAATTTGCCTATGATCCTACATGTAATTATTATGAGAGAGGAAAATATGGTTATAGAAATTTTCATGTTACTAAATTACCTCTCGTTATGTTGAGATTGCTATTGTTCCTTTCCGCTTCCTTGCATATGCCTGTTTTTGCTTGCTAAGATAATTTGTTTGCCTATAATATGACTATGCATAGGAAGTATGTTAGACTTAAGTGTGTTTGTCACATGTTTTATGATGCTCTCTTTGTGCCTCAATTCTTGTCTTTCCTGTGAGCTTCATTGAAATCTCAATGCCTAGCTAAAAAGGCTTTAAAGAAAAGCGCTTGTTGGGAGACAACCCAATATTTTTCCTTGCTGCTTAGTAACACATAATCCATCTAGCCTCTGTTTAGATGTGGTTTTATGTTTTAATTAGTGTTTGTGCCAAGTTAGACCTATAGGATCTTCTTGGATGATAGTTATTTGATCTTGCTGTAATTTCCAGAATCTTTCTGTTCACGAAAACAATTGTTTAAAATCACCAGAACGTTATAAAATACTAATTCCAATTGCTGCTGATCACTAAACAAATTGTCTAGGTCTTCCTATTTTCGTAGAATTTTTGGAGTTCCAGAAGTTTGCGTTAGTTACAGATTACTACAGACTGTTCAGTTTTTGACAGATTCTGTTTATCGTGTGTTGTTTGCTTATTTTGATGAATCTATGGCTAGTAAAATAGTTTATAATCCATAGAGAAGTTGGAATACACTAGTTTTAACACCAATATAAATAAAGAATGAGTTCATTACAGTACCTTAAAGTAGTCTTTTGTTTTCTTTCTCTAACGGAGCTCACGAGATTTCTATTGAGTTTTGTGTTGTGAAGTTTTCAAGTTTTGGGTAAATTCTTTTGATGGATTATGGAACAAGGAGTGGCAACAGCCTAAGCTTTGGGATGTCCATGGCACCCCTAAGATAATCCAAGGACACCAAAAAGTCAAAGCTTGGGAATGCCCCGGAAGGCATCCCCTCTTTCGTCTACTTCCATCTGTAATTTACTTTGAGCTATATTTTTATTCACCACATGATATGTGTTTTGCTTGGAGCGTCTTGTATTATTTGCTTCTTTGCTTGTTAGTTTACCACAATCATCCTTTCTGTACAAACCTTTGAGAGAGCCATACATAAATTGGAATTTGATAGAATACTCTATGTGCTTCACTTATATCTTTTGAGCTTGATAGTTTTGCTCATAGTGCTTCACTTATATCTTTTGAGCGTGATAATTTTTGCTCTAGTGCTTCACTTAGATCTTTTAGAGAACGGTGGTGGATTTGTTTTAAAGAAACTATTGATCTCTCATGCCTAACTTAGATTATTTTGAGAGTCGTTAATAGCATGGTAATTTGCTTAATATTAATATACTTGGTATTCAAGATATGTGAAACTTTCTTTTGAGTGCGTTGAATACTAAGAAAAGTTTGATGCTTGATAATTGTTTTGAGATATGAAGATGGTGATATTAGAGTCATGCTAGTTGATTAGTTGTGAATTCAAAGAATACTTGTGTTGAAGTTTGTGATTCCCGTAGCATGCACGTATGGTGAACCGTTATGTGATGAACTCGGAGCATGATTTATTTATTGATTGTCTTCCTTATGAGTGGCGGTCGGGACGAGCGATGGTCTTTTCCTACCAATCTATCCCCCTAGGAGCATGCGCGTAATACTTTGCTTTGATAACTTCTAGATTTTTGTAATAAGTATATGAGTTCTTTATGACTAATGTTGAGTCCATGGATCATACGCATTTTCCCCCCATCCTTCCGCCATTGCTAGCCTCTCTAATACCGCGCACTTTCGCCGGTATCATACACCCACCATATATCTTCCTCAAAACAGCCACCATACCTACCTATCATGGCATTTCCATAGCCATTCCGAGATATATTGCCATGCAACTTTCCACCGTTCCGTTTATTATGACACGCTCCATCATTGTCATATTGTTAGCATGATCATGTAGTTGACATCGTATTTGTGGCAAAGCCACCGTTCATAATTCTTTCATACATGTCACTCTTGTTTCATTGCATATCCCGGTACACCGCCGGAGGCATTCATATAGAGTCATACTTTATTCTAAGAACCGAGTTGTAATTGTTGAGTTGTAAGAAAAATAAAAGTGTGACGATCATCATTCTTTAGAGCAGTGTCCCAAGTGAGGAAAGGATGATGGAGACTATGATTCCCCCACAAGTCGGGATGAGACTCCGGACGAAAAAAAAGAGAAAAAAAAGAAGAGGCCATAAAAAAAAGAGAAAAGGTCCAAATAAAAAAAATTAGAGAAAAAGAGAGAAGGGACAATGCTACTATCCTTTTACCACACTTGTGCTTCAAAGTAGCACCAAGATCTTCATGATAGAGAGTCTCTCATTTTGTCACTTTCATATACTAGTGGGAATTTTTCATTATAGAACTTGTCTTGTATATTCCAGTGATGGGCTTCCTCAAATGCCCTAGGTCTTCGTGAGCAAGCGAGTTGGATGCACACCCACTTAGTTTCTTTTGTTGAGCTTTCATATACTTATAGCTCTAGTGCATCCGTCGCATGGCAATCCCTACTCACTCACATTGATATCTATTGATGGGCATCTCCATAGCCCGTTGATATGCCTAGTTGATGTGAGACTATCTTCTCCCTTTTGTCTTCTCCACAACCACCATTCTATTCCACATATAGTGCTATATCCATGGCTCACGCTGATGTATTGCGTGAAGATTGAAAAGTTTTGAAAACGTTAAAGTATGAAACAATTGCTTGGCTTGTCATCGGGGTTGTGCATGATTTAAATATTTTGTGTGGGGAAGATGGAGCATAGCAGGACTATATGATTTTGTAGGGATAACTTTCGTTGGCCCTGGTCGTTTGAGAAGTCATAATTGCTTAGTTAGTATGCTTGAAGTATTATTATTTTTATGTCAATATGAACTTTTGTCTTGAATCTTTCGGATCTGAATATTCATACCACAAATTAAGAAGATTTACATTCAAATTATGCCAAAGTATCACTCCGCATAAAAAATTCTCCTTTTATCATTTACCTACTCGAGGACGAGCAGGAATTAAGCTCTGGGATGCCTAATACGTCTCCAACGTATCTATAATTTTTGATTGCTCCATGCTTCTTTATCTACTGTTTTGGACTATATTGGGCTTTATTTTCCACTTTTATATTATTTTTGGGACTAACCTATTAACCGGAGGCCCAGCCCAGAATTGCTGTTTTTTTGCCTATTTCAGTGTTTCGAAGAAACGGAATATCAAATGGAGTCCAAACGGAATGAAACCTTCGGGAACGTGATTTTCTCACCGAACGTGATCCAGGAGACTTGGACCCTACTCCAAGAAGTAACAGAGGCGGTCACGAGGGTGGGGGGCGCCCCCCTAGGGCGCGCCCCCCTGCCTCATGGCCCCCCTGTTGCTCCACCGATGTACTCCTTCCTCCTTATATACCTACGTACCCCCAAACGATCAGAACATGAGCCAAAAACCTAATTCCACCGCCGCAACTTCCTGTATCCACGAGATCCCATCTTGGGGCCTGTTCGAGCTCACGAGGGGGCATCCACCACGGAGGGCTTCTACATCATCACCATAGCCCCTCCGATGAAGTGTGAGTAGTTTACTTCAGACCTTCGGGTCCATAGCTAGTAGCTAGATGGCTTCTTCTCTCTTTTGGATCTCAATACAATGTTCTCCCCTCTCTCGTGGAGATCTATTCGATGTAATCTTCTTTTTGCGGTGTGTTTGTTGAGACCGATGAATTGTGGGTTTATGATCCAGATTATCTATGAACAATATTTGAATCTTCTCTGAATTCTTTTATGTATGATTGGTTATCTTTGCAAGTCTCTTGAATTATTCGTTTGGTTTGGCCAACTAGATTGGTAGTTCTTGCAATGGGAGAAGTGCTTAGCTTTGGGTTCAATCTTGCGGTGTCCTTTCCCAAAGGATGTAAGGGGTAGCAAGGCACGTATTGTATTGTTGCCATCGAGGATAACAAGATGGGGTTTTTATCATATTGCATGAATTTATCCTCTACATCATGTCATCTTGCTTAAGGCGTTACTCTGTTTTTAACTTAATACTCTAGATGCATGCTTTGGATAGCGGTCGATGAGTGGAGTAATAGTAGTAGATGCGGTGAGTCAGTCTACTTGTCTCGGACGTGATGCCTATATACATGATCATACCTAGATATTCTCATAACTATGCTCAATTCTGTCAATTGCTCAGCAGTAATTTGTTCACCCACCGTAGAATACTTATGCTCTTGAGAGAAGCCACTAGTGAAACCTATGGCCCCCGGGTCTATTCTCATCATATCAATCTCCATCACTTTAATACTTGCTTTGTTTTTACTTTGCCTTTTACTTTTCACTTTGCATCTCTATACCAAAAATGCCAAAAATATTATTTATCATCTCTATCAGATCTCACTCTCGTAAGTGACCATGAAGGGATTGACAACCCCTAATCGCGATGGTTGCGAGGAGCTATTGTTTTGTGCAGGTACGAGGGACTTGTGCGTAGCCTCCTACTGGATTGATACCTTGGTTCTCAAAAACTGAGGGAAATACTTACGCTACTTTGCTGCATCATCCTCTCCTCTTCGGGGAAATCCAACGCAGTGCTCAAGAGGTAGCAGTTAGCCGCCGCTAAGCACTATCAACCCTGACCAAGGAAGAGACTCGACCTAGCATGCATGCTATAACTTAGGGCACCAGCGCTTCATTTATTTATGCTCAGGGTCTGCGCCTGGCTCTGTACAAAGGGTTACATGCCTTGCCGACAAAGCTTGTACAAAAGGTGGCTTGCCGGGAGGCCCGGCAAGCCGCGCCTTATGGGTAAAACTTGCGAAGATGCTCAATGTTCCAGGAGTTGCTCACTGGGAAAACATCTTCGGTCTCCAGGTGGACTGTGCCAGGCTGGTGACTCGTATTACCTGATAAGGGCCTTCCCACTTTGGGGTCAACTTTTTGGAATTCTTGGCCGACTGAACGCGCCAAAGAACAAGGTCGCCTTCCTCAAAGCTTCGGGCATGAACCTTGCGGCTATGGTAGCGTCACAAGGCTTGCTGTTAGCATGCTGCTCTCGCAGCCGCCCGAAGACGATCTTCCTCAAGGAGCGTCGCGTCATCTTGGCGCAACTGCTCTTGCTCAAGCTCATCATAAGCGAGCACTTGAGGTGACCCATATATGAGTTCCATGGGGAGAACTGCTTCTGCCCCGTATACCAGCGCAAAAGGTGTCTGGCTTGTGGCTCGATTTGGCGTCGTCCTGATTGACCAAAGAACTGCCGGCAATTCATCAATCCAGCGCCTTCCGCTCTTGCGCAGCTTGTCAAAAGTCTTTGTTCTTAGCCCTCGCAACACTTCAACATTTGCCCTCTCCGCTTGGCCGTTGCTCCGTGGGTGTGCCACGGAAGAAAAACAGACCTTGCTGCCGAGGTCTTGAATGTATTGCATGTAGGTGTGTCTTGTGAACTGCGTGCCCTTGTCGGTGATGACTCTGTTTGGCTCACCAAAATGGAAGACTAGTCCCTTGAAGAACTTGACGGCTGACTGTGCTATCACCTTTCTCACTGCTTCCACTTTCGGCCACTTTGTGAACTTGTCAATTACTACGTACAAGTACTCAAAGCCCCGACAAAGACGGGGAAGGGGCCCAGATATCGAGCCCCTGACTGAGAATGGCCAGGAGAGAGGGATTGTTTGAAGGGCTTGAGCTGGTTGATGAAGCTTCTTTGAATGGAACTGACATGCTTCACACTTGGTTACTAGTGTCGCCGCATCCTGGAGGGCGGTGGGACAGAAGAAACCTTGCCGGAATGCCTTGCCGACGAGTGCACTCGACACTATGTGGGAGCCACATATGCCTCCATGTATCTCCGCCAACAGCTCCAGTCCTTCCTCCCGGGGGATGCACTTCAATTTCACACCGTTCGGCCTCCTCCTGTACAGGACGTCATCGACGAACTGGTACAGGGCAGACCGACGGGCTACTTTCTCCGCTTCTTCCTGCTCCTCAGGAAGCTCCCCTGTTGGAGGAACCGGACGGTATGCTGCGCCCATGCCGGAGCCTAGGGCTCGACGGCAAGGACCAAAGGCATCTCTTCCGCCATGGGAGCGGCTATCTCTATGGCCAGCGCTTGACGCCCTGCCAGAGCCAGTTGCTCTTGGGCAGGCTCAGTGTGCACGGCAACATCCTTGCCGGCCGTCTCAGGGGGCTCGGTGGGAAAGTACTTGCCGGGACCTGATTTCCTTCGCTTGTTCTGCCCCATTGAGGGTTCTACGAATGGCTGAGTTAACCGGAGCAAAAAGGTACCTGGTTCCACAGGTAGCTTGAATGCCACACGCTTTGATAGGTAATCAACGATGTCGTTCTCCATTCAGGGGACGTGCTCCGCTTGGATACCATCAAAGCGCTCATCCAGCTTCCTCACCTCATCTACATAAGCCTCCATCAATGGGCTCTGGTAATCCTTGTTGACCTGTCTGACAACAAGCTGCGAGTCACCCCTGACGATGAGCTTCTTAACCCCGAGGTCTGCCGTGATCCTGAGACCGGCAAGAAGCCCCTCATACTCCGTAGTGTTGTTGGTGGACATCTCCCTGGGAAAGTGCATCTGGACCACGTACTTGAGGTGCTCTCCAGTGGGTGCGACGAGCAGCACGCCGGCACCGGCACCTTGCAGCGAGAAAAGCCCCATCAAAGTACATGATCCAGTCGTGGTCTGCTTCCTTGCCAGGGAGGGCGGTCTCCTGGATTTCTTCGTCAGGCGTTGAGGTCCATTCTGCAATGAACTCCGCCAAGACTTTGCTCTGGATTGTCGAGGTACTTTTAAACTTCAAACCAAAACTTGACAACTCCAAGGCCCATTCCACAATCCTTCCGGTTGCATCTGGGTTATGCAGTATCCGTTGCAATGGGAGGCGGGTGACGATAGTGATCTCGTGGGCTTGGAAGTAATGACGCAACTACCTCGAGGCCATAAGGAGGCCGAAGAGCAATTTTTGCACACCAGAGTACCTCGACCTAGCCCCTTGCAAGAGGGAGCTGACAAACTAAACTGGGTGCTGCATCATCATCTTCTTCTGCACTGCCTCACCTGACTGCGCATGCACTACCTTGGTGGCGTCAAACCTTGCCGGGGGCCCTGCCTTGTCGGCACCAGGCCCTGCCTGGGGGATCTTTGGCTTGCCATCCGTTGGTTCAGCCGTCGCCACTGCCTCCTCGTCGACCTCCCTCTGCGCCACCAGTGCGGCGCAAACCACTTGATTCATCGCCGCTAGATACAGCAGCAACGACTCTTGTGGTTTAGGCGCAACCAGTATTGGCGTGGAGGAAAGGTATTTCTTCAGATCCTGCAATGCCGCCTCGGCTTCTGGGTTCCACTCCACTGGGCCTGCCTTCTTCAAGATTTTGAAGAAGGGAAGGGCACGCTCGGTGGACTTGGAGATGAATCGGCTCATGGCGGCAACGCAGCCAGTGAGCCGACGCACATCTTTGATCCACTTGGGCACCTCAATCTGCTCAATAGCTTTGATTTTGTCCGGGTTTGCCTCGATCCTGCGCTGCGACACAAAGAATCCGAGAAGCTTTCCAGACGGAACACCGAAGACACACTTCTCAGGGTTCAGCTTAAGGTTGATCTTGCGCAGGTTGGCAAATGTCTCTTCCAGATCTCGCACAAGAGTTGGCCCGTCCTTGGTTTTGATCACTATGTCATCCATGTATGCCTCCATATTTCTATGGAGCTGAGGTTCAAAACCAATTTGGGCTGCTCTTGCAAACGTCGATCCAGCACTCTTCAACCTGAAAGGCATCCGTAAAAAGCAATACGTACCACATGGGGTGATGAATGTTGCCTTCTCTTCATCCTCTCTTTTCATGAAGATTTGGTGGTAGCCCGAGTAGGCGTCGAGGAATGATAGCAGGTCACACCCGGCCGTGGAGTCAACAATTTGGTCAATGCACGGCAATTGGAAGGGGTCCTCAGGACAAGCCTTATTGATATCTGTGTAATCAATACACAGCCTCCACTTCCCATTTGCCTTGCGCACCACTACCGGATTGGCCAACCACGTCGGGTGGAGCACTCCTCTCACCAAACCTGCCGCTTCCAACTTCCTGATCTCCTTTGTGATGAACTCCTGCCTCTCCAGAGCCTGCTTTCTGACCTTCTGCTTGACGGGCCGCGCATGAGGGCAGACAGCTAGGTGGTGCTCAATCACCTCCCTGGGAACACCGGGGATGTCGGATGCTTGCCACGCAAACACGTCGACATTTGCCCGCAGGAAGGTGATGAGCGCGCCTTCCTATTTGCTGTCGAGGGTGGAGCCTATGGTGAAGGCCCCTCCCGTGCCATCCTCCCTGGCGGACATCTTCTTGGTCTGCGGTGGCTCAGCTCTGGATTTCTTGCTTTTGCCGGTAGAGCTCTCTGGCACGTCCTCGACGGTACTGCAGCACTCCGAAGAGGTGTGCTTGCCGGAGTGGGTGCGAGAGGTCTTGCCGGGCTTCTTCTTCCCTCACGGGCCTTCAGCGGCAGGAGCAGGTGCCTTTACGGCAGCTACTACAATTGCTTCCCGATAGAGTTGGTCGGCGCAAATCAGCGCGTCCTTCTTGTCGGAGGGGACGGAGATGATGGTCAACGGCCCGGGCATCTTTAGCATGTTGTAGGCGTAGTGTGATGCCGCCATGAACTTGGCTAGTGCCGGGCGGCCGAGGATCCCGTTGTAGGGCAAGGGGATCTCGGCCACGTCGAAGATGATCCTCTCCGTCCTGTAGTTCAACTCTCCTCCAAACGTCACGGGCAGTGTGTAACGCCCCGGATTCGATGCGCCAGGTGTTTGCCAGTTATTCGTCGTTGTTGCCATGTCATGTGCTTGCGTGTCTCTCTTTTCCATGTCATCATCTGCATTTCATATCATGTCATCATGTGCATTTCATTTTGCATACATGTTCGTCTCATGCATCCGAGCATTTTCCCCGTTGTCCGTTTGCAATCCGGCACTCCTATGTCTCCCGGCGCCCCCTTTTACCTTTTTTCGTGTGCGGATATTAAACGGTCTCGGAATGGACCGAGGTTTGTCAAGCGGCCTTGGTATAGCACCGGTAGACCGCCTGTCAAGTTTCGTGCCATTTGGAGGTCGTTTGATACTCCAACGGTTAACCGGGTAACCGCAAAGTCCTCTCTGAGTTGCAGCCCAACACCCCTTCCAAAGTGGCCCAAAACCCAGCAAACTCCCCTCCATGCTCTTGGTCGTTCGATCACGATCGCGTGGCCGAAAACCGCACCTCATTTGGACTCTCCTAGCTCCCTCTACCTATATATATGTCTTCCTCCCCCGGATTTCCGCAGTCCAAACCTAGTCCATCTCCTCCCACCACGCCGGACATGTCCGTTTCCTCCCGGACGAATCGCGCCGCCACCCCGCGCCTATCGTCGCCTGCCACGTGTCGCGCGCCGCCCGCCCGCGAACCCTTGAGGCCCACAGCCGGCCCTCCCGCGCCGCCCGGGCGCGCCAGGCCAGTCGCGCCGCCTCGCACCTCTGCGCCCCTCGCCACCGACCTCGCCCGGCGTGCCGCCGTCCTCCACGCGGCGCGCGCGCCTCCGTTCCGCCGCCCGAGTCGCCGCCCGTCCGGCACCGGCCGCCGCCGCCATGGCGACCGGCCTCCGCGCCGCCGCCTGCCCGGCCGGCCGGAGCTCGCCGAGCGCCTAGCGCCTCCCGCCGCCGGCTGCTCCGAGCTCCTCCGGCGCCACCCGGCCTCCCCTACGGCCGCCTCCTCCGACCTCCCCTCGGCCAACTCCGGCGAGCCGCCGCCGGACCCCTCTCCGCCCGGATCTGGGGAGTGGGATGAGATCCACCACTCCCCCGCGCCCGGATCCCTCCGTCCCGGTCCGTCTCGTCCCGGGTTGACTTTTCCCGGAGGTGAAAATCGTCTTAAGACCCCGTGCCTGCAGTTATTTTCGTGCATTTTCATCATGTCATAACTCTGCATCCGTATCTCTGTTGCGTGTGTGTAATATGTCAAATTGTTCGCCTCGAAGAGTAGATCATTTCGTCTCATTGTGTCATTTTCATTTGAGCTCGTCTTGATGCCCGAAATGCTGTTGGAAGAGTGCTATGTGATGTTAGTTTCTGATTCTTATCAGAACATGCACTTTTGTCATTTTTGCCATGGTTCATGTGTGCATCCTATGGACTTGGGTCCTAAATGTGTTTTGTAATATGCCATGACATCTTTCCAGGGGTACTTGCCATGTATTTTTATGAGTCGTGTATTGAGTGCATCAAGCTTCTTAAGTAGGGTACTTGCTGTTGCTGTTTTCCTGGCAGATTCTGTTATATTTTGTTGCCATGTTAACTTGATGCTACCGAGAGATCCATGCATATTTTGAGATACTTCAGTAAGGATGTTTTGAGCATATGGTTATGCTATATCCATCCATGCCCTTGTTTGCAATTATGGAGTGCCATAGCTTGAGTCAATCGAGCTCTACTTTTGCTATAAAATGTTCCTGGCAGATTGTTTACATGTTATTCAATTTTGCCAAGATTGTTGTAGTTGATCCTTGCATTTTATGATGTTGTTCTTGCCATGTATAGCTTCTATGCCATGTCTTCTTACTGTTGGTTGCCTTTCCATGCCATGTATTGCTCTGTGGTGAGTGGTTCAAGCTCACCAACATGCCTACTTATTGTTGTTCCTGCCATGTATGAATCTGTAATATAACTTGCCATGTTTACATGGGTGCCATCATATTTTCTGATCCTTTTTGGCTTATGGTCAGTACGGGACTTTTGTTATATGCATTTATTAGTATCATGCCATGCCTTTGTTTTCCATGTTAAGTTCCTGTAGCATGTTGTTGGATAGCTCTAAACATTGCAACCTGATGTTATTTCTGCTAAAGTCTGAAACTGTTATTATTTGCAATATTGCCATGTCATTTTGAGCATGTTCTAGTGATTTCTGGAGATAGCTCATTGTTCATGTTTTGTTATGCTTTACCTGTACATCATGCCCATGCCTTTCTTTATTATGTTAAGGTGCTGTAGCATGTTGTTTTGATGCTTGCAATATGCCTAGTTGCTGTTTTGGACAGCTTGTCCTTTAAACTTGTATAGAATGTATGTGTTGAACCGTTGCTCCGTTTTGAGTGTGCTCTATATGAAACTTGCTTAGAATTGCATGTAGTTTCATATTATCATGTTGCATCCTTGTTTTGATGTGTTTTCTTGATATTTGGGTGCATTTTGCATCAATGTCATGCTTGTTTTGCTCATATCTTCTAGGCCGTAGCTCCGAATCTAATGAACTTTATATGTAACTTGACTAGAATTTCGTGTAGATCATCGTGGTGCATCTTAACTTGCTGTTTAACAACTTGAACATAAGGTTTATTCAGATCTGGACCAATTTCGAAATTTGCATATGAGGACTTACAGGAATTGTTCTATGTTGTTTCCGGCCTCATTTAAACTTGCTTTGATGTGTTGCTCTTGTATGCATCATCTCTTGCCATGAGTAGCTTCATGTAGCTTTGGCATGCATCATGTCTTGTTCATGTGTGGTGTGTTTACTATGTTGTGTGCTTCTTCTTGTTAGTTCCCGTTTCGTTGCGAGCGTGAGGATTCGTTCGTCTCACGCTTGGTTCGGCTTCATCCGCTCGTATTCTTCATGGACTCGTTCTTCTTCCTTGCGGGATTTCAGGCAAGATGACCGCTACCCTGGATCTCACTACTATCATTGCTATGCCAGTTGCTTCGTTCTATCGCTATGCTGCGCTACCTATTACCTGTTTATAAGGCCATCCCAATTTGCCATGTCAGCCTCTAACCCTTGTTACCCTTCCTAGCAAACCGTTGTTTGGCTATGTTACCGCTTTGCTCAGCCCCTCTTATAGCGTTGTTAGTTGCAGGTGAAGATGAAGTTTGTTCCTTGTTGGAACATGGAGATGTTGTTCCTTGTTGGAACATGTTTACTTGTTGAGATATCACAATATATCTTATTTAATTAATGCATCTATATACTTGGTAAAGGGTGGAAGGCTCGGCCTTATGCGGTGTTTTGTTCCACTCTTGCCGCCCTAGTTTCCGTCATATCGGTGTTATGTTCCCGGATTTTGCGTCCCTAACGCGGTCGGGTGATTTATGGGACCCCTTGACAGTTCGCTTTGAATAAGACTCCTCCAGCAAGGCCCAACATTGGTTTTACCATTTGCCTCACCTATGCCCTTTTTCCCTTGGGTTTCCGGAGCCCGAGGGTCATCTTTATTTTAGCCCCCCCCCCGGGCCAGTGCTCCTTCGAGTGTTGGTCCGAAACGGGCAGCATCAAGGGGCCACCACGGGCAACTCGAGGTCTGGTTTTACTCGTAGGCTGACCTATCCGTGTGCCACGAGAATGAGGTACGTGCGACTCCTATCGGGATTTGTCGGCACATCGGGCGGCTTTGCTGGTCTTGTTTTATTCCGTCGAAATGTCTTGTAGCCGGATTCCGAGACTGATCGGGTCTTCCGGGAGAAGGAATATCCTTCGTTGATCGCGAGAGCTTATCATGGGCTAAGTTGGGACACCCCTGCAGGGTATAAACTTTCGAGAGTCGTGCCCGCGGTTATGTGGCAGATGGGAATTTGTTAATATCCGGTTGTAGTAAACTCAAAGTAAACTCTTCTAAAATACACCAACCGTGTGCATAACCGTGAGTGTCTCTTTTCAGGGTTGACCGAGAGGAGAACACGGTTTCTGGGTTATGTTTGACGTAAGTAGGAGTTCAGGATCACTTCTTGATCATTACTAGTTGACGACCGTTCCTTTGTTTCTCTTCTCGCTCTCATTTGCGTATGTTAGCCACCATATATGCTTAGTCGCTGCTGCAACCTCACCACTTTACCCTTCCTTTCCCCTTAAGCTTTGCTAGTCTTGATACCCATGGTAATGGGATTGCTGAGTCCTCGTGGCTCACAGATTACTACACCACCAGTTGCAGGTACAGGTTGTGCGATGATCATGACGTGAGAGCGATGTTCGCTTGTTTGGAGTCCTTCTTCTGCTTCTTCTTCGATCAGGGGATAGGTTCCAGGTCGGCAGCCTGGGCTAGCAGGGTGGATGTCGTTTGGGCTTCTGTTTATGTTTCATCCGTAGTCGGGTGTTGATCTTGTATATGATGTTGATGTATTCTTGTGGCATTTGTGCCTTATGTATGTATCCCTATGTATTATGTAATGTTGATATAATGATATCCACCTTGCAAAAGCGTTTCAATATGCGGGTCTATCCTTGGTGGAACCTTCGAGTTCCTTTTGGATAGGGTCGCATATTGGGAGTGACACAGTGTGACCTTCCCCTTCGGCTGACTCCTCCCCAGATTAACCCCTTGAGACGTGCCCATTTCCTCGAGGTCTCCATAAGGAATTTGCAGTCTTTTGATCACGACAGGCGAGATCAAGTTCAGTCCTGGACCGCCGTCAACCAACATCTTGTTCACCTTGAGGTTGCGTATCGTTGGTGAGACCAACAATGGCAAACACCCAACCACTGTTGTGCGGTCAGGGTGGTCCTCGGCGTCAAAGATGAGGGGCGTGCTGGACCACTTCAGCGGCTTCGAAGGCCGAACGACGGCTCCGCTACTGTAATCTCACGCGCCCACTGCTTGAGCTGGCAGTGAGAAGTATGTAGCGAGGCGCCACCATCGACGCACATGGCCTCCGTAGCCTTCTGGAACTCTTGCTCACCGGACTCGTCGTCCTCGTCATGATCATCGTCTTCTTGTTTCTTGTCACGGCCCCGGGCGGGCCCCTCTTGCTGGTTGTCCTTACCGGGGCGGCTTCCTTGGCCGCCACGCTTCTTGCCGGATCCCTCGGCACCGTCCTGACCTTTCTCCTTGTCCTGACTTTCATACTCGGCCTTTTGCTTTTCAGCAAGCAGCTCAACTTGTCGGCAGTTCTGGAGGTCGTGGCCCTTGGTGCGGTGGATCTTGCAGTACTGCTTGCCGGAGCCCCCTGGTTGTCGGCAGCTGCTAAGGCCCGGCAGGCGGCGCATCCGGCAATCTCCTTTCCAGGGACATCTGCCTTGACCTTCTTGGCAGCGCTGGTGTCGTCAGACCCCTCGACGGCAAATACGTCCTTGCCCTTGCATTTCCTGTTGCGACGCCGGCCCTTCTTTGTTGGGGTGGCAGCGTCTTCGTTGGTAGTGTCGGTTTCCGCACTGGCGTCTTCGCCGGGGTACTTCCTTTCCTCTTCAGCCCGGGCGCATCTATCAGCCAGAACGTAGAGCTCGGCCACATCCTTAACTTTGGTCATCGCCAGCTCTTCACGCATCTTGTGGTTGCGCATGTTCTGATGGAACACGCTGATCACAGCGGCGGGATGAACGTCGGGGATGTTGTACTGCACCCGGCTGAATCTCTGGATGTACTTGCACAGGGTTTCCCCTTCCTTCTGGGAATGATATGCAGATCACTGGCCTGCCCATGAGCTTGGTGGCCTCTTGTGAAGGCGCCAACGAACTCATGGCACAGATCTGACCAAGAAGAAATGGAATCCACCGGCAGGTGCATCAACCAAGACATAACATTTGGCTTCAGGTGCGGTGAAATAATTGGCAAGCACCTTGTCTTCGCGAGCTCTGGCCGCCTGCATCGCGATGGTGTAGATGCTGAGGAAATCGGACGGATGGGTCTTGCCAGTGTACTTCTCGCTGACGTCGGGCTTGAACGTGCGGTGGGACGGCCACTGGAACTGCCGCAGCTCATGGGTAAAGGCCCGATAGCCCACCTCGTAAGGTAGGCCGCCGGAGCCCCCCGGTGCTGGGTGGTCCATAGCGGGTCCTGCCCGCTTGTCCGAATGGTGGCGTGTATCACGACTTCGCTCAATAGTGGTCCGAGCATCTTCGTGAGCTCGTTCTCGAAGAACTTGGCGCTGGTCGCGGTGGGTCCACGGGTCGGACGACGCTATAGAGATGTTATCACAAGCGTCGTCCCGACGGGCAGACGCCCGCGGCGGCCGGCGAGGAGGAGGAGAGTGCACCGTGGCCGTAGCTCCCCTGGTCCTCCCAGCGCCAGCATGTGGTGGCTCGGGGGAGCGCCGACCCGAGGGCCCCGCCGGTCGTGGATCGTCTTTGTTGGTGACAGCGACGAGGCTCCGGATGGTGGCCCTCCACTCATCGAGCTTCTCTGCAGCAGGAGAGAAGTCGAGGAGCAGCTGCGCGCGCGCCAAAGCTTCTGCGGGCGTGGGCGGCAGCGACAGCTACGTGGATCGCGGCGCACTTCGACTTCTAACCGCGTTAGAAGGAGCTCCGTCACGACCCAGCGGTTGCATGCCATTTTCGCCAGCACCTCGGCGGGCATGCTTAACTTCTTCATCCGCGAACGACGCACAGGGCTCTTCCCACAGCGGTGCCCAGGGTCACCGGCGTGGTGACGCTACTCGCTGCGCACACCATGGGAAGAGCGCGCAGTGGTCACCGGCGTGGGCATCTTGGAGGTTGTTGCGCCGCCCGCGGGTGGCACAACGACACTCCTGGAGGGCCCCGCGCCGCCTGCGGGGGGCCCAGTCCCATCTTTAAACTTGGTGATGTGCGGCCCATCGCCTGGTGCGCGAACGGTGACGCTTGCCAGGCTCTGATTGCCAGGGCGATGTTGGTGCTCACGGACCGCGGTTCGGGTTCTGTCAGCGACCGGGCCGCTGCTCGGTCGTAGTGCTACGGGCCGTTCGGCCCCCGACGAGCCGATCGCCGTGACCGTCTTCTTCTTGGGAGCCATGGCGATGAAGAAACGCTAGGCTAGCTACTAGACCAGATTCTCACAATTGCGCCCCCTACCTGGCGAGCCAAAGATGTCGGCGTGGAACGAAACCTATGGGATCACAAGAATCCCTACTACGGTTGCCGAGGCGCAGGGTTGCGAGAAGAGCAAGATTAGTAATCAACACAAGGATCGTTTACCCAGGTTCGGGCAGCGAAGGTGCGTAAAACCCTAGTCCTGCTTTGGTGGATGTATTTCAGAGAGTTCTTGAGCTCTCAAAGTAGCTATGGTGGGGTGCGTGGTTCCAAAGAGCCGAATCCTTCTCCAGTATGCCATGGGCCACCTTTTGTAGTCGAAAGGGGCTGCCACAGTGGCATACAGGAGGTGGAAAGGCGTAAAGTATTGCGAGCTTATCGCTCGTATTACAGGACAAGTCGCATTTAATGCACCACTGAGGTGTCCCCTAGCTTTATCGGGGACGGGGGCGAGGCCCATCCCGTCCGTCGCCGCTCCTCCTTGCTTTGACACGATCCCCGGCCAGTGATGCGTGCGGCGCCATGTAGGTAGGAAGGCAGCTGAGGTGGCGTGGTGGCAAGGCCTCTACGAAGATCTGCATGCCGCCACGGAGGCGCTTGCTGAGTTGGTCTGGAAGCTGCATGTTGCCACGCAGGTGCCTGCCCAGCTGGTTGGGCTGGCAGCTCCATGCGAACGGCGGTGGAAACTTGGTTGGTGCGGGCCTGGCAGTGGCGCTGCTGGCGCCCTTGGCGAGGGCCGGCAAGGGCCTTGCCGTGGCGCGCTGTCGTCCCCGGCAAGGATCTTGCCGGGGATCTTGTGGTTCCCCTCGGCAAGGGTCTTGCTGAGGATCGCCGCCTTCTAATCCTCATCTGATCTTGAATATTCCTTGTCTTCACAAAGATCTGCATTCCACCACAGGGTGCCTCCCGATCCCTGGCCCAACGTGGCTGATGGTGTTGGGGACGTGGGCTCAAGGGTGGCTCGCTCTGTTGGTGTTTGACGGGCCGCCCCGGCAAGGGGCTTGCCGGGGCCGCTGAGGCAGCCCCGGCAAGGGTCTTGCCGGGGGAACCTGCTTCGTCCCTCTGCTCTTTGTAGTCCTGGTCTTGGCGTTGCTCTGGTTGCCTCAGACTTTGGTTTTACCCCGGTTCACCTCCCTTGCTCTGCTTGGTGTGGCCGTGGGCGCGACTCCGACTGCCCGTGCAGAGGTAAAGGGGTAAAAAGGTGTGCCTCTTCTTTTGTATACCGACACATGGTATGATGATGTTGTTGTTTTACACTTGCTGAAACTGTTACAACATTCAAACTTGTCTTGATGGTTCCCACTAGTCCATGAGCCATATGTATATGATGCTTTGAGGTTATTTGTTCCTTGTTATGTGTACTTTGATTACATGCCCTTGGTTGCCTTGTAACTTACTGTAGCTTGTCTCTTTCTTGCTCTCGAGTTGCCATTATGCCAAATCTGTCAACCTATTAACAGTATGTTCCATTTTGCAAGAATCATAATACTTGCTCCATGCATCATATGAACTTCTGCCCATGGACTAAGTTGATATCATGTCTACTACATGCACATGTCTTTTGCATAATTATTAAAGTTTCTATGCTTGCTGTTATGTGCCTCCAAAGTCACCATCATAATGTTATTGTTTTACATTCCCAGATTTCCTCTAAGTCTGAGAATCTGTTTTTAACTTGCAATCTTGTCTTGATGAATGCCATTGATCTAGGGATTATATGGAGATGCTTAGTAATCAAGTTTTTTCCATGTATAACTTGTATATTGATGCCATGCTTTTGTTTGCTATGATATTGCACTGTAGCATCACTGTTTCATGCCTACAACATGTCAACATGTTATTTCTGCTCACATGTATGCTCTGTTTTTCACTAAGTCATAATCTGTGTTGGTTTGCTCATGTTGGTTTAATCTTGATGTCTATGAAAATGAACCTTGATGATAATTGAAGCACGTAACCTTTTCTTTGAGTGCATATCAAGTTTGTATCCATATGTTTCCTGTAGCGTGTTTCCTTGATTGCAAAGTGCTTAGTTGCTGTTTTGGGCAGATTGTGTTTGAAACTTGTATTGAGTGTATGTGTTAAACCGTTGCTACATTTTGAGCATGCTCTATATGAAATTTGCTTTGTTTTGCATGTAGCTTAATGTTACCTTGTTGCATCGATGTTTTGGAGTATGTGCTTGATGTTTGAATACATTTTGCATCAATGCCATGTTTAACTTGTTTTGCTCATATCATTTAGGCCGTAGCTCCGAATTAAACGAACTTTATATGTAACTTGACTAGAAAGACGCGTAGATCATCTTGGTGCACTTTAAATTGCAGTTTAATAACTCTAACATAATGTTTTGTTCAGATCAGTACCAATTTTGAAATTTGCATTTGAGGACTTACCGGAATTGTTGTATGTTGATTCCGGCCTCATTTAAACTTGCTTTGATGTGTTGTTCTTGTATGCATCATATCTTGCCATGAGTAGCATCATATAGCCTTGGCATGCATCATATTTGGTGGAGCATCATGTCATGTTATGTGTTGTGTGTTTAACATGTTGTTTGCTTCTTTCCGGTTGTGCTCCTCCTCAATAGATCCCGTTTCGTTGCGATTGTGAGGATTCGTTCGACTAAGTGGGATCGTCTTCTTCCTGGACTCGTTCTTCTTCCTAGCGGGATTTCAAAGCAAGATGAACGTCACCTTGGATCTCACTACTATCTTTGCTATGCTAGTTGTCTCGATGCCATCACTATGTCGCGCTACCTACCACTTGTTATCAAGCCTCCCAAATTGCCATGATAGCCTCTAACCTTTTCACCCTTCCTAGCTAACCGTTGTTTGGCTATGTTACTGCTTTGCTCAGCCCCTCTTATAGTGTTGCTAGTTGCAGGTTGTTCCATGTTGGGACATGGATATCATGGATATCATGGGATATCACAATATCTCTTATTTAATTAATGCACATATATACTTGGTAAAGGGTGGAAGGCTCGACCTTATGCCTGGTGTTTTGTTCCACTCTTGCCGCCCTAGTTTCTGTCATACCGGTGTTATGTTCCTTGATTTTGCGTCCCTAATATGGTGAGGGTTTATGGGCCCGTCTTGACAGTTTGCTTTGAATAAAACTCTTCCAGCAAGGCCCAACATTGGTTTTAACATTTGCGATAATAATACTTGAACTAAATAATTAATTGGCATAGGGCGTCATGAACCCGAGGATTCTTTTCTACATACAGGGAGGGGCCAGCGCTGATGGCGTTGGTCCGAAACGGGTAGACTGCGAGGCCACCACGGGGCAACCCGAGGATCTGGTTTTACTCGTAGGCTTTCCCATCCAGACATGGCCTGAGACGAGATACACGCGGTTACTATTAGGGTGTCGACACGCCGGGAGATCTTGATGGATTAGTTTTACCATTGTCGAAATGTCTTGTGCACCGGGATTTCGAGTGTGGTTGGAGGGTCCTGCGATGGAGGATTCTCTCCGCGGATCATGATCTTGTCATGGGCTAAGTTGGGACACCCCTGCAGCGTTTGAACTTTCGGGAGCCATGCCCGCGGTTATGTGGCAAATGGGAATTTGTTAATATCCGGTTGTAGAGGGCTTGAAGTAAACTCAACTAAAATACACCAACCGCATGTGTAACCGTGACTGTCTCTTTTCGAGGAAGTTCGAGAGGAGAACACGGTTGGGTTATGTTTGAACGTAAGTAGTTCAGTACCACTTCTTGATCATTATTAGGTTGCGACCGTTTGTGTAGTTTCTCATCTTACTCTTGTACTCGTAAGTTAGCCACCATACATTGCTTAGTCGCTTGCTGCAACCTCGCCACTTATCCTTTCCATACCCATTAAGCTTTGCTAGTATTGATACCCATGGTAATGGGATTGCTAAGTCCTCGTGGCTCACAGATTACTACAGAACATTTGCAAGTACAGGTAATGCGATGATCAGGATGTGAGAGCGATGTTTACATGTTTTGGAGTTCTTCTTCTTCTTTGTTGATCTTGGGTTAGGTTCCTGGTCAGCAGCCTGGGCTAGCAGGGTGGATGTCGTTTGAGTTTCTGTTTGTGTTCCATCCGTAGTCGGATGTTGTTCTCATGTATGGTGCTTGATGTATTCTTGTGGAATTTGTATGCCCTTTGTATGTATTCCCAACTATTATGTAATGGTACGATGTAATGATATTCACATTGCAAAAGCGTCTCCAATATGCACTTCTACCCTTGGTGGGACCTTCGAGTTCCATTAGGATAGAGTCGCATATTGGGCGTGACACATGGACCCCGCGAACGAGGAATGTGCCCCAGCAGTAGAGGAGGTGCCGCTAGTCCTCGTTGTCGAGCCCCAGGATTCAATTTGGGCAAGGCACATAGTCCACTTCCTCCAAACCGGGGAACTTCCCGACGACCAAGATTGCCGGATTACGGGTTTCGACAAACCCTTGAGAGGTTCGAACTCTAGGGTGTGCACGAAGAACACTCTCTCCCTAGCTCGCAAGCTCAAAGATCCCACAACCTCGCTCGACGGACCCAAAGAACGAGAGACACGGGGGTTTATACTCGTTCGGGCCACCTTGCGGTGTAATACCCTACTCCATTGTGTGGTGGATTACCTCGAGGGGCTGAGGATTAACTAGTACAGTGGACGAACAGCCTCAGGAGGTGAGGTGTTCTTGGGCTCGATGAGCTGATGTGTGTGAGGATGATCTAAATGATCCGTCCCCCGCTAAGGTGGTGGCTAGGTCCTATTTATAGTGGCCTTGGTCCTCTTCCCAAATGTTCGGCGAGAAGGGATCCCACAACGGCCAAGTTTGAAGCAGGACACCTAGTACAAGATATCCTGACAAAAGGTGGTCTTCGCCTACCAAAGGCTCTGCTGGTGATGCGGCTATGGGCTCCGCGATGACCTCCGTCTTGTTGGCCTTGGTCTTGTTGCACCTATATGGAAAACTTTGCCTGATGCCTCGGGACTCCACGCCTGCACTCGCCTCCTTAGCACCAAAGAGGAAACTGGTACATTGCGCCCGCTGGCGCCCGCCTGGCCGTGGTCATCATGGCTCACGTCACGTGAACCTCGCGAGGTGTCCCTTTCATAGATATCTCCGCTCCTCGGGAGCCAGCCTAGTGAGGCCACCCCCAGGGAGGTCTTGGTGTCGTCTGCCTCACGAGGCTTGGCCCCTTGCAAGGGTCTTGGGTTGTCATTGCTGAAGCTGGGCTGTACCAGGCCGTTGGTGAAGCCATGCATCGGGCCGCAGGCAGGAAAGTCTGGGCACCACCGGTCCAAGAACGCTGACAGTAGCCCCCTGGCCAAAGACGTGCTCGAACTTGGCTTCGAGGCGAAGCCAAAGGGCAAGTGCGGAGCGCCGCGGGCCCCAACCGCCTGCGGCCTTGATTGACGCATATCGATCGATGGGACGTGGGCGCTGCTGCTTCCCCATGCTGCCTCGGCAATCGTTCGACTTGATGAGACCTTGCTGCATGCAGAAGAAAACCATCATTACCTACGATCATGGAGGCCGGCGGTTGGCCTCCTTCTGGCTATAAATGAGGAAAGGGGCGGAGCCCCCGTTGCTCATCTCCTTCTCCATGCCTCCTGCTTCTTATTCTTCCTGCTCACCTCGCTGTCTTGCTGTATTCCAATGGCGCCGACGAAGAGGTTCTCGGCCGCAGAGAAAGGGGAGGCTCGCCAGGAGGGGCCTGGCACGCCACTGCCCAAAAGGGGGCGAGGTCGCCCCCGTAAGCATGCTGCGACCCCCGCCATGGCTCCTCAGGGGCGCGGTCGCACTCCTTCAGGGACCGGTGTCGTCCCCGGCGGTCGCAGTGGTGCCTCCTTCCACGGCGGAGGCCGCTCTGGGCGGAGTAGCCCTTGCGCCGAGGGGAGGCGTGCTGTGGTCGCCAGGCCTCCTCGGACGCGCTTCCATTTGGCGGAGGTATTCCCGGAGTTCGTTGTGTGGTCGGAATGTCCGGCAGGCACCTGGCTCCAGCTCCCGCGCTCCTTTGCCTGCGAGCTACCGGCTGGGGGTCTTAGCGGCCTCTGGCTACAAGATGAAGGTTGCTGCAGTAAGGCCTCGTGTGTCGCGGTGGAGACCTCTGTTGCAGGCAACGTGGCCCTGACCCGCGGCTGGCAGGCGTTTTCCCTCGCGCTCGGTCTGAGCGGGCGGTGCACCCTCCACTTCAAGTATGATGGCGCCGTGACCCTCTTTGTGAGGGTTTTCGGGGGAGATGGTCACCGCGCAGGGTGTTGCCTCGAAGACAGCGATGGCGACGACGAGCTCGGCCTGGGCGATAGCCGTGACGAGGTTGAGGGCGAACTCGCCTTTGGCGATGGCCGCGGTTCTCCCAGTGGGGGCAGCTTCTCTAGCAGTGAGAGCACCAGTAGCGGCGGCTACGACCAGCCGCCTCGCCGTCGGGCCCGCTTCGAGGATGGTGGCGGGTCGCCCCGCCGCCACGTGATGGTGAAGTGCGAGAGGGGCTCAGACTGAGCTCAGTCCAGGAGGCCCTCGGTGCTGGGCCTCGTGAGCCGCCACGGTCGCGCGGGCCGCTTTTGTTTGACTTTTCCCTCCTTCCTCCATTTTGAGAAAAGGAAGATGGCCCTGTTGGGGCATGTTATGAACTGCGGTCTTTATGCTATTATGTTATGCTTATTGCTCTGACGTTGTTCGTGCTCCACATAGATGTAAGAGGGGCAACTTAGCTTAATATGCTCAGGGTTGGTTTTCGTCTCGTGAGGGCGCGCCTCCTGGCATGTGGTGAGGCTTCCTTGCTATTGGCTCGGGCGCCGCTAACCTCGGGAGGCATCGCAAAGCTGCAAAAAATTGTTAGGACATCTGTCGAGTGCCTTGTTCTTCCTTGCGCGAGCAGCGTTCTCGGACTGGGGATGCCCAAACTTGCCTGCCTGCAGCCTGAGGCGTGGCTCCACCAATGGCCTGGAACGGACCCACTTCAGCAGCGACAACCCAAGACCCTCACGAGGGGCCAAGCCTCAAGAGGCGGACGACACCAAGACCTCCTTGGGGGATGTCCTCACTAGGCCGGCTCTCGAGGAGCGGAGATATCTATGCAAGGGGCATCTCGCGAGGTTCACATGACGTGAGCCATGACGTCCAAGGCCAGGTGGGCGCCAGCGGGCGCAGTGTACCAGTTCCTCTTTGGTGCTAAGGAGGAAAGCGCAAGAGCGGGGTCCCGAGGCATCAGGCAAAGGTTTACATATCGGTGCAACAAGACCAAGACCGCCAGGACGGCAGGACGGAGGTCATCACGGAGCCCACAACAACATCACCACCAGAGCCTTTGGAAGGCGAAGACCACCTTTTGTCAGGATAGCTTGTAGTAGTTGTCCCACTTCAAACATCGCCATTGTGGGATCCCTTCCCTCCTAACATTTGGGAAGAGGACCAAGGCCACTATAAATAGGACCTAGCCACCACCGTAGCGGGGGACAGATCATTCAGATCATCCTCACACACATCAGCTCATCGAGCCCAAGAACACCTCACCTCCTGAGGCTATTCGTCCACTATACTAGTTCATCGTCAGCCCCTCGAGGGAATCCACCACACACTAGAGTAGGGTATTACACGGCAAGGTGGCCCGAACCAGTATAAACCTCCATGTCTCTTGTTCTTTGGGTCCGTCGAGCTAGGCCGTGGGATCATTGAGCATGCGAGCTAGAGAGAGAGTGTTCTTCGTGCGCACCCCAGAGTTCGAACCTCTCAAGGGTTTGCCGGAACCCGTAATTCGACATTTGGCGCGCTAGGTAGGGGGACGCTGAGGCCTTTCTCCTCTCAATCCACGCACCACCGCTCCACCGCATCCATGGCTGACACTCGCCGGGCCCACGCTGAGCGTCGAGCAGCCCTTGCCGCTCGCGTCGCCCAGACGGCGCCCGTCGGCGGACCACCCCGTCGCTCTCCATCACCCGCTACCAACGCCGCCACTGGCCCGACGGGAAACGAGTAGCAAGCTTCATTGCTGCACCCCTCCGTGCGGCGGGCGGACGCACCGCCACCCCGTCGCTGACTCTAGCCAGCTCCTCGTCCCACCCTCGTCGCGCACCCGGGGACGCGCAGGCCGTGCTGCTCATGGCGCGTGAGCTCCTGTGTTACTGCCCCGTCGATGACCTCTATGAAGACCGGCTAGACCGCATCGCCGAGCTCGTCAGCGCTGCTGGGGGCTCTCCCGCACTGTCTCTCTCGCTACCTCGTCCACCTCCGGTTGTAGGCGACGTAGCCTATGGAGCCCCTCCGCCACCTCCACATCAAGACGTCGCCCTCGCACCAAGACGCGCGGCCCCGCAGCGTGAACCACGGCATAGGGCGCCCGCGCGTGAAGAAGAAAGCTGCCAGGAAATCATGCGGCCGCAAGAAGATGCCCCTGCACTCCCCGCACCACCATGTAAAGATAGCACGCCGCCAGCGGCGGCAGTTCGTGGGTACCAAGACCAGGCTCCATCTCCACAACAGGCTCCAGTGACCACGGCGGGCTGCCGCGCCTTCACCCCTGAGCTGCGCAGCGTTGTCTGGCCCGGCATGTTCAAGCCCGACCTGCCTCTATGCTACGACGGCACCCCCGACCTCGTTGAGTTCTTGCAGCTGTCGGCATTCTGCGAACGGGGGTCCCCAGACTTGCCTGTCTGCGGCCCACGGCGTGGCTCTGCGAGCGGGCCCGTATGGCCCATCTTCACTAACTAGCACTCAAGACCCTCGTGAGGCGGACGGTGCAAGACCCCTTCAGGAGTGGCCTCACCAGGTTGGCTCGCGAGGGGCGGAGAGATCAAGGCAAGGCATACCTCATGAGGTTCTCATGACGTGAGCCATGACGACCGAGACCAGGCGGGCGCCAGCGTGCACTGTATCCTTGTTTCCTCTTTGATGCTAAAGAGGCAAGCGCATGCGCGGAGTACCGAGGAGTCAAGCAAAGGTTTCCATATCGGTGCAACGAGACCAAGACCAGCAGGATGGCAAGACGGAGGTCACCATGGAGCCCAAGGCGGCGTCACCACCAGAGCCTTTTGCAGGCGAAGACTGCTTTTGTCAGGATAAGCTCTGCTAGCTGCCCCTTTCAAATTGGTCGTTGTTGGCTCCCTTCCCGCTCAATATTTGGGGAGAGGACCAGGGCCTATATAAATAGGATTAGCCACCACCATAGGAGATAACTCATTTGGATGCATCTCATCTCATCTCAAGTAATCCTCACCCACACAAGTTCACCAAGCACAAGAACACCTCGCCTGAGGAGGCTATTCTTCCCCTTGTACTGTTCATCCTCAGCCCAAGAGGCAATCCACCACCACCACACTAGAGTAGGGTATTACACCACAACGGTGGACCAAACCAGTATAAATCTTGTGTCCCTTGTGTTGCGAGTTCGTCGAGTTAGCCCTTGAGATCTCAGCAAAGTCAGGACGTGGATCGATAGGGGGAGACCTTCGTGCGCACCCCAGTGTTCGAACCTTGAGGGTTTTGCTGGAACCCACAATCTGACATTTGGCACGCCAGGTAGGGGTGCACCAGAGCTCTTCTTCCATCAGCCGATCCGCTCGTTGATCCTTCGGTGCTCCGCGGCTCTGATGTCTACCGACTCAAGAGCCAATACAGACCGCTGGGCGGCCTGGCCGGCCCGGGCGGCGCCGTCTTCCCAAGAAGACCTCAACCCCGCGCCTCAGGCTGCACGCGCACCGCAAAACACCATGGGGCGTGGGTGGCGTGGTCACTCACCCTCTGCTCTTACTCCATGACAAGTGCAAGCTGCCGCGAGGGCCTCCAGCCACGCTGCCGCCACGGCGCCGCACACCCGGTGGGAGTAGGCGAACATGAGGGCCGCGCTCACAGTGGCTCGAGAGCTGCTACGATGTCGGTTAATGGAGAGCGGTCAGGATGCTTTGCTTGAGCACGTCGCCGAGCTCTTGGACACCGCGCCTTCAGGAGCGCCACCCTTCTGTACTCCGCTCATGCCACAAGCTGTGGCCGGGTTGCATGGCGGACCACGGCGCCAAGGCTCACACAGTGCACCAAAGTAGGCTTCATCGACACCGGGCGCAACTAACGGAGTCAGACCGCTCGCTACCAAGGCCACCTCCGCTGGGGGTGGGCACGAGCGGCGCCACCTACGGTATGGGCGGGATGCAACCCTACCATCCTCGAGGCGGCACGCTAGGACGGGCGACATGGAGCGTGGGGCACTACGGCGAGGTCTTTGAGGCAGCGGCCTCGGAGGCCTACGTGCCCCGCATGGTGGACCAGGAGTACATGCTGGAAGACGACCCTGGCTCGTTCCTCGAGCCGGGCTGGGAGGAGGAGACGCTAGAAGCCAGCACCTTTCAGGAGCCATCCGGAAGCCTCACCAACCGCGCCTGCGACAACGACTATAGGGTACCACTAATTCCTCAGGAGCAGGCTTACGCTAACCTTGGTGCACAGGAGGATCAGGTCCCAGCGGCGGACGGCAGTCCCAGCTCGCCGGCCTCCCTCCCGCCAGGAGGGGCACGCTGGGGACTGCAGGAAGGAAACCGGGACGAAGGCCCACCCCAGCGCCGCGCGGAGCAAGGCGTCCCCTGGAGGTAGGCCCTCTGCCAGGGAGGTTCTCTAGAGCCTACCCCCGGCAGAGGACCCGTGGTCGCCGAGGATGCCGCTGGCGTCCCCTTTGACCCTTTGGTGTCGTCCTAGTTTCTGGTCGCCCCCAATGGTGGCCGAGGGAGGCGCAAGGCGGGGCCCTCGTCTGGCGATATGAAGTAAGGCTCACATCTGTGAAGGTCTCCGCCCGTGACACTCTCACGTAATAACAAGTGGGGCTGTATACGCCCCGCAGTCTCAGGAGTGCCGCCTCGGGCCTCGGTGGCTCCCTCCTACGTCCTAGTGGAAGCACTTAGCTCCACGCTGGTGAGAAGACTCGAAGACAAGAAAACTAGACTAGGTGCCGGACGCGGCCATTTGCTTTGGATACCTTTTCTGTAGCCTTGCCTTCTGGATTTGGATTTAAGTTGAAGTTGAATTTTCATTGATGCGCGCAGGGGGTGACTTTTCTCGTTCGAGCGATTTCTTGCTATCTGGTTCTTGCCTTATTCCGAAGCTCGCTCTCACTGCGTCCCCCTCGCGGTCCCCTCGCGAGTGGAGCTGGGCGCAACATACGCACCGCGCGCGTCGATACCATGATCGGCACCTAATTATCGCGAGGCCCTCTCGGGCGAATCAGCAGACCCTTCAGGAGTTCCTCGGGAGCTCACAACCTCACGATCCAGTTCGGGGCTTACCCCGGCTAAGGTAAGCCGCAACAGCAAACTTGCCACCAGATTCATGGATTCACATAGGCGCACACTCAGCTTGACATAAAAAAATAAAGGCAGCGGTTTGTTTACATGAGGGGCTCCCCCTCTCAAACTGCTCTTACAACCTCTAGGGCCACGCCCAAGCCTCTGTGTGCAAGACAAACAGCTGGGAAGCGCAGGGATCAGTCGGACATGTCGCTCGCCGCATCGCCTCCAGACGCCTCGCTGGCATCGCTGCCACCGTCGCCAGCATCACCATCGCCTCCTTCGGCGCCGTCAACATCATCATCGACCACGTCGCCGTCGTCCGTTGCGACCACCACCGCGTCATCGTCAGAAGAGAAGGCCCTGACTAGCGTGTCCACGTTATCCTCCACCCACCGCGCCAGGTCGCCCCGGATGGCCTCCGGGACTGGAGCTATGGCGGCATCAAAGTCGAGTACTGGTAGGTGTTCTGAAGATGGCTAAAGACACGGGAGAATGCGCGCCCCAGTAGGCTGCGGCTCCTCTCTTCGATAAGCAGGCGAGCTCTCTCGAAGCGGTTCTCCAGGCGCGTCACCACATCGGCGAAGAAGCGGAGGTGGCTGGCGTAGTCGTTCACGTGGGGGTGAGGGGCGTTCTCATCACAGATGTGGCCCAGGGCAGAATTGGCCCTGTTCCGAAGGTCCTGAAGCATGGGAGCATGCACGCGCTCCAGCGTCCGCCGCTAAAGCAATTACTCCCTGTTCTGCCGCGCAACGGACTCGGTGTCAGCAACCCGCTTCTGAAGAGAGAGCAGCTCGGCACGGGCGAAGGCCAATTCCGCCTGCGCCGTGACCAGGGCGGCTGCCGTGGCCTCCTCGCGCCTCTCCACCTCAGCTAGCCTGGGCCTAAGGGCAGCAGCCCTACCCACAGCCTCCGTCTCCGCAAACTTCAACTTCAGGTCATATCTACCCTCAAGACCCGCGCGAACCTCGGCCACCCGGCGATCGACCTCCTCCTGGGCCTTGGCCTCGCGAGCACCAACGACATCTTCCGCTTGGGCAACTTGACGCTCCCTCGTCTCCAGTCGCTCAAGCTCGAGGCTACACTCCACGGCTTCCAGTGCCAACGCCTCTGGATCTCTTCTTCTTCGACGGGTGTCCCCCTCAGCGACGCAAGGGCGGCTCTGCGTGCCTCCACTTGCCGCTCCAAGGAGGCGCTCCACGCTTGGATCTCCCACGCGCGCTTCTCCGCAGCCTCGCAGCGGCGGTCAGCTTCTCGGGCCTCTTCCAGAGCTCGGGAGCAGGCTTCACGCGAGGTTGGGAGAGAAGCTTCAGCCTTCGCGTTATCAAGCTCACGCTGGAGACGCCCGAGGTTGATGGCCACCTTCAACTTATGCCGCTCCTCCGCCAACCGAAGACCCTTGGCCTCGAGGCGCGCATCGACGCCTGCGAGTTCTTCACCGAGTCGGTTCATCACGCCCATCGCCTCCTGGAAGAGCTCATGACGAACAACGCTACGTCAGTGCTCGAACTCAAGCGCACGGCCCATCTCGTCCTCCACCGCGGGGGCTGCAGGCGGGGCCCGAAGCTGCACGTCCCCTCACAGCAAGGGGCTGGCATGCGCCAGGAGGCCGGCCAGGCCTCGTGAAAGTGCAACTATCCCTAAGTGGTTTTGGTAATTCATAACAACATATAGCTCATTGAGCTAATACTATTCCAAGATGAATATTTCAGGAAATCTCAATGAATGGCATGGCATGGATGATGAAAGCGGATCCCTCAAAATATTAAGGACAAAGGATTGGCTCAAGCTCAAAAGCTCAAGACTCTTCATTCAACATTTTAGTGATCCAAGATCACATTGAGTCTATAGGAAAAGCCAATACTATCAAGAAGCGATGAGGTGTTGCTTAATGAGCCTTTTGCTCCATGTGCTTAGAGATATGCTCCAAAACCCTCCACTACTTTATCACATCCACATATGACCTAAACCCAAAGTCAAACTCGGCCCTACCGATTCTTTCTATCCGGCACCACCGAGTTCAAATGTCATAGCCACTGCCACAAACCCTAGGCAAATCGGTTTCACCGATAGGGATCTCGGTCTCACCGAGATGGGATTGTAATCTCTCTGTTTCCCTTCGTAACGTTTCGGTCTAACCAAAGTGAGCGACCGGTCCCACCGAGATTACAATGTAAACTCTCTGTTTCCCTTTTGTAACTTTTCGGTCTCACCAAAAGAGCAAATCGGTCCCACCGAGTTTACCTGACCAACTCTCTGGTTAGCTAATTACCAAATTCGGTCTCACCGAGTTTGAGTAATCGGTCTCACCGAGATTATGTTATGCCCTAACCCTAACCATATCGGTCCTACCGAGATGCATGTCAGTCCCCAATCAAAACCCTAACGGTCACTAGGTTTACTAAATCGGTCTCGACCGAAGTTTGATAATTCGGTCCCACCGAGTTTGGTAAATTGAGTGTAAAGGTTAGATTTTGTGTGGAGGCTATATATACCCCTCCACCTCCTCTTCATTCGTGGAGAGAGCCATCAGAACAAACCTACACTTCCAACTTACTAGTTCTGAGAGAGAACCACGTACTCATTTGTTGAGGCCAAGATATTCCATTCCAACCACATGAATCTTGATCTCTAGCCTTCCCCAAGTTGCTTTCCACTCAAATCTTCTTTCCACCAAATCCGAATCCTGTGAGAGAGAGTTGAGTGTTGGGGAGACTATCATTTGAAGCACAAGAGCAAGGAGTTCATTATGAACACACCATTTGTTACTTCTTGGAGAGTGGTGTCTCCTAGATTGGCTAGGTGTCACTTGGGAGCCTCCGACAAGATTGTGGAGTTGAACCAAGGAGTTTGTAAGAGCAAGGAGATCGCCTACTTCGTGAAGATCTACCGCTAGTGAGGCAAGTCCTTCGTGGGCGATGGCCATGGTGGGATAGACAAGGTTGCTTCTTCGTGGACCCTTCGTGGGTGGAGCCCTCCGTGGACTCACGCAACCGTTACCCTACGTGGGCTGAAGTCTCCATCAACGTGGATGTACGATAGCACCACCTATCGGAACCACGACAAAAACATCCGTGTCTCCAATTGCGTTTGAATCCTCCAAACCCTTCCCTTTACATTCTTGCAAGTTGCATGCTTTATTTTCCGCTGCCAATATACTCTTTGCATGCTTGCTTGAATTGTGTGAAGATTGCTTGACTTGTTCAAAAATAGCTAAAATCCGCAAAAGTCTAAAATTCGGAAAAAGATTGGGTTTTTATTGGTCAAGTAATCTAATCACCCCCCTCTAGACATACTTCAAGGTCCTACAAGTGTTATCAGAGCTTTGGTCTCCATTTGCTTTGATTTCCATAGCTTTTGGTGGTCATAGCCTTGGTTTCACAACCTAGGAGAGTATAGCGTCTAGCGAGGGATATTATCATCGTAGAGGTCCTTACTTTGATGGCACTAATTTTGCTAGTTGGAAGCATAAGATGAAAATGCATATTCTCGGACATAACCCCGCCGTTTGGGCTATTGTGTGTATTGGCTTGCAAGGTGAATTCTTTGATGGGAGAGAACTGAATCGTGAAGCTAGTGCGGAAGAGTTGAAGATGTTGCAATACAACGCTCAAGCTTGTGATATCCTCTTCAATGGATTATGCCCCGAGGAGTTCAACAAAATTAGCCGTCTTGAGAATGCAAAGGAAATTTGGGATACTTTGATTGATATGCACGAAGGTACCGACTCCGTCAAGGAATCCAAGTTGGATGTGCTCCAAAGTCAGCTTGACAAGTTCAAAATGAAGGATGGTGAAGGTGTCGCTGAAATGTACTCTAGGCTTGCTCTTATCACAAATGAGATTGCCGGCTTAGGAAGTGAAGAGATGACCGATAGATTCATCATCAAGAAGATCCTAAGAGCATTGGATGGAAAATATGATACCGTGTGCACATTAATCCAAATGATGCCCAATTACAAAGATCTCAAGCCTACGGAAGTCCTTTGGAAGAATTGTTGCTCATGAGATGTCACTCAAGGATAAGGAGGAGCTCCATAACAAGTCAAGTGGTGCTTACAAAGCCTCATGTGAAGCTCCCACATCATCAAGTGAGAAACAAACCTTCAATGAAAAAATTGAGCCTAATGGTGAAGAACTTCAACAAGTTCTACAAGAGTAGAAGCAAAGAGAGAAGTTCCAAGTCAAGGTCCTACATTGACAAAAGATCTTCTAGTCGAGAGCGAAATTGATACAATTGTGGAAGACCCGGACACTATTCCAATGAGTGTACGACACCCTACAAGAGAAGAGAAGATTCTCCAAAAAGAAGAAGTAGAAGAGAAGAATCACCATCAAGAGAGAGAAGGAGTAGAGATGATCGTTATGAACGAAGAACATCTCAGAGAAGCAAGGATTCGGAAAGGAAGGACAAGTCATCAAGGAGCTACACTAAACGAAGACATCGAGCTCATGTTGGTGAATGGGTATCCGGCTCCGACTCCGACAATCACTCCGAGAGAAGCTACACTCTGACTCCGAATACACTCAAGATGAAGGTATTGCCGGTCTAGCACTTTTGTCAACCAACTCCTACGACATATTTGATTCACCAAATGAAGGACTTGGAAGATGCTTCATGGCTAAAGGCCCAAAGGTATCACACCCCGAGTATGTTGATTTCAATAGTGATGAAGATGACTTGTTAGGTGATGATGATTTACTTGTTGACAACTCTAGTGATGAATACTATGATGAAATGTCAATTAATCATGCTAATCAAGATAAAACGAATGACAATGATAAGGAGAAGATTGAGTTTCTAACTAAAGAACTAAACACTCTTAAGTTAGCTCATGAAACTATCTTAGGAGATCATCGAGAACTTTTAAGGACTCATGAGAAATTACGTTTTGAAAAGCTCAACCTTGAGCAAGAGCATGAGTTTTAAAGGCAATCAATGATGATCTTCACAAGAAAAGTTCTTCTTATGTTGCCAAGCGTTTACTCTTATCCACTTACATGCCTCAAGTCAAGTCTAGTAACAAGAACAAGAAAGATTCTATCTCTAGTAGTAACAATAATCATGCTAAATCCAATGTTGTTGCTTCTAGTAGTTCTCTTGATTCCACTAATGATCCTCTTAGACAAGTTACACTTGAGCAAGAAAATAGCTTATTGAAGGAAATTATAGAGAAAGGTGTTTACAAGAGCCTTGCCGGGCGTAAGCAATTCGAGGAAATTGTACGCAAGCAAGGAAGGCATCAGAAGAACCAAAGTGTTGGTTTTGAACGAAAGTAGAAGCAAAGAGTAGAAGCAAAGAAAGAAGCTCTAAGTCAAGATCCTAGAATGACAAAAGATCTTCTAGTCGAGAGCGCAATTGCTACAATTGTGGGAGACCCGGACACTATTCCAATGAGTGTACGGCACCCTACAAAAGAAGAGAAGATTCTCCCAAGAGAAGAAGTAGAAGAGAAGAATCACCACCAAGAGAGAGAAGGAGTAGAGATGATCGTTATGAACGAAGACCCTCACGGAGAAGCAAGTATTCAGAAAGGAAGGACAAGTCATCAAAGAGCTACACAAAACGAAGACATCAAGCTCATGTTGGTGAATGGGTATCCGGCTCCGACTCCGACCATCACTTTGAGAGAAGCTATCACTCGGACTCCGAATACACTCAAGATGAAGGTGTTGCCGGTCTAGCACTTGTGTCAACCAACTCCTACGACATATTTGAATCACCAAATGAAGGAATTGGTAGATGCTTCATGGGCAAAGGTCCTAAGGTAACACACCCCGAGTATGTTGATTTTTATGTTGATGAAGATGACTTGCTAGGTGATGATGATTTACTTGTTGACAACTCTAGTGATGAATACTATGATGGAACGTCAATTAATCATGCTAATCAAGTTGAAATGAATGACAATGATAAGGAGAAAATTGAGCGTCTAACTAAAGAACTAAACACTCTTAAGTTAGCTCATGAAACTATCTTTGAAGATCATCGTGAACTTTTAAGGGCTCATGAGAAGTTACACTTTGAAAAGCTCAATATTGAGCACGAGCATGAGTTCTTAAAGGCAATCAATGATGATCTTTGTAAGAAAAGTTATTCTTACATTGCCAAGCGTTTACTCTTATCTACTTACATGCCTCAAGTCAAGTCTAGTAACAAGAACAAGAAATATTCTTCTTCTAGTAGTAACAATAACAATGCTAAATCCAATATTGTTGCTTCTAGTAGTTCTCTTGATTCCACTAATGATTCTCTTAGCCAAGTTACACTTGAGCAAGAAAACAACTTATTGAAGGGAATTATAGAGAAAGGTGTATACAAGAGTCTTGCCGGGAGTAAGCAATTTGAGGAAATTGTACGCAAGCAAGGAAGGCACCGGAAGAATCAAGGTGTTGGCTTTGAGCGAAAGTTCAATGCCAATTGAGTTGAGTGGGAAGAAGATCAATACCCCAAGACGAAGTTTGTTCTTCCTCAACAAGAGAAGTATGATCCTACTTCCTTCAAGGGAACACAAGCACAAGATGATCTTCCACCACAAGACAAAAAGAACAAAGGTAAGGACAAGCTTCAAGAGGAAATTGATGCATTTGAAGAAGCACCTAAGGCCTTGGTCAAGTGGGTTCCCAAGACTACGTCAAGTTCTACTTCATCAAGTACAACTACTACACCAAGGATTCCCATCAAGATGATGTGGATCCCAAAGAAGAAGAACTAGAGAGTTCTTGAGGGTGACTCCGGCAACATTTTCACTCAGATCATTATGGCAAGGACAAGTGCAATCAACTTCCATATCTTGCACTAGTTCAAGGAGTCACAAACCCTCATGTTGGTAAGGCAAGGGACAAGGTAACCTATTGTTTTCATGGACATCATTTTGTGTGTGCATCACTCTATGTCTATGGATATTATTGTTTGTTCCTTGTGGGACTAACCCATGTAGGTATTGAAAGTGCAACTCACATCAAAGGATTGCTCCAAACGATCTACATCAACATTGAGCATCCACATCTTCAATACCTACATGAAGTCATCATCGAAAAAACCCAAGGTTAGTTTATCCATCTAAGGGGGGATCTCACATCTAGGGGGAGCTTAACTCTAAGAATTGAGTCAAAGCAACTCTAATGATGTGAACACATAAATGCTTTATGTAAAAGTGGTAACCACACTTGAGCTTAAACTATGAGTATGACCTATGATCAAATGTTCTCATTTGACTCCTCAGTCAATATACTCATATATAGATGACCTAGTCATCGCCAATTGTTTGATAGATGCTAGAATTGGTTGTGCATGCCTTGTCACATATTTCATTTCTCATCTTATTGTGTGAGCATGTTGGTTGCATATTTACTCATTCGAGGACATCCAGTTGTTGTTTTGATTGATTGGCTTCTTTTTCTTTGGCCAAGTGGATGGACAAGAATGCCTAAGAACCTTCTCTAGCTATCTATGCTTTTCTCGTCTCAAACTCTATTCATGCTACATCACAAAATTTTATCAAGTCAGATTCGAACCACTCTGTGTGAGGAGCACTCGGAGTCCCTGATTTGCCATAGACTTAAACTTCCAAAACTTCTTTGTGATTTTCGGTCTGACCGGTTCCTCCATTTCGGTCATACCGAGATTACTAAGTCGATCTAGGTTTTCATCTCGGTGCAACCGATTTGTACTTTTCGGTCACACCGAGTTGCAATAACTGTTCATAGTTTTGCATCTCGGTGCCACCGAGTTGTACCACTCAGTCACACCGACAGGGTCGGGCTATATATACGCACGGGAAAAATTTGGAAAACTTTCTTCGAATCTTCTCGCCCGCGCATAGCTCGCTCTGCCAACTTGGTCTACGGATCGTCGACTTCGCCGCCACTGCTTCCAATCGCTGGTCTCCGCCGCCAAATCAACGGAGTTCTCCTCCACCGCTGCCGCCAGAAGCGAGTTCCCGCGAACTAGGGTATGAACTCGATCACGTGCTTTCCTCGTCGATTCTCGCACATTGTGTTCTTTATGCATCTTGCCACGATTGAAACACTCCTATCCAATCAAATCAATCCTTAGAATAGTTGCGATTTGAAAATTTAGGGTTAGGTTTCACTTGAAACCATCTCGGACCCACCGAGTTGAAAAACTCGGTCCCACCGATTTGGCTAATGCCATTGCACTAGTAAGTCTCGGTCTGACCGAGAATTGCTAATCGGTGTGACCGATTTCAGAACTATGTGAAACCCTAGAAGTCTCGGTGCCACCGAACTGTGACTCGGTCTGACCGAGTTCACTAGTTTAGGTTCCAAAATTGCTTTGGTATCACCGAGTTTGGAAATCGGTAGATCCAAAATGTTTTCAGTGGAAACTAAAACTAAGTGTTTTGAATCATTCTTTTGCAAAAATCTCTGCATTTTGTGATGCTCATCCACTCTACCTCATCTATAACTATTCACAGGGTCAGCAGTCAGTTGGACAACATGTCAGACCAAAGTGATAGCCAGAACAAATCTGAAGAGCAGATCCAATTGAGGTAGGGCACTAGTCCCTCAAGCAGCTCAGATGAGGGGAGCAGAAGCACTCCGAGCAATTTGCCCAAGGCTGCCACAAGGACAAGAAAGAAGAAGACCTCAGAGTCTGAGGATGAGGATTATGTGGCAGTTGAGGATGAGGCAAGCTCCAAGAAGAAAGTGCTCAAGAGGGAGTTCAGCTTATCTGCAGTGAAGCCTGGTTTGAAAATCAAAAGGCCAGCAGGTAGACAACCAATGTCCAAAGCCAGAGTGTCTACTCAAGCTCCTTTGGAATCTCAACCCAAAGAGCCTGTTGCAGTAGAGAGAAAGAAAAGGAAAGAAAGGGTCAAGAAGACCATGGCAAGAGTGATTGGGAAGCCTTCCATGATGGAAGAGGAAGAATAAGAAGAAGAGGTTGCAGAACCAGCACCCAAGGCACAAAAGCTGATGGGTGATGCTATCAAATCAGGGGCTGCAACTTCCAAGCCCAAAGCTGCCCCCAAGCCCAAGAATGCACCCAAGAGGAATACCAGGAGCATACCAGCAGCTGAAAAGAACAAGGCCCCAATGCCTGAGGTAGATGCTGAGGAAGATGAAGAAGGGCAGGTCCTAAGGAAGCTCAAACCCAAGATCCTAGACCACAATGATGCTCATCCTGTGGCTGAAAACATGAAGATCAGGAGAGATAATGGGTTGAGGCAATGGAGAGAGTTAGATCCATATGCCATGAGGAGAAGGACTGTTGTGGACTACAGGTTCCACACCAAGGAGCAGCAGGACTTTTATGAGACTATCTTGCTGGATAAGAAGCCCATAGTTTGTGATATGAGATGGATCAACTGGACCTACATGAAGGAGAACGCAGAACACTACCCTGGAGTATATGACAGCTTCAGTGCTTGTGGAGTTGCTGATTTTGTTGGGAAGAAGCTCACCAACTGGAACGATGAACTCATCATGCAATTCTACTCCACAGCACATTTCTATCCAGATGGCAGGATAGTGTGGATGTCAGAAGGAACCAGATATCAGTCTACCATAGAGGAATGGGCAAGTTTTATCAATGCCCCAAAGGAAAGTGAGGATGACCTGGACATTTATGGTAAGAAGAAAATGAATCATAACTCTATGTCACACATGTACAAGGAGATCCCAGATGATGCACTTGAGACCTTCAAGTTTGGATCAGTTCATTTTCTGCTGTCAGGGCTGCCTACGATCAACTGGATCTTAAGGCATACTCTATTGCCAAAATCAGGTGACCATAACATGATTAGAGGACATGCAATCAATTTGCTTCATGTTTTTGATGTGCCTCGAAATTCAAGGTCATGAGCCTCATAGTCGAGACAATTAAGAGGACAATGAGCAGATCGAGAAGAGGAGTTGTGGTTATGCCCCATGATTCGTGGAGTTGATAAACTCGAAGATGGGCACAGGAAAGTATCTATTGGATAAGGAACACATGGTTCTCTATCCTGAATTTGAGGACAATCAAGTTGTCATGACTGAGAATGAACCAACATCAGTGCAAGCTTAGGAGAGAAAGGAAAAGGAAAGGCAAGAGAAAGCTGCAAAGATGCCAACTCAAGCAGAGGCATCTGACTACTTTCTGAAGAACAAGCAGGAGCAGCTTGGTTACTTAATAGCATCAACTCTACTGATTGAGAAAGGGTTGGCCACCCTAACTCAAAACCAGGAGATCCTGAAGAGAATCATGGAACAAAAATTCTATGATCTTGATGTCAAAGTTGTGCGAGATGCGGAAACGTCTTGACCTCGGTGCGAGGGGACGTGATGCATGTTATAGGCAGGGGCGCAAGATCCCTGATAGCGCATACAAGATGGTTGAGATATTACAGGAGACTTGGAGGACAAGAGATAAGAAGATAGAGTAGGTTACAAGAGATATTTGAACTACCTAACTTATCTATAGATAGATAATCAGAGCCATTCTTCTTCCCATCTAGTTTTCCCCTGATTCTAGTCGCACCACCCGAAACATGTCTTCCTCCTCCGGCGTATCTCACCCTAGCCTCAGTGGGCAGGTGATCGAGAAACTCTCTCGCACGAATTACGTGCTATGGCGCACAGAGATCACACCACAACTTCGTGGCGCCGGTGTCTTCCAATACGTTGATGGCACCTCGCCGGAGCCGACCAAGCTTCAAGCTGCCAAGGACAAGGACGACAAGGACACGTTTGTGCCCAACCCTCTCCACCCCATCTGGGTCCGGGAGGACCAGCAGGTGCTTGGCTTCCTGCTGAGCAACCTCTCCAAAGAGGTGCTCGTCACAAAGGATCATGATCACCATGGCGCAAGCGCCCGACGGGCAATGGCGGGCATGTACTCGTCGCAGTCGTTGAGCCGCGTCAATAACATCCGTACCTCGCTCATCAACACGCAGAAGGGCAACCAGTCCGCCGCCGCCTACTTCGCCACCATGCGCGGTCTCGCGGATGAGCTAGCGGCGGCAGGTAAGCCCATCCAGGACGATGAACTTATCTCATACATCCTTCATGGGATGGACTAGGAGTACCAGCCCCTCGTCTCCGCTCTCGACGCCCGCGTCAGCCCCGCCTCCCTCGACGAGATCTTCTCCATGCTCAGCAACTTCGACCAGCGCATGGTGCACTTCCAGAACTCCGGCGGCGGTGGCTTCAAGTCCTCTGCCAACCTTGCAGCCCATGGTCGTGGCGGCGGCTCCCGCTACCGTGGCCGCGGCAAGGGCAGGGCCGGTGGCGTCAGGACCGGCAACAATGGTGGAACCAGTGGTGGTGGCGCTCGTGGCAACAGGGGTCACCGCGGTGGCGGCGCTGGCCGAACCCGCCCGGACGCCCCACGCTGTCAGATCTGTGGCAAACCAGGCCACACCGCCAAAGACTGCTGGTACCGCTACGATGAAGACGAGGACGATGCTCAAGATGATGACAAGATTGCAGTGGCGGTGGATGGATCCTACGACGTCGACACCAACTGGTACCTCGACAGCTGCGCCACCAATCACCTCACTGGAGAGCTCGAGAAGGTGACACATAATGTGTTTAACAAAAGTGACTGAGATTCAGTCAGCTGTGGAGCAGTTACAAGATGATATGCAGGAGAGGAAGGGCAAGACAACAACTGATGCATTTGCCAGAGTGCCTAGAGCTCAGAGGTCAGCTGCAGTGCCAACTCCAGACACCAGAGCCACTTCTTCAGCTCCAGCTCAACCAGCTCCAGCTCCAACTTCTTCAGCTCCTACCACGTCTACTGATGCGTTCATCCTTGGAGTCCTGTCTACACCACCACCAGAAGACCAAGCCCGAGAGACGACATAGTGCTATGCATTTTCTAGGAACTTTTTGGTAACTTGTTGCCAAAGGGGGAGAAAAATGTATAGATCATAGGCTTCGAGAGAGAGAGATTTGCTTTTGTTCTCTCTTGTCTTCTTGGTTGAACCTTTTTTGTGTTTGATTGCTTGAGATACTATGCATTACCTGTGAAAAATTGATGATCATGTGTTTGATCATAAGCTACACTTATGCCTTTTATGATATTATCTTATTTATCCTTATATGATCATTCACTGTGCTTGGTGATGAGTGCATGTATTCAATCGTTATTATTTTGAGCGCTTCACCAAGATGTATGTGACATGGAAGAGTAACCCATGAGCCTAATTCCTTGTGCATTTGCAGTCCAAAGCAAATCTTAAGATATGCACAAATTTAGGGGGAGCTCTTGCTTATCACATACTTCTCAAAGTGACGATGTTTTTCAATTTTATTATCATTTGTCGAAGCTTTGATCTATATGTTGTCATCAATTACCAAAAAGGGGGAGATTGAAAGTGCAACTATCCCTAAGTGGTTTTGGTAATTCATAACAACATATAGCTCATTGAGCTAATACTATTCCAAGATGAATATTTCAGGAAAGCTCAATGAATGGCATGGCATGGATGATGAAAGTGGATCCCTCAAAATATTAAGGATAAAGGATTGGCTCAAGCTCAAAAGCTCAAGACTCTTCATTTTCCATTTTAGTGATCCAAGATCACATTGAGTCTATAGGAAAAGCCAATACTATCAAGAAGGGACGAGGTGTTGCTTAATGAGCCTTTTGCTCCATGTGCTTAGTGATATGCTCCAAAACCCTCCACTACTTTCTCACATCCACATATGACCTAAGCAAGAAAGTCAAACTCGGCCCTACCGATTCTTTCTATCCGCACCACCGAGTTCAAATGTCATAGCCACTGCCACAAACCCTAGGCAAATCGGTTTCACCGATAGGGATCTCGGTCTCACCGAGATGGGATTGTAATCTCTGCTTTCCCTTCAGAACGCTTCGGTCTAACCAAGTGAGCGATCGGTCCCACCGAGATTACAATGTAAACTCTCTGTTTCCCTTTTGTAACTTTTCGGTCTCACCGAAAGAGCAAATCGGTCCCACCGAGTTTACCTGACCAACTCTCTGGTTAGCTAATTACCAAATTCGGTCTCACCGAGTTTGAGTAATCGGTCTCACCGAGATTACGTTATGCCCTAACCCTAACCATATCGGTCCTACCGAGATGCATGTCAGTCCCACCGAAAACCCTAACGGTCACTAGGTTTACTAAATCGGTCTGACCGAGTTTGATAATTCGGTCCCACCGAGTTTGGTAAATTGTGTGTAACGGTTAGATTTTGTGTGGAGGCTATATATACCCCTCCACCTCCTCTTCATTCATGGAGAGAGCCATCAGAACAAACCTACACTTCCAACTTACTAGTTCTGAGAGAGAACCACCTACTCATGTGTTGAGGCCAAGATATTCCATTCCAACCACATGAATCTTGATCTCTAGCCTTCCCCAAGTTGCTTTCCACTCAAATTTTCTTTCGACCAAATCAGAATCCTGTGAGAGAGAGTTGAGTGTTGGGGAGACTATCATTTGAAGCACACGAGCAAGGAGTTCATTATCAACACACGATTTGTTACTTCTTGGAGAGTGGTGTCTCCTAGATTGGCTAGGTGTCACTTGGGAGCCTCCGACAAGATTGTGGAGTTGAACCAAGGAGTTTGTAAGGGCAAGGAGATCGCCTACTTCGTGAAGTTCTACCGCTAGTGAGGCAAGTCCTTCGTGGGCGACGGCCATGGTGGATAGACAAGGTTGCTTCTTCGTGGACCCCTCGTGGGTGGAGCCCTCCGTGGACTCGCGCAACCGTTACTCTACGTGGGTTGAAGTCTCCATCAACGTGGATGTACGATAGCACCACCTATCGGAACCACGGCAAAAACATCTGTATCTCCAATTGCGTTTGAATCCTCCAAACCCTTCCCTTTACATTCTTGCAAGTTGCATGCTTTATTTTCCGCTGCCAATATACTCTTTGCATGCTTGCTTGAATTGTGTGAAGATTGCTTGACTTGTTCAAAAATAGCTAAAATCTGCCAAAGTCTAAAATTGGGAAAAGGTTAGGTTTTTATTGGTCAAGTAGTCTAATCACCCCCCCCTCTAGACATAATTCAAGGTCCTACACCTCGCAAGGGGCCCGGACGAGTCGGGGCCCGCTTCTCGAGGATGTACCCGAGACCGAAGCCTTCTAGCGCCGTCCATGATCAGAGGAGGAGCCCTTGGCATGCTCGCTGAGCTCCAGGCAAGGCCGTGGAGGAGGGATGATGGGGGCGTAAGCTCAAGGCGCCATGGAGGCGAGCGGGCCCCTGCAACCGACCCTGCACCAAAGGCGGCGTGCAGGCTAGGGGCGCTCAACATTAGCGGGGGAGACGAGGAGAGAGGAGACTACTTCTTGGGAGACTCAGCGGCTGTGGCGGAAGGGACCCTGAAGAGCCAACGTCAGGGAGGAAAGCAGCACTCAAGAAGCCACAAAGATACGGTAAGTACTCGTCAATGGCGATGTACTTCCTCCGCTTCAACGACTCGAAGATGCCGCGGCTGCCGCTCGGGGACCTCTTCCTCTTCTGAAGCTCCTCGAAGTCCATGCAGAGCCGACCAAAGCATTGGACATGGCAGCCAGCACGAGGTGCAGTAGGAGAAGTGCTTGAAGGGACAGCCTCAGGGGCGCCAAGCCGAGGAGAGCCGTCGGGCGCCATCTCGCAACGACCTGCCGAGGTCTCGGGAGCTTTAGCCTCAGGAGTCGCGCGCTGCGTCGCCCCCGCAGCTGCCGTGCCAGGAAAAGAATCATGGGCTCCCGAGGACGACGCCTCGAGAGCCCTAGGCGGCATCAGCACCCCAGTACTAGGGCCATCGGCCTCGGACGGTGCACGCCTCCCTACATCCACACTCGGGGTGAGCTCGGCCCCAGCAGCGAAGAGGGGAACCACGTTGACGGGGTTCTCGTGGGGCCCCACCAGGTCGTCTGGGCGCAACCCCCACTCATCAAAGGAAGGCATGTGCTCCATGAATTCCTCCTTGTTCGAGCAACGGTACAACAAACAACTCTTCCCAGGCATGTCGTCCGGCAACAGAACGCCCGCCAAGACCCCAAGCACCGTCTGCCGCGTCTCAAGAGGGAGCCCAAACTCCTGAAGCCTCATATGGTCCTTGCTGTTGAGCAAGGCCCACATCAGCCGAGAATGGCGCTGAAGCGGAGTGACTCGGCGCTGGACAAACTCCTTCACCACCATAGGCGCAGTTACGCCACGGTCCTTTAGCCTCTTTAGCCTGAGCCAGACGGGGACAAGGCAAGGGCCCGTGAGCTTCTCATGGCCCCAGCCGGAGTTGGGGATGGCAGGTGCCGACGAAGAATGGAGCAGAGGGCTGAGCAGTCCGACACCAACAAATACCCACCGTGTCCGAAACCCGCTCGTGGATGGAGGAAGCTCGAAGTCGATCCCCGTGCCTGCCGTCCCAGCCACAGCCTGGAAGCTCAGGCATCCTGAGCTCTGCCGAGGGTCAATCAGATGCAACGAGAAGAAGTGGCGAAGAAGGGCCACAGAAGGGGAAATTCCCACCATGGCCTCACACACGAAGGCGAAGACTGCAAGAAGGGTCACGGATTGGGGATCAAGATGCAGCATGTGGATCTGATAGTGTTCAAGCACTGCATTGAAGAAGGCGGAGAAAGGGGGGACTAGGCCGGCCCAAAGGGCATCGATGAAGATTGGGACCTCGGTGGCAGCCCGGTCAATGCGAGCACGATACCTAGGCCAAGCCACCGTCTTTCCCCACTCATTAAAACTGGAGGCGAGCATGGGACGCACCTTGCCCATGGCCTCATCGTTGAGCACCAACGATCGACCAACTGCAGGCTCGACGGCCGGAGGCGCACTGGCCAAACGCAGAGGTTTCTTCCCCTTATCCGCTTGTTTCGGCGCCATGGCGACGGAGTGAGCAGAGCTCAGTTCAGATTGGAAAGAGGAGCAGAGTCCCGAGGAAGCAGAGGAATTGGGGAAGTATGGCGCGGGCGATGGAAGAATAACTATGTAGGTTGCGGTGGCCGCATAGCCAGGCGGATTCCAAGGCAGCATGGGGAAGCGGAGAGGCCCACGTCCTACCGCCACACTCGACCAAGGCCACGGGCTATTGGGGCCCACGGTGCTCCGCACTTGACCTTTGGCTTCGCCTCAAAGCGAATCTCGAGCGCGCCTTGGGCCCGGGGGCTACTGTCGGTGTTCTGGGAACGGGGGTCCCCAGACTTGCCTACCTGTGGCCCATGGCATGGCTCTGCGAGCGGGCCCGTACGGCCCATCTTCACCAACAAGCACTCAAGACCCTCGCGAGGGACCAAGCCTCGCGAGGCGGATGATGCAAGACCCTTTCGGGAGTGGCCTCACCAGGTTGGCTCGCGAGGGGCGGAGAGATCAAGGCAAGGCAGACCTCACGAGGTTCTCGTGATGTGAGCCATGACGACCGAGACCAGGCGGGCGCTAGCGCGCATAGTGTATTTGTTTCCTCTTTTATGCTAAGGAGGCAAGCGCCTGGGTGGAGTACCGACGCGTCAAGCAATGGTTTCCATATCGGTGCAATGAGACCAAGACCAGCATGACGACAAGACGTAGGTCACCATGGAGCCCAAGGCGGCGTCACCACCAGAGCCTTTTGCAGGCGAAGACTGCTTTTGTCAGGATAAGCTGTACTAGCTGTCCCCTTTCAAATTGGCTGTTGTTGGCTCCCTTCCCGCTCAATATTTGGGGAGAGGACCAGGGCCTATATAAATAGGACTAGCCACCACCATAGGAGATAACTCATATGGAGGCATCTCATCTCATCTCGAGTAATCCTCAACCACACAAGTTCACCAAGCACAAGAACACCTCGCCTGAGGAGGTTGTTCTTCCCCTTGTACTGTTCATCCTCAGCCCAAGAGTCAATCCACCACCACCACACTGGAGTAGGGTATTACACCACAAACGGTGGCCCGAACCAGTATAAATCTTGTGTCCCTTGTGTTGCGAGTTCGTCGAGTTAGCCCTTGAGATCTCAGCGAAGTCAGGGCGTGGATATGTAGGGGGAGACCTTCTTGCGCACCCCAGTGTTCGAACCTTGAGAGTTTTGCCGGAACCCACAATCATACAGCAACTCTACGAGCTGAGCATCGAGGCGGCCAACAGCGACGAGAAAGTTATGGTGAACTGGTTTCCCATGGCTCTCAAGGACGGCACGCGCTCGTGGCTCTTGAACCTGCCTGCAGGATCGATATCCTCCTGGGGAGAGATGCGCGATCGCTTCGTTGCCAACTTCCAAGGCACTCGCCACCGCCTGCCTGATACGTCTCCAACGTATCTATAATTTTTGATTGCTCCATGCTATATTGTCTACTGTTTTGGACCATATTGGGCTTTATTTTACACTTTTATATTACTTTTGGGACTAACCTATTAACCGGAGGCCCACCTAAGAATTGCTGTTTTTTTTGCCTATTTCAGTGTTTTGAAGAAACGGAATATCAAACGGAGTCCAAACGGAATGAAACCTTCGGGAACGTGATTTTCTCACCGAATATGATCCAGGAGACTTGGACCCCCCGTCAAGAAAGAAAGGAGGCGGCCATGAGGGTGGAGGGCACCCCCCCTAGGGCGCGCCCCCTGCCTCGTGGGCCCCCTTTGCTCCACCGACGTACTCTTTCTCCTATATATACCTACGTACCCCCGAACGATCAGATACGGAGCCAAAAACCAAATTCCACCGCCGCAACTTTCTGTATCCACAAGATCCCATCTTGGGGCCTGTTCCGGAGCTCCGCCAGAAGGGAATCCACCATGGAGGGCTTCTACATCATCATAGCCTCTCCGATGAAGTGTGAGTAGTTTACCTCGAGACCTTCGGTCCATAGTTAGTAGATAGATGGCTTCTTCTCTCTTTTTGGATCTCAATACAATGTTCTCCCCCTCTCTTGTGGAGATCTATTCGATGTGATCTTCTTTTTGTGGTGTGTTTGTTGAGATTGATAAATTGTGGGTTTATGATCAAGATTATCTATGAGCAATATTTGAATCTTCTCTGAATTCTTTTATGTATGATTGGTTATCTTTGCAAGTCTCTTTGAATTATCCGTTTGGTTTGGCCAACTAGATTGGTAGTTCTTGCGATGGGAGAAGTGCTTAGCTTTGGGTTCAATCTTGCGGTGTCCTTTCCCAGTGAAAGAAGGGGCAGCAAGGCATGTATTGTATTGTTGCCATTGAGTATAACAAGATGGGGTTTTTATCATATTGCATGAATTTATTCCTCTACATCATGTCATCTTGCTTAAGGCGTTACTTTGTTTTCATTAACTTAATACTCTAGATGCATGCTGGATAGCGGTTGATGAGTGGAGTATAGTAGTAGATGCAGGCAGGAGTCGGTCTACTTGTCTCGGATGTGATGCCTATATACATGATCATACCTAGATACACTCATAACTATGCTCAATTACATCAATTGCTCAACAAAGAATCGTTCACCCACCATAATATACTTATGCTCTTGAGAGATGCCACTAGTGAAATCTATGTCCCCCGGGTCTATTCTCTATCATATTAATCTTCCATCACTTTATTATTGCTTTGCTTTTTTACTTTGCTTTTTATTTTACCTTGCATCTTTATACCAAAAATACCAAAAATATTATCTATCATCTCTATCAGATCTCACTCTCGTAAGTGACCGTGAAGGGATTGACAACCCCTAATCGCGTTGGTTGCGTTGAGCTATTTGTTTTGTGTAGGTACGAGGGACTTGCGCGTGGCCTCCTACTGGATTGATACCTTGCTTCTCAAAAATTGAGGGAAATACTTACGCTACTTTGCTGCATTGTCCTCTCCTCTTCAGGGAAATCCAACACAAGCTCAAGAGGTAGCAAGAAGGATTTCTGGCGCCGTTGCCAGGGAGTCTACGCAAAAGTCAACATATCAAGTACCCATCACAATCCCTTATCTCTCGCATTACATTATTTGCCATTTGCCTCTCGTTTTCCTCTCCCCCACTTCACCCTTGCCGTTTTATTCGCCCTCTCTTTTCCGTTTGCCTTTTTCTCGCTTGCTTGTCGTTATGGCTAGTCCCTTATCCACTCCGTTGTCCCCTGAGTTTGAAGTCTTTCACTTCAAACAAAGACAAGGAGAAAACTTAAAAGATGCCTGGTTGAGAATAATGGAGTCTTATCGTAATTGTACCTTCGAAGTAAATCTGAGAATTTTGCTGCGCAATTTTTATGTTGGATTAAATATGTCTCATAGACAACTTTTGGATTGCGTTGCCAAGGGCAACTTTATTGAAATTGATCCCCATATTGCACTTGAAATTATAGAAGGTATAGTGGGAACACCACCTCAACAAAAGGGGACTGATCCTGCCCAGGAAGAGACACCAATCGTTCAAATTTTTTGTGAAGTTACTAAGAATTTACAAAAGTCTCTTGAACCTCTTAAGAACGTTAGAGGAAATATTCACCGCATGAATATGTTGATTACTCTTTGCAATAAGCGGTTGGATTCTTTAGATCTAAAAATTTCGGAATATGAAGGGAAACGTAAAGAACCTCCTGGATTCGAGCTTGATTCCACTAAAAAGTTGAAAACCAAAGATGGCAATACCTAGATCTATCCTTGCTTTTATGCCTAGCTAGAGGCGTTAAACGATAGCGCTTGTTAGGACGCAACCCAATTTTATTTTAGTTTTTTTGTTTTTGCTTCTGTTTAGGATTAAATAATCCATCTACCTTCTGTTTAGATGTGGTTTTATTTTTTAATTAGTGTTTGTGCCAAGTTAAACCTATAGGATCTTCTTGGATGATAGTTATTTGATCTTGCTGTAATTTCCAGAAACTTTCGGTTCACGAAAACAATTGTTAAAAATCACCAGAACATGATAAAATAGTGATTCTAATTGATGCTGATCAATAAACAAATTTCCTAGGCCATCCTATTTTTCCTGAAATTTTGGAGTTCCACAAGTTTGTGTTAGTTACAGATTACTACAGACTATTCTGTTTTTGACAGATTCTGTTTTTCGTGTGTTGTTTGCTTATTTTGATGAATCTATGGCTAGTAAAATAGTTTATAATCCATAGAGAAGTTGTAATACAGTAAGTTTAACACCAATATAAATAAAGAATGAGTTCATTACAGTACCTTGAAGTGGTCTTTTGTTTTCTTTCGCTAACGGAGCTCACGAGATTTCTGTTGAGTTTTGTGTTGTGAAGTTTTCAAGTTTTGGGTGAAATATTTTTGATGGATTATGGAACAAGGAGTGGCAAGAGCCTAAGCTTGGGGATGCCCATGGCACCCCCAAGATAATCTAAGGACACCAAAAAGTCAAATCTTGGGGATGCCCCTGGAAGGCATCCCCTCTTTCATCCACTTCCATCGGTAACTTTACTTGGAGCTATATTTTTATTCACCACATGATATGTGTTTTTCTTGGAGCGTCTTGTATGATTTGGGTCTTTGCTTTTTAGTTTACCACAATCATACTTGCTGTACACACCTTTTGAGAGAGCCATACATGAATTGGAATTTGATAGAATATTCTATGTGCTTCACTTATATCTTTTGAGCTATATAGTTTTGCTCTAGTGCTTCACTTATATCTTTTAGAGCACGGTGGTGGATTTTTTTTATAGAAACTATTGATCTCTCATGCTTCACTTAGATTATTTTGAGAGTGTTAAATAGCATGGTAATTTTCTTAAAAAATCTTAATATGCTAGGTATACAAAAATAGTAGAAACTTTCTTATGAGTGTGTTGAATACTAAGAAAAGTTTGATGCTTGATGATTGTTTTGAGATATGGAGGTAATAATATCAAAGTCTGTGCTAGTTGAGTAGTTGTGAATTTGAGAAATGCTTGTGTTGAAGTGTGCAAGTCCTGTAGCATGCACGTATGGTAAACGTTATGTAACAAATTTGAAACATGAGGTGTTCTTTGATTGTCCTCCTTATGAGTGGCGGTGATGGGGGACGGCGATGGTCTTTTCCTACCAATCTACCCCCCTAGGAGCATGCGCGTAGTGCTTTGATTTTTGATGGCTTTTAGATTTTTGCAATAAGTATATGAGTTCTTTATGACTAATGTTGAGTCCATGGATTATACGCACTCTCACCTTTCCATCATTGCTAGCCTCTTCGGTACCGTGCATTGCCCTTTCTCACATTGAGAGTTGGTGCAAACTTCGTCGGTGCATCCAAACCCCGTGATATGATTCGCTCTTTCACACATAAACGTCCTTACATCTTCCTCAAAACAGCCACCATACCTACCTATTATGGCATTTCCATAGCCATTCCGAGATATATTTCCATGCAACTTTCCACCGTTCCGCTTATCATGACACATTCATTATTGTCATAGTGCTTAGCATGATCATGTAGTTGACATAGTATTTGTGGAAAAGCCACCCTTCATAATTATTTCATACATGTCACTCTTGGTTCATTGCATATCCCGGTACACTGCCGGAGGCATTCATATAGAGTCATACCTTGTTCTAGTATCGAGTTGTAAATAAATAGAAGTGTGATGATCATCATTTTCTAGAGCATTGTCCCAAGTGAGGAATATATAAAAAAGGGAGAAAAGAGGCCATAAAAAAAGAGAGAAGGCCCAAAAATAATAAAAAAAAGAGAGAAAAAGAGAGAAGGGACAATGCTACTATCCTTTGCCACACTTGTGCTTCAAAGTAGCACCATAATCTTCATGATAGAGAGTCTCTCATTTTGTCATTTTCATATACTAGTGGGAATTTTTCATTATAGAACTTGGCTTGTATATTCCAACAATGGGCCTCCTCAAGTGCCCTAGGTCTTCATGAGCAAGCAAGTTGGATGCACACCCACTTAGTTGCATTTTGTTGAGCCTTCATACATTTATAGCTCTAGTGCATCCGTTGCATGGCAATCCCTACTCCTTGCATTAACATCAATTGATGGGCATCTCCATAGCCCATTGATTAGCCTCGTTGATGTGAGACTTTCTCCTTTTTTTCCTCTCCACATAACCCCCATCATCATATTCTATTCCACCCGTAGTGCTATGTCCATGGCTCGCGCTCATGTATTGCGTGAAGGTTTATAAGTTTGAGATTACTAAAGTATGAAACAATTGCTTGGGTTGTCATCGGGTTTGTGCATGATGAGAGCATTCTTGTGTGACGAAAATGGAGCATGACTAAACCATATGATTTTGTAGGGATGAACTTTCTTTGGCCATGTTATTTTGAGAAGACATAATTGCTTAGTTAGTATGCTTGAAGTATTATTATTTTTATGTCAATATGAACTTTTGTCTTGAATCTTTCAGATATGAATATTCATACCACAATTAAGAAGAGTTACATTGAAATTATGCCAAGTAGCACTCCGCATAAAAAATTATCTTTTTATCATTTACCTACTCGAGGACGAGCAGGAATTAAGCTTGGGGATGCCTGATACGTCTCCAACGTATCTATAATTTTTGATTGCTCCATGCTATATTATCTACTGTTTTGGACCATATTGGGCTTTATTTTGCACTTTTATATTACTTTTGGGACTAACCTATTAACCGGAGGCTCAGCCCAGATTTGCTGTGTTTTTTGCCTATTTCAGTGTTTCGAAGAAACGGAATATAAAACGGAGTCCAAACGGAATGAAACCTCCGGGAACGTGATTTTCTCACCGAATATGATCCAGGAGACTTGGACCCCCCGTCAAGAAAGAAAGGAGGCGGCCACGAGGGTGGAGGGCGCCCCCCTAGGGTGCGCCCCCTGCCTCGTGGGCCCCCCTTTGCTCCACCGATGTACTCCTTCCTCCTATATATACCTACGTACCCCCGAACGATCAGATACGGAGCCAAAAACGTAATTCCACCACCGCAACTTTCTGTATCCACGAGATCCCATCTTGGGGCCTGTTCCGGAGCTCGGCCGGAAGGGGAAACCACCATGGAGGGCTTCTACATCATCATAGCCTCTCCGATGAAGTGTGAGTAGTTTACCTCAGACCTTCCGGTCCATAGTTAGTAGCTAGATGGCTTCTTCTCTCTTTTTGGATCTCAATACCATGTTCTCCCCCTCTCTTGTGGAGATCTATTCGATGTAATCTTCTTTTTGCGTTGTGTTTGTTTAGATCGATGAATTGTGGGTTTATGATCAAGATTATCTATGAACAATATTTGAATCTTCTCTGAATTCTTTTATGTATGATTGGTTATCTTTGCAAGTCTCTTGAATTATCCGCTTCGCTTTGGCCAACTAGATTGGTAGTTCTTGCAATGGGAGAAGTGCTTAGCTTTGGGTTCAATCTTGCGGTGTCCTTTCCTAGTGACAGAAGGGGCAGCAAGGCACGTATTGTATTGTTGCCATCAAGGATAACAAGATGGGGTTTTTATCATATTGCATGAATTTATTCCTCTACATCATGTCATCTTGCTTAAGGCGTTACTCTGTTTTCATTAACTTAATACTCTAGATGCATGCTGGATAGCGGTCGATGAGTGGAGTAATAGTAGTAGATGCAGGCAGGAGTCGGTCTACTTGTCTCGGACATGATGCCTATATACATGACCATACCTAGATACTCTCATAACTATGCTCAATTCTGTCAATTGCTCAACAGTAATTCGTTCACTCACCGTAAAATACTTATGCTATTGAGAGAAGCCACTAGTGAAATCTATGGCCCCCGGGTCTAGTCTCTATCATATTAATGTTCCATCACTTTATTATTGCTTTGCTTTTTTTACTTTGCTTCTTATTTTACCTTGCATCTTTATACCAAAAATACCAAAAATATTATCTATCAGCTCTATCAGATCTCACTCTCGTAAGTGGCCGTGAAGGGATTGACAACCCCTAATCGCGTTGGTTGCGTTGAACTATTTGTTTTGTGTAGGTACGAGGGACTTGCATGTGGCCTCCTACTGGATTGATACCTTGGTTCTCAAAAACTGAGGGAAATACTTACGCTACTTTGCTGCATTATCCTCCCCTCTTCGGGGAAATCCAACGCAAGCTCAAGAGGTAGCACCGCCTACCGCTGGTGACTTGCGGCGCATTAAGCAGCAGCCAGGGGAGACCCTGCAGAAGTACATCCAGCGTTTCAACAGCGTTAGCCTCAAGATCCCCAAGGTGACGGACGAGGCCATCATCTCAGCATTCTCGGACGGCGTCTGTGATGTCAAGATGAAGGACGAGCTCGCCATGCACGAGGACCTGTGCATGACTCTGGAGATGTTCAACATGGCGACCAAGTGCACAAGAGCTGAGGAGGGACGCCTCTCCCTCTTCGAGCTTCCAGCTGCCGACCCGGAAGACAAGGAGGCCAAGACCAAGGACGTGAAGCACAAGGGGGCTGCCATGCTCACGACGGAGCTAGAGATGAAGCGCGGAAGCGACTACCCCGAGTCATCCAAGGCCAGCCGCCCATTCTGCGCCTTCCACAATGTGCACAACCACAAAACCAACGACTCTCAGGAGCTCAGGGACATCCGCGATGGGCGCTTCGGTCGACGCCCCGAGCGCAACGACCGGGGCTACGGCCGCGGAGGAGGCAGAAGTGCAGGATGCTGGGATGACCGCGGCCCCCGCCAGGAGTGGCGCGACCGACCTCGTGAGGACCGCTGGCAGGACCAACCTTGCGAGGGTGCCTAGAGGGACTAGCCTCGCGAGGACCACCCTCAGGGCAATGGTAGCCTCCCTCTACCACCACCACCACCAAGGAGGAACGACGACCATCACCAGGACGAGGGGATTGGGGCTTCCAGGAGCCTCGAGCCATCGCTTGTATCTTGGGCGGCGCTCTGGCCCCATCCTCTCAGTGCATCTTCAAGAAGTTTGCTCGCGAGGTGAACACGGCCCTCCCCAGGCTCGAGGCCACACGCCCGCTCAGGTCGTTGTTGGATTTCGGGTTCCGGCAAACCCTTGAGGTTCAAACACTGGGGTGCGCATGAATATTTCCCCTACCTAATCACGCCCTCAGCCTCACCGCGATCTGAAAGCCTAGCTCGACGAACCCGCAACACAAGAGACACGAGGTTTATACCGGTTCGGGCCACCGTTGTGGTGTAATACCCTAGTCTAGTGTGGTGCGGTGGATTGCCTCTTGGGCTGTGGATGAACAGTACAAGGGGAAGAACAGCGTCCTGAGGAGAGGTGTTCTTCTTCTTGGTGAACTTGTGTGGGTGAGGATGATCTCTCCTTCTTACTGTGGTGGCTAGTCCTATTTATAGATGCCCTGGTCCTCTCCCCAAATATTGAGCGGGAAGGGAGCCAACAACGGCCAATTTGAAGGGGGACAACTAGTACAAGCTATCCTGACTAAAGGTGGTCTTTGCCTGCCAAAGGCTCTGGTGGTGACGCCTTCTTGGGCTCCACGGTGACCTTCGTCTTGCCGTCCTACTGGTCTTGGTCTCGTTGCACCGATATGGAAACCTTTGCCTGATGCCTCGGTACTCCTCGCCTGCGCTTGCCTCCTTAGAACCAAAGAGGAAACGAGGACCTTTGCCGCCGGGCGTCACCGGCCTTGGTCGTCATGGCTTATGTCATTGGAACCTCGCGAGTCTCGCCTTTCCTTGATCTCTCCGCCCCTTGCGAGCCAGCCTGGTGAGGCCACTCCCGAGGAGGTCTTGTGTAATCCGCCTCGCGAGGCTTGGCCCCTCGCGAGGGTCTTGGGCGTTTGCTGGTGAAGACGGGCCATACTGGGCCGCGAGTGGAGCCATGCCTTGGGCTGCAGGCAGGCAAGTCTAGGGACCCCCGTTCCCAGAACACCGGCAATTGTCCAAGTACACCATTACCTTCGGCTCATCCAACCAGCTCAAGTGCTCGGCAACTGCCGGTGCCCTCCCGATGCTCTGCTCGCCCATCATCAGCAAAGTCCAAGTTACCAAGACCCTCATTGATTGCGGCGCAGGGCTCAATGTCCTCTCCGTCGAGACATTCGACCGCCTCCAAGTGCCATATGATCAGCTGCAGCCAACCAAGCCCTTCTCAGGAGTGACCGACGACTCCACCACCACGATAGGGCAGGTCCACCTCCCTGTCACCTTCGGGAAGCGCGACAACTACCGCACCAAGCTCATCGACTTCGATGTCGCCAATATCCGCTTGCCGTACAATGCCATCCTTGGGTATCCAACCCTGGCGAAGTTCATGGCAGTGACCCACCACGGCTACAATGTCCTCAAGATGCCAGGGAGCTGCAGCGTCATCACAGTCGCTTGCGAGCAAAAGGATGCGGTGCTCTCTCTCCAGCGCGCCTACCAGGCTGCGGTGGCCGAAGACGACAACGAAGGTGCCGCCTTTCCTCCTGAGGCAATCCCCAAGAAGAAGAAGCAACTACTCTGCCAAGGGCCTTAGGAGAGTGGTGTCTCCAGTGGAACCACCTTAGGACCTGCGCCCACGGATGGGGCGCCCCCTCCCTCGCATAGGAAGGCGTGCCCGGCGCCCTCCTCAAACTTGGCTCAGGAGCTCAGTTCTGGAGGGTCTCTGAGCTAGCCCATGTCACGAGGGAGGCGCTCGGGCACCACGTGGAGGCATGCTTCAACGCACGCTTCCCTCATAAGGGCACAAGGCATGGAGTGCCTAGTGCTGAGGAATTCATCACCAAGGAGATCGAGGAGCTCCAAGAGGTGAGGACCATGCGCGGCGACCGCCGCCCACCACCCGGCGCAGCTCCTTGTCCTCACAAGGATGACGAGCTGCGCGTCAGCGTCGACATCCCAGGACTCAACAGGGCGGCATCTCAGGAGCGTTTCTGGCCTTCGCGCATTGGTAAGTGCTAGGGTCCACCTCACAGCTATGTTTGCATGCCATTTGGCTTGCCGAACGCGGCCGTCACCTTTCCAGCGCCACCTGCAGAGCATTCTGGCGGCTCAGGAGGCCCGGCATCAGGCAGTTCTGGCAGTGATGGTGATGGTTCTTCATGAGCCGCCCGAGCCCCCGAAGCCTCCCGAGGTTCAGGACCCAGGCGGCTCGTGAGGAGCAACTCCTTCAGCATGCGTCTTCACCCACCTCAACACTTCTCCAGGATTGGTACCAGGTGACTCATTCCGATTCAGTCAGTTGGGGGCACCCCTCGTCCAGCACTATCCCCAAGTCGTACGGACCAGTCCCAGCGACGTGTATCCTTTTGCATCTCTAGCTTACTCTGTTCGAGGCGCCCCTCGAGCTGCATCATCCCCAGGCCGCACGGGTCCATCCATGCGCCATGTATCGTTCTTGCATTTATCTGAACTAGTTTGCTTCCTTGCATGAGTTAACTCATGATTATCACCTGCTTGCCTGTTGTCCTTCGCAGCCACCCGTGTTGCTGACCGGCCTCCTGCTCATTTCGCAATGGGGCCTACACATGCTGGCACGTCGCTTGTGCTCGGGTCCGTCCCTGCAACGCTGACAAACCTGAGTGGTCGAGCTCTGGCTCGCGGCACGCCCCGTGCAAGTCACCTCACCAGACCCTCAGTGCCTTCGTTTTCTTGTAGAAAGACCAGCGGCTGGACAACAAGCGCGATTACAAGCTGTGTTCTCTCCCCGCACTAACACGCAGGGATCTACGGGGCTCGGCTACGGGTGGCCTCGCCGGCCGCCCTCCTTTTGCATGATTCGCTTGCATGTTAAAGGGGGGCTCCTGAGCATCGCGCCTCAGGAGCTCCTATTGACTCTCCAGCCCTCACCCCCTGGCCTTGACCACGACACCGCGACCTAGCATACCAGCGGCGGCTGAGCTTGCTCGAGGGTCGGGACATGAGGACGCAAAGCATTTAGATAAGCAAGGAAGGGGGAGCCGGTGTGAGCCGTGCCCAGTAACACCGCCACTAAAGCGCAAACAGGACGCCGTACAAGGGACCACCTCGGACTCGACAAGATAAGTCACATACTCACATAGCATAATGCCACAATTGGAATATTTTAGTTCGGGCAGCCATGCTCTAGCAATGCCGCCTTCCTTTTCTACCTTCGTGACGCAACTTCGCCAATAGGGACCTCTCGAGCATCACACCTCGGGAGCTCTTACCGGACCTCGAGCCGCTCACCCCCAAATTGCACACTAAGGCATAGCCTAGTGGTGGGAAGGGGCTGATGCCTTCCCACCCACCCAGGTTCAAGGCATGGTACTTGCAATTTGGGTTTGTTGCACCAATTATACTGTAAGGGGTTCCCTTACAGTCTTTCTGTCAAAAGAAAACAGCATCGCGACCTGGCATACCAGCGACCGCGGAAGCCTGCCTGGGGACCGGGACCTGCCGGCATAGAGTGCTAAGCTACCGCGCGAACGAAAAGAGGGACGTGCAATCACAAATCTCATAGTAGGGGCAATAAGCATCAAAGAAAAAGCATTACTAATTCCTTGCACACCCCCATGGGGTTCATTCCGATTCCTCGCAGGGAACAAAAGAAGAAAAACTTCAAGGGATCCTAGCTATAGGCATCACCGTCGGCACCATCATCAACAGTGGGCCACGAGGGGCCGATGCCGACCCCATCCAGATCATCGGCGACGGCGAGCAGGCGCCGCTGCCTCACTCCGGGCACAACGAGAGCTCGGTGGTACATAGATGTCGTCGCTCGTCTCCAGAGATTCGTCAAGCTTGGGAGATTCGCTGGACTCCCACGAGCTGTCGCTGCTGTTGGAGGAACTGCCAGCAGACCCGAGGGCTGGCTCAACGCCCGCTGCCGCGCCATCCAGGCGGCCCCCTCTAGGGCAGCACTCCAAGTGGCGGCCTCCCTCATCGAAGACCTTGAAGAACATCGTGGAGGCGCTGTCATACTCAAAGTGGATGGTGAGGGCCCAGTGAGGAGGATTTTCCTCACACTGGAATTAATAGATCGGTTTCTCCGGTTTTCCAATAGGCCCCCTCCGTACGGCAAGCGCGGGCGACTTCGCCCCATCCACGAGTCATGAAGATCTTGCCGGGGAGACGACCTCGACCTCCGCCCCCTTTGCTGGGGTGCTACACTCGGCATGCTGCAACCTCAGCTCGAGCGACCCTCTCGGCGGCATCTCTTCGGTGAAGAATTGTGTCGGATTTCGGGTTCCGGCAGACCCTTGAGGTTCGTACACTGGGGTGCGCGCGGAGATCCAACCCTCCACCGTCTCGTACCTCACCAAATCGCTGGGACCTAAACTACTAAACGGAACAGCACAAGAGACAGGAGATTTATACTGGTTCCGGCCACCATTGTGGTGTAATACCCTACTCCACTGTGTGGTGTGGTGGATTGCCTCTTGGGCTGATGAGGAACAATACAAGGAAGAACAGCCTCGCGAGGGTCTGTTCTTGGCGGGTGTGATGAACTGCTAGGTGGTGTTCAGTCGCTCTATCTACTGGTTTCTTGATGAGGATTCCGGATCTCGGATCCCCCTGCCCTGGGGGTGGCTACTTCTATTTATAGGCGAAGGCCCTGGGCCTCTTCCCAAATATTGAGCGGGAAGGGCGCCAACAATTGGCCATTTTGAAGGGGAACACCGAGTACGCTTATCCTGACTAAAGTTGGTGCTACTTTGCCAAAGGCTCTGGTGATGACGCTTGCTTGGGCTCCACGATGACTCCCTTCCAGCCGTTGGGGCTGGTCTTGGTCTTGTTGCATCGAAACGGATGCCTTTGCTTGATGCTCTTGCCCGCGCTTGCTCCCTTTGCACCAAAGAGGAAAGGAGGACATGCTGCGGCTGGCACGGCACCCGATCGGGCGCCCTTGGTGCGTCATGGCTTGCGTCATGGGCACCTTGCGAGGTACCCCGCCTTGAACTCTCCGCCTCCTCATGAGCCAGCCTGACGAGGCCGTGCCTGAGGAAGCTCCTTGTCGTCTGCCCCGTGAGGCTTGGCCCCTCACGAGGGTCTTGAGCTTGCGTTGATGAAGATGGGCTGTCCTGGGCCTCCTTTCAGCCACGCCGCAGGCCGCAGGCAGGCAAGTCTGGGGACCCCCATTCCCAGAACACCGACAATAGCCCCCGGGCCCACGGCGCGCCCGAACTTGGCCGAGCAGAGAGGCGAAAGGGCAAGTGCGAAGCGTTGCGGCCCTAACAGCCTGCGGCCTTGGGCGACGTGTGGCGGTTGATTTGACGCGTGCGCTCTGCTTCTCCATGATGCCTCGGTAACCACCCGGATTCGACAAGTCCCTGCATGCAGGGTCGGTCATGATTACCGGTGATCGTGGAGGCCGACGGTTGGCCTTCGCCGGCTATAAGTACGGAACGACGCGCGCCCTTCCAGTCTATCCTTCTGCTTCTCCTCCTCCTCGTTTTGTCTGGTTGCCATGGCTCCGATCCGCCGGTTCTCCTCGGAAGAGAAGGGAAAGGCCCCTCAAGAGGATCCTAACCTGCTCCCCCCAAAGAAGCGGCTTGCCCTCTGGTGTCAGGGCAAGAGCGCGTGCCAGGAGGTGCCCACGCCCTGGTGCGTGCGGCCGCCACCAGGGTTTCCTCTTCCCTTGTACGCGCACGTTGACGGCTCTGGAGGAGGCGACAGGCGCCACGAAGCGGCGCCCGACGGGCGCGCGGGTCATGAAGGTGTGCGTCTTCCCCGGAGTCCACAGGGCTCCTGCCGGGAGTTCGTGCTTCACGCCGCCACGCCTCCTAAGTCTTGGATTCGTCTTCCTTCTTTCCTCGCCTCAAATCGTCCGTGAAGGAACCCCACAGGACTCTGGCTGCAGCACGCCGGCTGCGGCACCCTCGCGACCAGGGCAGAGGTTGCGGTAGTTGCCCCGGGCGAGGTCTTAATGACTCGAGGCTGGGGCGAGGTCGCCCGGGTTTGCAGGACGAGGGGCGCCCTCACGATCCACCTGGAGTACGATGGTGCTTCTGTGGTGTCCTTCAAGGTCTTCGACGCAGAGGGTCGTCGGCTGGAGTGCTGCCCCGGGAGAGGTGGTCGGGGTCCTGCTGCGGTGAGACAGAGGCCGACCGACCACTCCCTTGGCAGCTCCTCAGGCGACGAAGGTGCCGGAGGATCCAGCGACTCCGCCGAGCTCTTCGCGACGCCGGAGACGAGCGACGACAGCTACGAGCCTCCGAGCCTGCGCCGCTCCCGGAGCAGGGCGGGCTCGTCAGTCGCCGCCGCCTCGATCCGGGTGGGGTTGGCTCTGACCGGGTGGCCCACTGCTGATGATGGCGTCTGCAGCGGTGGTCCCTCGTGAGGTAGGACTCCTTAGGATTCAAGGCTTTTGTTCCTGCGAGGAGCCAAGAAATGTACCCATGGGGCTTGTAAGATGTTTGTAGCTTTGTTTGTCAATATGATCCTTATTGTGAGGCGGTGTGAGATGCTCATTCTGTTTCTAGCTCGGTTCCTCCTTTCACCCTCACGAGGGCCTCGATGCTCTGCGCCGACAGGTCCCAGTCCCCCAAGGCGGCTTCAGGCCGTCCTCGGTATGCTGTGTCGCGATGCCGTGGTCAAGGCCAGGAGGTGAGCGACCCGAGGTCTGGTAAGAGCCACTGAGTCGCGATGCTCAGGGGGTCCCCCTTGGCGCTCAAGCAGCCATCATTCAGCGAGAAGGGAGAGCGACGTTGCTAACACGGGGTTGCATTGAGTGTGGGGATGGTCTTGCGATAACTAGTGTGTCCGAAGGGTGACTTATCTCGAGGGTCAGGACCATGCCTCCTGGTGCGGCGCTAGGTCCGTGCCTTGGTCGGCGAGAGATTGCGTGGCGAGGTCGTTTCGTGCTCCTTGGAGGGACCCTGCAGGTTCACCACAAAAGGAACAAGAGCTCGCCGTCGCGATCGTTAGTCCTGCCATTAGTTGCTTGGGAGAGGCGCGAGAGGCCTCGCGAGGTGTGTTGGGGCACCCGTGAGCCAGCGCGGGACTCACGGGGCCCTACCTCAAGGTGGGATGCGCCTGGCTCTGGGCCTTATCTTTGAGTGTGTTCCTGCAAATTCGGCCAGATGCCGGTGCTCTACATCTTCGGGTCCCGGCTGTCGGGCTGGTCTCAGCCGTCGCTGGCAAGCCAGGTCGTGATGCCATGGACAAGACCAGAGGGTGAGGGCCGGAGAGCTGGTAGGAGCCCTGAGTCGCGATGCTCGTGCACCCCTTTAACGCGCAAGCTGGGTTAGAATGTGAAACTCTCGTCCTCGGGTCCCGGCTCTCGGGCTGGTATCACCGTCCGGCAAGCCAGGTCGCGATGCCATGGACAAGACTAGTGGGTGAGGGTCGGAGAGCCGGTAGGAGCCCCGAGTCGCGATGCTCGTGCACCCCCTTTAACGCCAAGCAAGCTGGGTTAGATGACGAAACTCTACGCCCTCGGGTCCGGCACTCGGGCTGGTCTCAGCCGTCATGGCAAGCCAGTCGCGATGCCATGGACAAGACCAGAGGGTGAGGGCGGAGAGCCGGTAGGAGCCCCGAGTCGCGATGCCTGTGCACCCCTTTCACGTGCAAGATTCCGTCACCCAGGAAAAGACACCAAATAACAAGCATGATGGAGCGAGAGCATAACCCTAAGAAAAACGTAAGAAGGATACATGCCGCTGGGACATGCCCGAGCGGCTTGGGGATGATGCAGCTCGAGGGGCGCCCCCAGCAGGATAGGCTAATGACATGAAATAAAAGGGATACATGCCGCAGGGACAGACCCACGCGGCCTGGGAATAATGCGCCCTGAAGGCGCCTCCACCGGGAATAAAACTTAAAGATGTCACTGGTGATGTTGATGACGAAGGGGTGTTGGTGTAGCAGACTCGGTGGGCTGCGGAGCCGATCCTCACGAGCCCCTGTGCCCGGAGGCCTCGGGGGGATCCGGAGGCGCTGGCGGCTCCTCGGGGGCCATCTCCATCTCCGCCAGGGCTGCGGCGTGCCTGACCTCTCGAGCCTCTAGGATGGCCCTCATGAGATGCTGGTGCACAGCAGCCGCATTTGGCAGGCCGTGAGGCATGTGCACGTAGCTGTGGGGCGGGCCCTCGCAACGTCCCACTCGCGAACGCGGCTCGGTTGAGCCCTGGTATGTCGATGCAGACGCGCAGCCCACCATCCTCGCCTGGATGGGGTGCCACAGCGGGTAGGCGGTGGCTGCCCCTCATGACCCTTGACTCCAAGTAGATCCTGAATGGCCTTGCTGACAAACTCCTAAGGGTTCGCCCTCCTTTCCTTGCTCCCGCTATGGGAAACGTGCTTCAAACACGCCCATCGTGGTGCCCAAGCGCCTCCCTCGTGACCTTGGCGAGGTCGGCGGCCCTCCAGGGGAGAGCCCCCGAGCCCTGCCTGAGGAGGGCGCCAGGCGCGCTTTCCTATGCGATGGAAGGAGGCTCCCCCTGGCCCGGCGCGGGCCCTGAGGGGCCTGCCTCTTGAGGAGCCGGGCCGGTCGATGTCTTCTTCTTCTTGGGTGCGGCCTCGTGAGGCCTCCTGCTGCTGTGGTCTGGGTCTTCTAGCGATGCGGCCTGAAAGGCTCGCCTGTGGAGCACATCGCGTCTCTCTCTTCACAGTGGCACCGTGATGACCCCGCCGCTTCGGCATCTTGAGGACGTTGTAGCCATGGTGGGTTACGGCCATGAATTTGGCCAGCCGGGTACCCGAGGATGGCATTGTATGGCGGCGTAATGTGGGCGACGCCGAAGTCGGCGAGCTCGGTGCGGTAGTTGTCGCGAGCCCTCAAGGTGACAGGAAGGCGGACCTGCCCGATCGGGACCGTGGAGCCGTCGGTGACTCCGGAGAAAGGCTTGGTTGGCTGAAGCCGATCGTAAGGCACTTGAAGATTGTTGAATGTCTCCACGGACAGGACGTTGAGCCCTGCTCCGCCGTCGATGAGGGTCTTGGTGACTAGCATATTGCTGATGATTGGGGAACAAAGCATCGGGAGAACTCCGGCTGTGGCCGCGCACTTGAGCTGATCGGCTGAGCTGAACGTGATGGCGCACGCCGACCACCTGAGAGGGCGCGTGGCCTCAAGCTTGGGGAGGACTGCATTCACTTCGCGGGCGAACTGCTTGAAAATGCGCTGAGAGGCTGGGGCTTGTGCTCGCCCAGATGCAGCGATCGCACGCAGTTCCCCGGAAGCCCTCAGCCCCTCGCCCCGATGACGGTCTTCAATTCTCCTTGGCGGCGGCGGCAGCGAGGGAGGATCATGCGTTTCTCAAGGGCGATCTCGCGAGGTTGATCCTCCAGCCTCCTCGCGAGGCGGGTCTTGCCAACGGTCCTCGCGAGGTTGGTCGCGCCACCCTTGGCGCTGGCCGCTGTCTTCCAGCGTCTGCATTCCTTCCTCCTCCTCGTCAGAGCCCCGTCGCTAAGGCCGGGCGTCTGCCGACCCTTCCTTCGCATATGGCCCGGAGCTCTTGGCATTCATTGGTGTTGTGGGTGTGGAGGTCGTGGTATACGCAGTACCGACAACCCTTGGAGGAATCGGGCTGATCTCTGCCTCGCTTGGTGTCTGGTTCGGCCGCGAGTACGGCAACCCCCGTGCGCTTCACGTCCTTGGCCTTGGACTTCTTTTCTTCGGGATCCATGGGCAGTAGCTCGAGGAGGGAGAGGCACCCTCCTCAGCCCTCGGGCGCACTTGGTCGCCAAGTTGAACAGCTCCAAGGAGGTGCACAGATCTTCATGCATCGCCAGCTCCTCCTTCATCTTGACATCACAGACGCCACGGAGAAGGCAGATGATGGCCTCCTCCGCTACCTTGGGGATCTTGAGGCACGCAGCGTCGCTGAAGCGCTGGATGTACTTTTTGCTGGGTTTCGCTGCCGCTTGATACGGGCGCATGTCGCCACGGCGGGTGGCCGGTCGCGAGTACCTCGGAAGTTAGCGATGAAGCGGGTACGCATCTCGCCCAGAAGAGATCGTGCTCGGGCCGGATTCGAGGAGCCAAAAGGGAGCTCAGATTTGAGCGCCATGGGAAACCAGTTCGCCATGACCTTTTATTCATCGTAGGCAGCCTCGATGCCCAGCTCGTAGAGCTGAAGGAACTCCGTAGGCCGCCGTGTCGCCAGAGCGAGGAGGCAGGTCCGCTTGAACTTGGCGGGCTACGCTGGCGTCGCGGCTTGAGCTGAAGGCGCGGCAGCCCGCCGTGGCCGCGGGGGGCCTCGGACGACGCAGAGCTTGGTCTTGCGGGCCTCCCTGCACCGCGGCTGGGGGCAGCGCAGGGTCCTGACGTGCCGGAGCGGGGAGCGCTTGGGCAGCTTCTTGTGGGCGAGGAACTTCTTGACAGCTCTGCTCTTGCCGCGCCGACGCCTGGAGGAACGGATTCCGCCCAGGGGACGCGCGCCTTGGGGCCAGGGCGCCTTCTTGAGGAGGAGGCGGCTGAGGCGCTTCGAGTTTACCGCCACAAGGCGGGTGCGGCGCAGCGAGAAGGACGGCGCGGGGCGCCTCCTGCAGTGGGGGACGAGCTCGGCGACTCGATTGAGCCTTCTTCAGACGCTGCCGACGGGCCAGAGTACGTGGAGCTCGCTTGCGATGAGTGCAGCTCGGGCCTCCATGGTCGCGCTGGGCGCGTGGCAAGAACCAGCCGGGGTGAGCGGCGGCGGCGGTGGCGGCCGCCCCGCCTCATGGACGGGTGCTGGACGATGCTTGTTGCTCGTTTCGCCGGGCCGGTGGCGGCGTTAACGGGCAGTGACGGAACGATGAGGGCGCCACGACGGAGCTGTTCGGGCGACATGGGAGGCGAGGCGGCTTCGGCCGGGCGCTGGCCCGACGGGCGCCGCATATGGTTGCGCGGTCGGGGAAGAACGAGGCGACGAAGGTAGATTCAGCGCACCTACCGGGCGCGCCAAATGTCGATTTCGGGTTCCGCAGACCCTTGAGGTTCGAACACTGGGTGCGCGGAGATCCAACCTCCACCGCCTCGTACCTCACCGAATCGCTGGGACCTAAACTACTAAACGAACAGCACAAGAGACACGAGATTTATATCGTTCAGGCCACCATTGTGGTGTAATATCCTACCCAAGGTGTGGTGTGGTGGATTGCCTCTTGGGCTGATGAGGAACAATACAAGGAAGAACAGCCTCGCTGGGGTCTCGTTCTTGGCGGGTGTTATGAACTTCTAGGTGGTGTTCGCCGCTCTAGCCATCGGGTTTCTTGATGAGGATTCGGATCTCGGATCCCCGCCTCGGGGTGGCTACTTCTATTTATAGGCGAAGGCCCCGGCCTCTTCCCAAATATTGAGCGGAAGGGCGCCAACAATTGGCCATTTTGAAGGGGAACACCGAGCACGCTTATCCCGACTAAAGTTGGTGCTCGCCGCCAAAGGCTCGGTGATGACGCCTTTGCTTGGGCTCCACGATGACTCCCTTCCAGCCGTTGGGGCTGGTCTTGGTCTTGTTGCACCAAAACGGATGCCTTTGCTTGATGCTCTCGCCTGTGCTTGCTCCCTTTGCACCAAAGAGGAAAGGAGGACTCTGCACGGCTGGCGCCTCGATCGGCGCCCTTGGTCGCCATGGCTTGGCGCTATGGGCACCTTGCGAGGTACCCCGCCTTGAACTCTCCGCCTCCTCATGAGCCAGCCTGACGAGGCCGTGCCTGAGGAAGCTCCTTGTCGTCCGCCCCACGAGGCTTGGCCCCTCGCGAGGGTCTTGAGCTTGCGTCGATGAAGATGGGCTGTCCTGGGCCTCCTTTGAGCCACGCCGTAGGCCGCAGGCAGGCAAGTCTGGGGACCCCCGTTCCCAGAACGCCGACAAATTGTGGGAATCGGATCTATGTGCGCGTGGCATCGCCGCCCACACCATGAACTCGCACGAGGAGCCCTCAGCATGAGTTCGTGGGCCAGCGGCACGTGCCACCACAGCCTGACCACCACGGCCGTGACGCAAGCGGCGCGGAGCGGTGCCTCCTCCTCCGGAGCCTTGCACATGGGCGTACAATGGCAGCGGGTAGCTGGGAGGAGGCTGCTCGTTCCAAGGGTTCGTCACCTCCTGCCTCACGTCGGCATCGCAGGAGCAGCCGAGCCTCTTCTTTGGCGGAAGTGGCCCCTACTCTTCACGGGGGGTTTTCCCTTTCTTAGCGGCGGAGAATCTCCTTATCGGCGCCATGAGTGTCACAGTAAGATGGCGAGGCGATGAGGAATAAGAAAAAGCAGGCGGCTTGGAGAAGAAGATGAGCGACAGGGGCTCCGCTCCTCCCCTCATTTATAGCCAGGGGGAGGCCAACCGCTGGCCTCCACGATCGCAGGTAATGATGGTTTTTCTTCTGCATGAAAAAGGATCTCGTCAAGTCGAACGGTTGCCGAGGCAGCATGGGGAAGCGGAGGCGCCCACATCCCATCGATCGCCACGCGTCAATCAAGGCCGCAGGCAGTTGGGGCCCGCGGCACCCCACACTTACTCTTTGGCTTCGCCTCGAAGCCAAGTTCGAGCGCGCCTTGCGGCCGAGGGCTACTGTCGGTGTTCTGGGACCGGGGGTGCCCAGACTTTCATGCATGCGGCCCGAGGCATGGCTCCACCGACGGCCTGGTACGACCCAGCTTCAGCAGCGAGAACCCAAGACCCTCGCGAGGGGCCAAGCCTCGCGTGGCGGATGACACCAAGACCTCCCTGCGGGTGGCCTCACTAGGCCGGCTCCCGGGGAGCGAAGATATCTATGCAAGGGGCATCTCGCGAGGTTCACGTGACGTGAGCCATGTCGACCAAGGCCAGGCGAGCGCCAGTGGGCGCAGTGTACCAGTTTCCTCTTTGGTTCTAAGGAGGCAAGCTCAGGCGCGGGGTCCCGAGGCATCAGTCAAAGGTTTCCATACCGGTGCAACAAGACCAAGACCGCTAGTACAAGAGGGCCGGAGGTCATCATGAGCCCACAACAAAGATCACCACGAGCCTTTGGCGGCGAAGACCACCTTTTGTCAGGATAGCTTGTACTAGTTGTCCCCCTTCAAACTTGGCAGTTGTGGGATCCCTTCCCGCCTAACATTTGGGAAGAGGACCAAGGCCACTATAAATAGGACCTAGCCACCACCGTAGCGGGGGACGAATCATTCAGATCATCCTCACACACATTAGCTCATCGATCCCAAGAACACGTCACCTCCTAAGGCTGTTTGTCCACTGTACTAGTTCATCCTCAGCCCCTCGAGGCAATCCACCACACACTGGAGTAGGGTATTACACTACAAGGTGGCCCTACCAAGTATAAACCCCCCTGTCTCTTGTTCTCTTGGTCCGTCGAGCTAGGCCGTGGGATCGTTGAGCGTGTGAGCTAGGAAGAGAGTGTTCTTCGTGCGCACTCCAGAGTTCGAACCTCTCAAGGGTTTGCCGGAACCCGTAATCCGACACCCACATGCATGTGCTAATCATGGCTTAGTGCACCATGTCACGGTACCCGTGGGGCACTGACTTAGGACGGTGCGCCAATCACGAGCTCGATCGAGGGAGCCTCGCGAAGATCAAGGGAGCCGAAGCTCTGGGGTGGCAGGGCTTTGGCGAGGTGTGTCCATGGTTTAGGCTGACCCAACGCACGCATGCATCCGCCCAGCCCCCGCGTTAGGTGCGCGAGGGAGAGCGTTGGGCAACTTCCATCCTCCCTGGTGCAATACAAAGAAGGGAGCGAAGAAGTAAAAGAGAGGGGAACTCAACCAAGCAATCGAGAAACGTCAGAACTCCAAATTTCATTAAAAGGTTGCAAACCAACTATAGAAAGCAAATGAACAGCCGCGTTCGGCACCTAGTCTAGTCTTCTCACCAGCGCGGAGCTAAGTGCTGCCACTAAGACGTGGGAGGGAGCCCCCGAGGCCCGAGGGCGGCACACCGAAGACTCCGGGGCATGTACAACCCCACTCATTATTACGTGAGAGTGTCACGGGCGGAGACCATCACAGGCACCGGGCCTTGCTTCATGGCTAGAACTTCCGGAGGTGCTGGATGTTCCAAGCGTTCTGGATGGGTATCCCGTCCTGCGTCTCGAGGCGCGCGGCGCCAGGCCTGGAGACATGGGCAATCCTGAACGGGCCCTCCCACATGGGTGGGAGCTTATGCAGCCCTTCCCTGGAGAGCACCCGCCTCAGGACGAGATCGCCCACCTCGAGCGCCCTGGAGCGGACGCTGCGGCAGTGGTACCACCACAGCGCCTGCTGGTATCTTGCCACTCGGAGCGTGGCTTCATGGCGGCTGGTACCTTGCTGCACGGAGAAAGGCATGGCGGCGGCGTTCTTCCCCCAGCACGAGGTCCATCCCCCGCTTGGCATCCTGACGTGCCTCGTCAAACGCCAGGACCCGCGTGGAGCAATGCCTTACCTCATGACGGAGAACCGCTTCGGCTCCGAAGACGAGGAAGAAAGGAGTCTTGCCCATCGGCTTGGTGGCGATGGTGCGGATGGACCAAAGCATGGACTGGAGCTCGTCGTGCTAGCCCCTACCGCAGGCCTCGAGCTTCTTCTTGAATGTCCTTGTCTTGAGGCCTCTCAAGACCTCTGCGTTGGCGCGCTCAGCTTGGCCGTTGCTTCTATGGTGCGCCACTGAGGCGTAGCATATCTGCGTCCCAAGATTAGTACAATATGTTTTGAAGAGATTGCTAGTGAACTGCGAGCCATTGTCGGTGATGATATGGTTAGGGACTCCGAAACGGCTCACTAGGCCCTTGATGAATTTGACCGCGGAGCTGACTGGGATGGTGCGGACGGCTTCCACCTCCGCCCACTTGGTGAACTTGTCGACAACGACGTAGAGGTAGCGGTAGCCCTGGGGCGCTCGAGGGAACTGACCCAGGATATCCAGCCCCCAGACCGCAAACGACCACGAGAGTGGGATAGTCTGGAGGCCCTGAGCAGGCTGGTGGATTTGCTTGGCATGGAACTGGCAGGCCTCACGAGATCTCAGCAGCTCGGTTGCGTCGTTGAGTGTCATGGGTGTCAGGACCCCGATCCTAAGTCACACCGACCTAGCATGTAACACATCATATCACTTTGCGGCCTCACGCACGGTATTCCCACGGGTGTCGCCTTACCATGTCCCGGACCGCTTTGGCGTCTTTTGGCTCACGTATATGATAGTGTCGCTAGCATCCATATGACAAAGAACCCGGGCCGACATGGCTAGTCGTGAACCCAAAGCGGCGCTAATCTATGGGGACAGGCATACATGAATCACATCGAGCATGTCGGTCATCAACGTATGTATTCGGTCTGTAACTGGGCTAACAGACTCGGTATCCCGGCTGTAGCGTGCTAGGCAGGACTCGAATAACACCGCGTGACATTTCCGGAAGGGACGTATATAGAACGAAGTGAAACACATGCCGCCAGTCAAGTGTCCAAGCGGTAGTCTTTGGGCTAGCAGGACTCCGGTGAACCGGTCAGAAGCGGACTACTATCGCTCGTAAGCACGAGACTACATTTCCCCATATGAGAGGCTGCCAAGGATAAACAACTAGTTTGTCGGATCCCACACATACCAAGCATTTCAAACATACACACATTATGCTCAATATGCGTAGATACAACATGGCATCACAACATAACTCTACGACTCAAATATTATTCAATAGGCTCAAGAGCGAGATATTACAAACATGGGTCTCATGACCCAACACTCGTGAGCATACAAGTCAAAGCACAAGCGGAAGCTAATCATGTCCGAGTACGCATAACTATAAATGAAAAAAGGCCGAGAAGCCCGACTATCTACCAGATCCGCCGAAGGCACAAGATCGTAGTCGAGGTATCAAGCTAACCGTCAAGTCCAAGCGGAACTACTAGCGAGACTAAAGTCTCTCGCAAAACATAAAATAGGCAAACGTGAGTACAAACGTACTCAAAGAAGACTTACATCGTAACTAGCTACATATGCATCATTATCAAAAGGGGTGGTGGAGTTTGACCGCAAAGAAGCCAGCTTTGACTCGGTGGCTATCACGAACTATTTAACTGCAAGTAACTCTTTTGAAGTGGCACACGAGTCCACATATTCACCATATCAATACACCACTATGGACCCACTCCCGCCTTCCCACGAGAACGCCATCCATAGCACTCACACTTATCTTGGCGATTTTAGGGTATCCACTTTCACTTGTCTATGAACTGATATAGGCAATCCAGAAGTCCTTCTCCGTGGACACGGCTATTCGAATAGATCATATTAAACCCTGCAGGGGTGTACTTCTTCACACATGCTCTCACCACTTACCGCCGTTTACACGACATGTACTCGGCAACCTTCAAGCGGAAGCCCAACGTGGGTGTCGGCCACGGCCTACCTAAACACTCAAGTCCCTAGTCCAGGTTTATCGCCTATTCGGGTTCCATCCGCAGGAGTCCGCCGAGGTTTCCCATACAGCCCCGAACGATGTGTGCAGGGTTCCCGAGATACCAAACGGGCACTCAGACACCGGGCCACGATGCCTACCGCAACACAACCCACCCCTAAGGTCAGCGCTATGCATGCCCCAAAGATACTACAAACACGAAACTACTTGCAACTCCGGACCAGGAACAAGGGTGGTTAAGAAGCCGAGAGGGTCCATTGGTTTCGGGCCCAATGCGTGGTAGTAGCTAGTTCATGGATCACAAACACAGATCTCGGGCCTCGAGGACGGCTGCAATGAGACAACCCACCATGTACTCCTACATGGCCTCTCACCGCTACCTTTTACCAAATCGTGTTCACACACTTAGCTCACACACAATAGGACATGTTCACACAACCATTCCAATTCATTCCCGATGAATCGGACCCGACTCAACTCTAAGCAAGAAAGGTGCATGACAAACAAGCATAAATGAGTAGGCACAACATGGCTCAAACAATTCCTACTCATGCTAGTGGGTTTCATCTAATTCTTGTGGAATGACAGGTCATGCAAAGGATCAAGGGTTCAGCCATCACTGCAAGTAACACATGAGTCGTTGTTGTCCTAATGCAGTAAAATAGAGCAGGAGCGAGAGAGTGGGATTGTATCGGAATGAACAAGGGGTTTTGCTTGCCCGGCACTTGAAGATAATAGTTCTTCATCGGTGTCATCGAATAATCATCGCTTGTGACATCGCTCTACGGAGGGAACAAACACCGCAAGAATCGAGAAAGAACACAATCAATGCAATGCACATATATGATGCATGACCATTTTAAGGTACTGAATTCACCTAATGCAATAATAATCCAAGTTAGTTGAAGTGGAATTCAAACAAGGTTGAATTCCAACTCAAAATGCTATTTCCTAAATTACCCTAATCATGATTCATCCTATTCAGTGAGGTTAACTTGTTCAAACATGCATGATCATGGCATAAACAGATTCTTCATATTTTTCTGATCATTTTTCATATATAAATTATTTCCATCCGAGTTACGGTTGAATTTATATGATTTTTAGAAGTTTAGAGTATTTTCTGGAATTTACTGAATTAAATTAAGTCAAAAAAAAACTAGTTATTGCGTCAGCCTGACGTCGATGTGACGTCAGCGGGTCAACTGGGTCGCTGTCCAGGTCAACTCTGACGCTGGGACCCACTGGTCAGTAGTTAGTTTAACTAACTAGGTTCGGTTAGTGCTAACCCGTTAGTTAGTGGCCGGGCCCACTCGCCGCGACCTGGGGGGGTCAAATCGGTCAACCCGGCTAATCCACCGGCGCTTGACGCCGGCGACGCCGAACGCCGGAGCAAAGTGTTTGATTGTTCCGCCACCAAATGGGCGCGGAAAGCAGCTAGGAGGAGCTGGGGAGGAGCCGAAGTTCTTGGTGGAGGGGTTTGAGCTCGGGGCGGCCGGAATCGACGCCGGCGGCGACCTATGCGGTCGCCGGAGTTTCAGGCGAAGCTCGGCTCGACGCTGGGCGCACTAGAGGGAAAACGGAGGGCGCCACGGGTCCCCGGTGCTGCGGTGAGGGCGGTGGTGATGTTGGCTTGGGTCATTGGGGCTCCAGCCACGCCGTGACGACGTAGGCACGGCGGCGAAGCAGCCGTAGTGGAGACGGTGGCTAGAGGAGGGGAACGAGTCGGGAAGAGGGGAAATAACTCGGGGCTCACCGTGAGTGCGATGATGGCATCGGCGAGCCTGGGGGCACCGAGCCGATGAATTGGACGGCAGGTCCGCGGGTCCGGAAGGGGGAAAATGGTGGGGCGGCGCCTCGGGCGCCCAAGGCGTCGGGAGGCTCGGTGAGGAGGGAAGAGAGGCTCATGGAGCTCGGGATATGTCGGGGAGGAGAAGGGGTGGCGGTGGCTGCGATGGAGCTCGTCGGTGGCGGCAGCTCCGTTCGGTGAGCCTGGGAAGAGGGGCCGGGGAAAGAGAGGGAGCGGCGAGTGAGGGAGAGGAGCGAGGGGCACGGGCGTCGTCGTGGCGCCGCAAGGAGGTCGGGGAGGGCTGTGCAGGCTGGAAGGGAGGAGGTGGCGAAGCTCGGGCGTGCCAGTCCCCTCCTCGCCTCTTGGCAGAGGTAGGCGATTTGGCGTGTCGGTGGGTGGGCTGGTCCACCAACTGGGCCAGCTCCGGGAGGGGGAGACGGCTGTGCTGGTGGGATGCGCAGGTAAACCAGGTAGTCCTTCTCTCTTTTATTATTTCTGTTTTTTTCTATTTCATTCTGTTTTGTTTTAGTTTAGTAAAATACTAAACCATTTAAATAAATCCTGAAAATAATTGTGGGCATTAACTAAATTATTACAGAGGCCCTTAACTATTTTCCGTAATTGTTGGAGCATTTAAAAATAATATTAATAGTATTTAAATGCCCCAATTCAAATACAATATGGTTTATTCAAAAATCCAAAAATGCCTTGGAAAAATATCCATCATCTCCGGATATGGTTTTCACCTTTTTCCATTAATCATGAACATTTTTGCAAACCACTTTGGGTTTTTGAAAATATTTTGAATTTAAACCTATTTGAATTGCTTTAGTGCTAGGGCTTGATCATCCCCATTTCAAATTTCATGGAAATTAAACATGATGCATGGATGCAATGCTACTAGTTACAAGCAAGCTCTAGAGTTGATCTGGGTCAGGATACCACCCCCACTAAAAAAGAATCTCGCCCCGAGATCCAAGACGTGAGGTAAGAGGAAAAGGGAAGTCACAAACTATCACAATCTTCATGATCCATTTGCCCTTCTCGAAGATGTTGATTTACTCCATCATCTTGGTCTTGACGTCTTTGCCTTTGAGATCTTTACCCGACACGACAATGTAAAAGAAGGGGAAACCCTACATGATTCGATCTTCATGAAGATCGTGTAACATGATCAACTCACGGACTGAGACGGTGACACATCTCGAGTTGAGACACAAAATACATCGAGAGGAATGGAAGAACAACAACGGGGTTTGATTGGTGGCAACAATTCCACGCTTGGGGAGATGGTGGATGGTGTCAAGGTGGCGAGAAAATATTTGCCATGATTCAATAGCGGGGCACCTCGTGGGAGGTGACGCGAGGAACTATTCCCTTAAGTGGCAAAAAGAATTACTTTTGATACAAGAGATCATTGAAACTCTTCATACTAGCCTAAGGCAATTCACAATGATCGGTTGGCGGAGTGCAAAGGAATGGTACACCCGGACTAGAGTGGATGATGTGGACTACCTTGTTGAAGACAACGCAATGGATGATTTTTGCTTATCATCGAAGGTGGAGGGGACCCATGGTAAGTCCACTTTTGAGGATGATCTTGAAATGTAAATTACTACGAAGGCAGTCTATAGTGAAATGGCACAAGGACGGTGCAAGCCGGGAACGAAATGCAACTGTTCAATGTTCCAACCGTCATATCCTACCGAGATTCAGATCTGGTTGGTGTTAGGATATTTCAGACTCAAAGACGTCTGAAAAAAGGAAAGGTTGCAACACAATTTGACGAGATGGCGCTATGCGAGATTCTCGGATATGAACTACGATAGCAAGCTCCAAAACATGAGCTGGTTCTGCTACAAACCTGTGAACACGTTGTCCTAGACAAGCATGACCACATGGTAGTCTTATAATAAAATACTACCGAAGTTCGGTGGGGAACCATCATCGAGGATATCAAGTCTAACATAAGTCATATGATTAGCTCTTATGAAGAAACTTCTTCTCCTTGTACAAATCAGTTAGTGGCTTGGTGTGCTAGGAATACATACGGAATGAAGATGATCACCTATCAAACCATAGAATACTTCGCACATGCATGACTGACTTGGAATGATTCCAGAGGAAACAAAACAAACCTTTCTCAAATTCATGGCGGCAACTTACACCTAAAACACATAAATTCGAGGAAGTCTCTTCAACCATCCAAGCATAAGCTTCATGAACGGCACACGAAGAAATGCTTACACAATTTTCCAACACTAGGTTGATGTTCAACACGACTCATGGGGAGACGAAATGCTACCGATGGGCTCAACAAAGAACTCATCGGAATTTCCATATCATCGACTTCCACCATCATGTGAACACGGTGATAGCATTGGTCGACCAAAAGATATAATGGTGTATGCTCGAGGGATCAACCACGAGTAAGACAACATTACGAGCACCGTGGGTACTGATTTGACTTGACAATGGCCCATACTCAAGTCAACGAATTGATAAGACAATAGGTCCAAAGAATCGATCACAGTGGACCAATCGGTGAAGATATCATCTTTCTTCAACACACACTACACAAGAATATCCCTTTGGATCGAATCTAAGTTAGGCAAGCTTTTATCTTCCAACTCTCCAAGTTATTGTCTAGCTTAACCAACTAGCTCGTGGGTATCCAACACAGATTCTTAGAGAAGGGTGGTTCACAGGAAAACCAACTTGATCACGAGCCCAACACAACAGTCAGGAAACAACCCGGTAACACTTCCAAGAAGATATTGGGAAAGTCACGAACCACCGTATGTTACTAAGCTCGAGAACAATCTTGCTTTTCAGGCAAGACGAAATGATCAAATGAGTGAGGACTTGGCACAATCCTAACTCATCAATCAAGTGTGCACCGTAAGTAAGGACTAGGTAGCACAATCTATCTTAGAATGATGATTTAATAACCAACACGCTAAGAATGAGAATATTGTCCATTTACCACCAAGCAACGAGTGGCTCGGAGTATTGATTTCACACATCACAACTCATTTGTCGGCATTCCGTTACAACAACACGGAACCGAGGAATGAATAATAATAGCGAGAGTATCATCAAGGCCAAGAATTCCTAAGAGGTTGTGCAATTCCCATGACATTCTTGACATAAGATGGCAATACTTGAGGTAGAACAGATTCAAAAGCTGAATTGGCATTTTGATCTGCGAGATACAACTACTTTGACCCAATCCTCGGATATGGATGAGGTATCGGAGTTTGTTTCTCCTAGTCATTCCGGAATAGAATGGCTTGACGGACCACAAGGACAAAATGCATCGATGAACACAAATGCACACATACCCTTGGCTATCAATTGATAGATGAAGGTCAGAATGCAACTGAAGAGGAACAACTCGAGGAGCATATAACTTCCTGAGTTGTGGATGCACAGATTAGTATGTTGAGCAAGCTTAACATTTCTTCCTGGATAATCCACGCAGAAGAGGTAGAACCGGCAGAGTCACAATTATGAACGGAGAACTCCTCAAGAGCACTCTAGTTGTGATCTTTTGGTTCAACAAACTTCGCCATAAGTGGTTCATGGTATTTGGAAGAAGGATATACCACGGACCTCGAGGACTATCGCAAAGGTTACTAATATCCTAAAGGCACTAGCAATACTAACAACATGAAGTAGGATGAATCTCGGTTCGTAAACCCGTGGAGTAGAATGCCTACTACTAAATGGCATCACGGGATGCTTCCAAGGTGATGGCCGTAATCATCACACTGGGATACAAAAGCGTTGCTAAGTTGCTAGGTGACTTCCTAAACACCTAGGGTCATAATAATAATTCCAACATATATGTCAAGGCAATAATTTACCTCAACGCACCGATTAGTGTGCTTATTCTGACCCAAAAGGACATCAGGAACGGAAGAAGGGATTTGCAAATGCATCAGACTATTTAGAGACCTGGGATAACTCGGACAGCATAACGGCTGTAAATGCTCAAAATGATTTGAGACATCCTGCAAGAATGGTGGCATAACCACTCAACAACATCATAACAAGATTACGAGATCAACAGCTATCATATGTGAGTAGCAAGAACTGAACTGGGGATTAAAACCAACAATCTTATAGGTCTATGGATTAGTAACACGTCATCCTAATGGATAGATGAGAAGCCTAGTTCTTAAACCCCGTAGAAGAGAAGAGGATGACTCAGATCAGAAGGCCATGAGGTATAAGGAGTAAGAAGAGCCTTACGTTCCTTCCACAAACAATTCCCTTATATAACTAAAGCATTTCTAGACACAACTTCGACCAGTTTGGCTTGGTAATCCCACAGCAACAAAGCTCGATACCAACGCCGTCAGACCCGATCCTAAGTCACACCGACCTAGCATGTAACACATCATATCACTTTGCGGCCTCACGACGGTATTCCCACGGGTGTCGCCTTACCATGTCCCGGACCGCTTATGCCTTTTGGCTCACGATATGATAGTGTCGCTAGCATCCATATGACAAAGAACCCGGGCCGACATGGCTAGTCGTGGAACCCAAAGCGGCGCTTAATCTATGGGGACAGGCATACATGAATCACATCGAGCATGTCGGTCATCAACGTATGTATTCGGGCTGTAGCACTGGCTAACAGGACTCCGGTATCCCGGTAGCTTGAGCTAAGCAGGACTCGAATAACACCGCGTGACATTTCCCGAAGGACAGACATAGGAACGAAGTGAAACACATGCCGCCAGTCAAGTGTCCAAGCAAGAGTGCTGGGCTAGCGTGACTCGGTGAACCGGTCAGAAGCGGACTACTATCGCCGTAAGCACGAGACTACATTTCCCATATGAGAGGCTGCCAAGGATAAACAACTAGTTTGTCGGATCCCACACATACCAAGCATTTCAAACATACACACATTATGCTCAATATGCGAGATACAACATGGCATCACAACATAACTCTACGACTCAAATATTATTCAATAGGCTCAAGAGCGAGATATTACAAACATGGGTCTCATGACCCAACACTCGTGAAAGCATACAAGTCAAAGCACAAGCGGAAGCTAATCATGTCTCGAGTACGCATAACTATAAATGAAAAAGGTCGAGAAGCCCGACTATCTACAGATCCCGCCAAGGCACAAGATCGTAGCCGAGGTATCAAGCTAACCGTCAAGTCCAAGCGGAACTACTAGCGAGACTAAAGTCTCTCGCAAAACATAAAATAGGGCAAACGTGAGTACAAACGCACTCAGCAAGACTTACATCGTAACTAGCTACATATGCATCATTATCAAAAGGGGGTGGTGGAGTTTGATCGCAGCAAGCCAGCTTTGACTCGGTGGCTATCCCGAACTACATTTGCAAGTAACTCTTTTGAAGTGGCGCACACGAGTCCACATATTCACCATATCAATACACCACTATGGACCCACTCTGCCTTCCCACGAGAACGCCATCCATAGCACTCACACTTATCTTGGCGCATTTTAGGGTATCCACTTTCACTTGTCTATGAACCGATATAGGCAATCCAGAAGTCCTTCTCCGTGGACACGGCTATTCGAATAGATCATATTAAACCCCGCAGGGGTGTACTTCTTCACACATGCTCTCACCACTTATCACCGCTTTACACGACATGTACTCGGCAACCTTCTGCCGGAAGCCCAACGCGTGGGTGTCGGCCACGGCCTACCTAAACACTCAAGTCCCTAGTCCAGGTTTATCGCCTATTCGGGTTCCATCCGCAGGGAGTCCGGTCGAGGTTTCCCATACAGCCCCGAACGATGTGTGCAGGGTTCCCGAGATACCAAACGGGCACTCGGTACAACGGGCCACGATGCCTACCGCAACACAACCCACCCCTAAGGTCAGCGCTATGCGGCCCCCAAAGATACTACAAACACCGTAAACTACTTGCAACTCCCGGACCAGGAACAAGGGTGGTTAAGAAGCCGAGAGGGTCCATTGGTTTCGGGCCCAATGCGTGGTAGTAGCTAGTTCATGGATCACAAACACAGATCTCAGTTCCTGAGGACGGCTGCAATGAGACAACCCACCATGTACTCCTACATGGCCTCTCACCGCTACCTTTACCAAATCGTGTTCACACACTTAGCTCACACACAATAGGACATGTTCACACAACCATTCCAATTCATTCCCGATGAATCAGACCCGACTCAACTCTAAGCAGTAGCAGGCATGACAAACAAGCATAAATGAGTAGGCACAACATGGCTCAAACAATTCCTACTCATGCTAGTGGGTTTCATCTAATTACTGTGGAATGACAGTCATGCAAAGGATCAAGGTTCAGCTACCGCTGCAAGTAACACATGAGTCGTTGTTGTCCTAATGCAGTAAAATAGAGCAGGAGCGAGAGAGTGGGATTGTATCGGAATGAACAAGGGGTTTTGCTTGCTCGGCACTTCGAAGATAATAGTTCTTCATCGGTGTCATCGAATAATCATCGCCAGTACATCGCTCACCGGAGGAACAAACACCGCAAGAATCGAGAAAGAACACAATCAATGCAATGCACATATATGATGCATGACCATTTTAAGGTACTGAATTCACCTAATGCAATAATAATCCAAGTTAGTTGAAGTGGAATTCAAACAAGGTTGAATTCCAACTCAAAATGCTATTTCCTAAATTACCCTAATCATGATTCATCCTATTCAGTGAGGTTAACTTGTTCAAACATGCATGATCATGGCATAAACAGATTCTTCATATTTTTCTGATCATTTTCATATATAAATTATTTCCATCCGAGTTACGGTTGAATTTATATGATTTTTAGAAGTTTAGAGTATTTTCCGAATTTCATCAATTAAATTAAGTCAAAAAACTAGTTATTGCGTCACCGACGTCGATGTGACGTCGTGGTCAATCGGGTCGCTGTCCAGGTCAACTCGACGCTGGGACCCATCGTCAAGAGAGTTAGTTTAACTAACTAGGTTCGGTTAGTGCTAACCCGGTTAGTTAGTGGCCGGGCCCACTGCCGCTGACCTGTGGGGGGTCAAATCCTGGTCAACCCGGCTAATCCACCGGCGGCTTGACGCCGCGACGTCGAACGCGGGCGGAGCAAAGTGCTGATTGTTCCGCCACCAAATGGGGCGCGGAAAGCAGCTAGGAGGAGCTGGGGAGGAGCCGAAGTTCTTGGTGGAGGGGTTTGAGCTCGGGGCGGCCGGAATCGACGCCGGCGGCGACCTATGCGGTCGCCGGAGTTTCGGGCGAGCCTCGGGCTCGACACAGGGCGCACTAGAGGGAAAACGGAGGGCGCCACGGGTCCCTGGTGCTGCGGTGAGGGCGGTGGTGAGGTTGGCTTGGTCATTGGGGCTCCAGCCACGCCGGCGACGAGGCACGGGCGGGCGAAGCCGGCCGTAGTGGAGACGGTGGCTAGAGGAGGGAACGAGTCGGGAAGAGGGGAAATAACCTGGGGCTCACCGTGAGTGCGATGATGGCATCGGGCGAGCCTGGGGGGCACCGGAGCCGATGAATTGACGACGGCGAGGTCCCATGGTCCGGAAGGGGAAAATGGTGGGGCGGCGCCGGGGCGCCTCAAGGCCGGGAGGCTCGGTGAGGAGGGAAGAGAGGCTCATGGAGCTCGGGGATATGTCGGGGAGGAGAAGGGGTGGCGGTGGCCGCGATGGAGCTCGTCGGTGGCGGCAGCTCCGTTCGGTGAGCTCGGGGAAGAGGGCCAGGGGGAAAGAGAGGGAGCGGCGAGTGAGGGAGAGGAGCGAGGGGGCACGGGGCGTCGTCGTGGCGCCGCAAGGAGGTCGGGAGGGCTGTGCAGGCTGGAAGGGAGGAGGCGGCGAAGCTCGGCGGCTGTCAGGTCCCTCCTCCGCCATCGGGCAGAGGTAGGCGACGAGCGGCGTCGGTTGGTGGGCTGGGCCACCAACCTGGGCCAATGAGGGGAGGGGGAGAAGGTTTGGGCTGGTGGGCTGCGCAGTAAACCAGTAGTCCTTCTCTCTCTTTTATTATTTCTGTTTTTTCTATTTCATTCTGTTTTGTTTTAGTTTAGTAAAATACTAATCCATTTAAATAAATTCTGATTATAATTGTGGGCATTAACTAAATTATTACAGAGGCCCTTAACTATTTTCCAGAATTGTTGGAGCATTTAAAATAATATTAATAGTATTTAAATGCCCCAATTCAAATACAATATGGTTTATTCAAAAATCCAAAAATGCCTTGGAAAAATATCCATCATCTCTGGATATGGTTTTCACCTTTTTCCATTAATCATGAACATTTTTGCAAACCACTTTGGGTTTTTGAAAATATTTTTGAATTTAAACCTATTTGAATTGCTTTAGTGCTAGGGCTTGATCATCCCCATTTCAAATTTCATGGAAATTAAACATGATGCATGGATGCAATGCTACTAGTTACAAGCAAGCTCTAGAGTTGATCTGGGGCTGTGACAATGGGCCAGTAGAATCCACTGCGGAATGCCTTGCCCACCAGGGTGCGTGACGACGAGTGATGCCCGCAATCTCCACCGTGTATGTCAGCTAGCAGTTCGCATCCCTGCTCCCTGGAGATGCATCACAAGGAAACATCATTCGGTCATTTTCGGTATAGGTCATCGTCCCGGATGCAGTAGGCTGTAGCTTGCCGAGCCACGCGTTCCGCGTCCTCCTCCTTCTCCGACAGGGCCCCTTGCAGTAGGTACGCCTTGAATTCTTCGGTCCAACACCCCTCCCGAGGCTCGAGCGTGAGGAGTAGGCACACTACTGAGGTCGGGCCGCAGGCGGTGGCTCCTGAGGCTGGTGGCAGGGGAAGCTCCTCTCGAGGCGGTGCCGGCTCCGCAGCCGGAGGGGCCGCTGAAGGCTTGAAGAGCCGCTCCTCGAAGACGTCGGGTTCCTGTAGCTGACGCCTGGACGCTCTCTTGGAGATATCGTCGCCTTCCTTGTTTGTGCCGCGGGGCACATGCTGCAGCTCCAGGCCCAAAATTGCTTCTCCCTTTTGTGTACCTCCGCGAGGTATGCCTCCATGTGCTCGTCCTTCGGTTCGTACACCTTGTTGGATAAGTTGACGAGGAGCTGTGAGTCGCCCTTGATGGTGAGGCGCCTCACCCCCAAGGCCGCCGCAGCCTTGAGGCCGGCGATCAAACCTTTGTACTCCGCAATGTTGTTGGAGACCTTCCCACCCCATCAGAAGCAGAGCTGCACGATGTAGTAGAGTTTTTCCTGGGTGGGCAAGATGAGTACGGCTCGGGCCTCCGCACCCTTGCGCGCGAAGGCGCCGTCGAAGTACATGACCCAGCTGTCTAGTGCTTCGCACCTTGGCGAGGGAGACCGATCCTCACCTGCTCCAGGCCCTGGAGCGTCAGTCCACTCCGCCACGAAGTCGGCGAGCGCAACTCCCTTGATGACCCTGGTGGTGCTGAACTCCAGTTGGAATGCCTGCAACTCGACGTTCCATTCGGCCACCCTCCACGCAACAATGAGGCTCCGAAGTACCCTCTCTAGTGGGTAAGTGTAACAACCATGATGCGGCTATATCTCCCATGTGTCGAGGCACGACTTAGAGGCTTAACCGCATGGTGGTTTTGCCGCAAGAAGGGTCATCTTCACACAATCCCAGGTAATGAACAAGAATGGGATAAAGAGTTGGCTTACAATCGCCACTTCACACAATACATTAATTAAACATACAACATTCAGAGTACACACATAGACCGACTACGGTCAAATCCAAAAGAAAAGAAGATAACCCCAAATGCTAGATCCCCGATCGTCCCAACTGGGCTCCACTACTTATCATCAGGAAACGAAACATAGTAACAACCAAGGTCCTCGTCAAACTCCCACTTGTGCTCGGTTGCGTCACCTGCACGGGTATCATCGGCACCTGCAACTGCTTTGGTAGTATCTGTGAGTCACGAGGACTCAGCAATCTCAAAACCCGCGAGATCAAGACTATTTAAGCTTATGGGGGCTAACATACGCAAATAAGAGCGAGAAGAGAAGCAACGCAACGGTCGAGAAGCTAGAGGTGATCAAGAAGTGATCCTGAAACTACTTACGTTCATACATAACCCAAACCGTGTTCACTTCTCGGACTCCACCGAAAAGAGACCATCACGGCAACACACGCGGTTGATGCATTTTAATTAAGTCAAGTGTCAAGTTCTATACAACCGTACACTAACAAATTATACCCTGCAGTTGGGACAACTCTCGAAATTATACCCTGCAGGGGTGTCCCAACTTAGCCCATCACAAGCTCTCATGATCAACGAAGGATATTCCTTCTCCCGAAAAGACCCGGTCAGTCTTAAAATCCTGGTTACAAGACATTTCGACAATGGTAAAACAAGATCAGCAAGACCACCCGACTATGCCGACAAATCCCGATAGGAGCTGGACATATAACGTTCTCAGGGTACACAGGATGAGCAATCCGTACAGCTAATACGAGCCCTCAAGTTTCCCCGAGATGGCGCTGCAAAGGGCTCTAGTTCGGACCAACACTCAGAGGAGCACTGGCCCGGGGGGGGGGGTAAATAAAGATGACCCTCGGGCTCCGAAAACCCAAGGGAAAGGCTTAGGCGAGGAAAATGTAAAACCAAGGTTGGGCCTTGCTGGAGGAGTTTTATTCAAAGCGAACTGTCAAGGGGGTCCCATAACCCCAACCGCGTAAGGAACGCAAAATCAAGGAACATAACACCAGTATGACGGAAACTAGGCGGCAAGAGTGGAACAAAACACTGTGCGTAAGGCGAGCCTTCCTCCCTTTACCAAGTATATAAATGCATTAATTAAATAAGAGATATTGTGATATCCCAACATCTCCAAGTTCCAACATGGAACAATCTTCAACTTCACCTGCAACTAACAACGCTATAAGAGGGGCTGAGCAAAAGCGGTAACTTAGCCAAACAACGGTTTGCTAGGAAGGTGGGTTAGAGGCTTAACATGGAAAAATGGGAGGCATGATAAACATGTGGTAGGTAGCGCAACATAGCGATAGAGCGAACTACTAGCAAGCAAAGATAGAAGTGATATCGAGGGTAATGGTCATCTTGCCTGCAAAGTTCTCAGAGTTGTCGAAAGCTTGCTCCTCGTTAGCGTACTCAACAGGTTCCTCGTTCATGAACTCGTCTCCCGGCTCCACCCAAAGCAATAACACAAGAAATGGAACAACAATCAATAACGGTTCAATGCGCAAGCAACATGATGCAATACATGGCATGGGATGCAAGGTATGATGTGCAATACATATGGGAACTCCGGAAGGGAAAGGATGAACAGGGCATCAACTTGTCAAAATAAGTACGCCACTGGAAAGATGAGGTGATTCCGGTCGAAAACGATATGAGGCTCACCGGAAACGGATGCACGGTTTGCAAATGACAAGCAAAACAATGATGCAAAATTGCGCTTAACAGCAGCATAGCACTTCGAATGCATCATGAAACTATACTACAACACTCTAACATAGCAACAATGCACAAGGACGCGAAGTACACATGAAGCTCTACAAATCATGAACACTGAGATCCTTCTAGAACTTACTAGAACAAGCCTAAAACAGCATGGCAAAATTGCAAATGATAACAAATTCACAGACAGTGAAAATACTAACATGGCATAAATAGCATCATGCAGCAATGTTAAAGCTAGCAAACAACATGCTACAAGAATATATCATGGCAAACAAAGACATGGCATGCTAGTACTAAAGACATAGAACAAAACTCTCTTACTGAGCTTTAACCAAATATACATGGACAATGATGTGGCACCCATGCAAACATGTGAACTTACTGAGCTTTAACCAAATATTCATGATAGCAACTTTACGAGCTCAAATCACTCACCACAAAGAATTACATGACAACACAAGCATACTAATAGTAAGAAGACATGATCATGAAGCTAAACATGGCAAGGTCAAGTTCATAGGATGCATGGATCACTAGCAACACACATGGCCAAACTGAACTTCATGTTAACAATCTGCCAGGAATAATATTTAGCAAAAGTAGAGCCAAGAAATGACATGCTAGAGTACTCTATAATTCCAAACAGAGGCGTGGATGGATAGAGCATAGCAATATCTACAGAACATCCTAAAGGAGCATCTCAATATTATGCATGGATGTGATGGTAGCACCAATCAAACATAGCATCATGATATGACAGATTTAGCGTAACAAAACGGTAACATCAAGTACCCTACTTCACGAGCTTTATGCACTCACTACAAGACTCACAAAATACATGGATTGCACCTCCGTAATGATGGCATGATGGATCTCATAAAACATGTAGACATCATGCCCATAGGATGCACACACAAAATGCAACAAAAATGACAAATCATCAAGTTCTGTTAAGAACCAGCAGCTAACATTAGATAGCACTCTTGCAACGAGGATAATGGCATCAATATGGATAGTAACAAGCATGCAAATGGCACTAACATGAAGAGCACAACGAGATGAACATTTGACATATCATATGCATCAATCGGAGTCACGGGCATGGAGATATGGCATGTCAAAGGTAGCATAAATATATTAGAATTCCTGAGACGGAGTTTCGACGCCCGCGAGGGGGGAAGAGGTCCGGCGAGCTCCTCCAGGACGGGTCTCGCCGGATCCGGCCGGCGGTGAGCCGGAGAGGCGGCGGGGGATGCCGGATCCGAGGCACGAGGAGGCGCGCCGGCGACACGGGGCGGAGCCGGAGTGAGTGAGGTGGCAGCGGAGGCGGCGACGCTGGAGCGGCTCGGTGGTGGCGGCGGCAAAGCGACGGCGAGGAGGCGGCGCTGGGCGGTGTACGCAGCGGGCGGGCGAAGCAGCGGCAGCGGGCGACGCTGATGAGCTCGGGGGCCGGGAGCGGGCCGAGCGGGCCAGCGGCGCGGGAGGCGGTGGCGAACACGTGGCGCACTCTCACTAGAGTGGGGCGGCGGCGGGTTTCGTCCGGCGGCACGCGGACATGTCCGCCGAGCGAGAAGGAGGAGAAGACTAGGGTTTGATCTGGAATTTCGGGGGAGAGGCCATATTTATAGGTAGAGGGAGCTAGGAGTGTCCAAATGAGGTGCGGTTTTCGCGCACACGATCGTGATCCAACAACGCAGAGCATGGAGGGAGTTTAGATGAGTTATTGGGCTGTTTGGAGGGGTGTTGGGCTGCAACACCAAATAGGCTTTTGTGGTTACCCGGTTAACCGTTGGGGCATCAAACGACCCCCAAATGGAACGAAATTTGGCAGGCGGTCTACCGGTGATTTACCAAGGCCACTTGACAAATCTTGGTCCATTTTGAGAACATTTTTCTCCCGCTCACGAAAAGAGACAAGAGGGGTGCGCCGGGTGCATATGGGAGTGTCGGATTGCAAAACAGACAACGCGGAAAATGCTCGGTTGCATGAGACGAACATGAATGCAAATGCGATGCACATGATGACATGATATGACATGCATGACATGAACAAAATGCCAAACGAAAGAAAAAACCAAACCACAGATGGAATATCATATCACATAGCCGACAATGGCAAGAGTTGGAGTTACAAATATGGAAAGTTACATCCGGGGTGTTACAACACTCCACCGCTACAAGAGGATCTCGTCCTGAGATCTAGGACTGGAAGAACTCCGGATATTCGGAACGGAGGTGATCCTTGCGCTCCTAGGTGGCTTGTCGGTCAAAATGGTGTGACCACTTCACTTTCAGGAATTTGATTGACTTGTTGCGAGTCTTGCGCTCGGTTTCTTCGAGAATAGCAACGGGATGCTCATGATAATACAAATCTCCTTGGAGGTTAATCTCTTCGAAGTTGATAGTGCGCTCATGCATCTTGAAGCACTTGCGAAGCTGTGACACGTGAAACACATCGTGCACATTTGCAAAGTTGGATGGAAGCTCAAGTTGATAGGCGAGGTCGCCTCTTTTGCCAATGATCTTGAAAGGACCCACGTATCTCGGGACAAGCTGCCCTTTGATACCGAAGCGACGAGTGCCTTTCATTGGAGAGACACGGAGGTAGACATGGTCTCCGATCTCCAAAGCCAAGTCACTGTGCATGCTATCATAGCAACTCTTCTGGCACGATTGCGCGGCTTTGGGATTTTCACAGATGACTTTGCACATTTCTTCAGCTTCTATGATTAAGTCGTTGCCAAGCAGTTGGCGTTCACCTGTCTCGGACCAATTGAGAGGAGTACGACAGTTCCTGCCATAGAGAATTTAAAATGGGGCCTTGCCCGAACTCGCTTGGAAGCTGTTGTTGTAGGAGAACTCGGCCTATGGAATACAATCTTCCCACTTCATACCGAAAGAGATGACACAAGCCCTGAGCATGTCTTCGAGGATTTGATTGACTCACTCGACTTGCCCACTAGTTTGAGGATGGAAAGCTATGCTGAAGCGAATGTTGGTGCCCATGGCCTTCTAGAAAGAGTCCCAGAACTTAGAAGTGAAAATGCTTCCGCGGTCTGAAGAGATCAATTGCGCAATACCGTGAAAGGAGACAATTCTGGAGGTGTATAGCTCTTCCAACTGAGCTGTTGTGATAGATTCTTTGATTGGAAGGAAATGAGCCACTTTGGTAAGCTTGTCGATGACAACGGAGATAATATCATTTCCACGCTTTGACTTAGGAAATCCAGTAATGAAGTCCATTTTGATATGATCAAACTTCCATTCTGGAATAGCAAGAGGGTTGAGGAGACCAGCTGGTCGTTGGTGTTCTGCTTTCACCCTTCGACAGGCATCAATTGAGCGATCTCTCGCTTCATTTGAGTCCACCAATACGACTGCTTGAGGTCATGGTACATCTTCGAACTGCCACGATGAGTTGACAGAAGGAAATTGTGTGCTTAGTTCATTATGACCTTCCTTAGATCACCTTTAGCAACCACAATCCGGTCCTCAAAGAATAAAGTGTCTCTGTCATCAATGCGATATCACTTGTATTTGGAGAGGCCCTTGGCAATACCATGTTTCACCTTCTTCACCATAGTGTCAAGGAGTTGTGCCTCACGAATTTGATCTTTCAAAGTTGGAGTGACTTGAAGGTTGGCAACAAAAACCTTGAGGAACAACTTGGAGATTGAGTTTGTGGAAAGCTTCACAAAGATCCGGTTGAAATGGCTTGAGAATTAAGATGTTTCAATACGCCTTTCTTCTGAGAGCATCTGCAATCACATTGGCCTTGCCTGGAGTATATTCAATACTTGGATTGTACTCTTGAATCATTTCGAACCAACGAGTTTGTCTGAGGTTGAGGTTGGGTTGAGTGAATATATACTTGAGGCTCTCGTGATCGGTGAAGATGTCCACTTTCCTTCCCAACAAGAGATGTCTCCATGTTATTAATGCATGGACAACTGCCGCCAACTCAAGATCGTGAGTGGGGTAGTTCCTTTCGTTGGGCTTCAACTGACGAGAGGTATATGATACAACTTTATTCTCTTGCATTAACACGGCGCCAAGACCTTGTAAAGAGGCATCACAGAAAACTTTGAATGGCTTGGGTTCATCAGGAGGAGTTAAGACAGGAGCTGAGACTAGCTTCTCTTTAAGGGTGTTGAAAGCAACATCACACTCAGGAGTCCAGACATACTTGAAATTCATCTGGAGGAGGTTGGAAAGAGGCTTTGCAATCTTAGAGAAATTCTCAATGAATCTTCGGCAATAGCTTGCAAGTCCAAGGAAATTGTGGAGCTCCTTGACATTCTGAGGAGGTTCCCAGTTCACAATTGCAGAAACCTTCTCAGGATTAACAGCAATGCCTTTGGCGGAGATGATATGACCAAGGTAAAGAACTTCATCAAGCCAAAACTCACATTTGGAAAACTTCGCATAGAATTGATACTCACTGAGCTTGTCGACCACCAATCGCAAATGTTTGGCATGATCCTTCTTATTCTTGGAGAAGACCAAGATATCATCGAGATACACCAGGAAGAATTCATTTGTGTGAGGGTTGAAGATGAAGTTCATCATGCGAGAGAACGTTGGAGGAGCATTGACAAGGCCGAAAGACATGACCGTATATTCATAAGAACCAAAGCTTGTTCTGAATGTTGTCTTGGGGATATCTTGTTCGCGAATGTGAATCTGATGATAACCCATACGGAGGTCAAGTTTGGAAAACACCTTTGCACCTTTGAGTTGCTCGAATAGCTGATTGATGTTGGGGAGTGGATACTTGTTCTTGATTGTCTTCTTGTTCAATGGATGGTAATCGACGCAAAGTCGGTCTGTGCCGTCCTTCTTCTGGACAAAAAGAACACCACAACCCCACGGAGATGAAATCGGTCTGATCAAACCCAGCCGCTCTTGTTCATCGAGCTGTTTCTTCAATTCTTTCAGCTCCTTGGGTCCAAGCTTATAAGGACGCTTGCAAACGGTTCAGTGCCAGGCTGAAGATCAATAATGAATTCAATTGGCCAGTGAGGAGGCATTCCCGGAAGCTCTTCTAGAAAGACATCTTGGTACTCACGAATGACTGGAATCTGAGAGATTGCATCTAGCTCGCCCTTCTCATTGAGAGAGAATAATCGAATGGTCTCACCACGAGCGGCATAGATGGTCACATCCTTATTAGAGTGTGTCAATTGAATCACTCTAGTAGCACAATCAAGTTGAGGCTTGTGCTTAGAAAGCCAGTCCATCCCGAGAATTAGATCAATATCAGAGTCGCCAAGAGCAATTGGAGAAGACAGAAATTTATAGCTGCCCATCTTGATAATGGAATCCCGAACGAATACTCGAGAAGTCATTTGCCGAGCCAGGGAAACAATAGACAATGGTCTCAGCAATACTTGAGTAACCAAATCATGCATAGCCACAAAAGGTCTTGAAATGAAAGAATGCGATGCATCAGTATCAAATAAGACTTTTGCAGGAATATCATTAACTGAGAGATTACCATTTTTAAATCAGAGATTCCTTCGCTTGAGCTGCATTCATCATGTTCACCTTTGCATGCTTGGGATTATGCTTGACCACTGCATTGCTTGAAGATCTCACAGGAGGAGGAGGCGGAAGGCGCCTTTGGTTGAAGCACTTGTTCGCATAGTGACCTTTCTGCTGACACTTGTCGCAAGTCACCTCTGAGAGCGGACGATGATAAGGAGCACTTGACCTTGGAGCTTGATTCTGAGACTTGTTCTGATAGCCTGGGTTGGGCGGGTGGGAAGATCCATGGCCACCTTTGTTCTTCTGCTGGTAAGGCTGACGAAATGGAGGAGGTGGAGGAAGCCAAAACTTCTGTTGCTTTGCTGCCACTTGTGAGGAAGAAGAAGACTGAACTGCATCCCTGATTCTCTTCTTAGAAGCCTCACACTTGAGCTGAGCACCTTCTCTCTTGAGGGCCATGTTATAGAATTGATCAAACTTAGTCGGCTCAACAAGAACGAGAGCTAACTGCAGATCCTCTCTGAGGCCACCTCTGAATTGATAGATCATGCTCTTTTCATCAGGAACTTCTTGTTTAGCGAAGCGAGCAAGTTTCTGAAACTGGATGTTGTATTGATACACGGACATGCTTCCTTGCTTGAGATTGCGGAATTCCTCACGCTTACTCTCAACAACACTTGTAGGAATGCGGTGAGCTTCGAAGTCTCGGCAGAAATCATCCCGGGTAATCACACAACCTCCTCTGGAATCTTTGTATTGTTGATACCAATCAGCAGCTTGGTCCTTGAGCTGAAACGAAGAGAACTTGACAAAGTCCTCAGGCTTGGCATTGCTACATTCAAAGTGCTTGCAGATGTCCACGAGCCAATCATCGGTGTCTGTGGCCTCGGCACAGTAGCTGAAAGACTTCGGCTGATTTGCAAGGAACTAGTTGAGTGTAGCGAACTGAGGCTGATGGTTGAACTGCCCTTGACCTTGATTCCCTTGGTTTCCTTGGCCTTGGTTGCGCTCTTGCAAGATTTGCAAAAGCATCTGGGTGTTGGCGTTGGTGGCTGCCATGACAGTTGACCATGCCTCCGGAGGCGGAGGAGGTGGCGGAGGGTTGGACTGCTCTCCCTCAGCACGTTGCGGATTCTGACGCATTGGAGGAGCCATCCTGAAGAGGGTGACATCCGTTATAATCTTGATAGACAGATAGACAAGCTGAATCAATGGATAGAAATTGCAACATATAGTCTTCACAATAAACATTCGAACAAGGATTGAACAAATGAATTCCAAAGTTAACATCACACGTCCATTAAGATGAGAAGCCACTTGATAAGAGATTGATGAATGAAATAACAAGGTACGACTTGAGCAAATAAGTGGTAAGGATTACCCAATCACAAACCAAATATCTGCGGGAAGAAATGCTAGAGCTACTTGAATTCCCACCTATAAATGTCACGCCCAATATGCGACCCTATCCGAGAGGAACTCGAAGGTCCCACCAAGGATAGACCCGCATATTGAAATGCTTTTGCAAGGTGGATATCATTACATCGTACCATTACACAATAGTTGGGGATACATACATAAGGCACAAACGCCCCAAGAACACATCAACATCATACATGTGAACAACATCCGACTACGGATGAAACACAAACAGAAACTCAAACCACATCCACCCTGCTAGCCCAGGCTGCCGACCAGGAACCTAACCCAAGATCGACGACGAAGAAGAAGAACTCCAACACAAGCAAATATCGCTCTCGCTTCATCATCATCGCATTACCTGTACCTGCAACTGTTGTTGTAGTAATCTGTGAGCCACAAGAACTCTGCAATCCCATTACCATGGGTATCAATACTAGCAAAGCTTAATGGGTAAGGAAGGGGTAAAGTGGTGAGGTTGCAGCAGCGACTAAGCATGTATATGGTGGCTAACTTACGAATATAAGAGTAAGATGAGAAACTACGCAAGCGGTCGCCAACTAGTAATGATCAAGAAGTGATCCTGAAACAACTTACCTTCAAACATAACCCAACCGTTTTCACTTCCCGGACTCCGCCGAAAAGAGACCATCACGGTTACACAACGCGGGTGGTGTATTTTAAAAGGGGGGTTACTTCAAGTATTCTACAACCGGATATTAACAAATTCCCATCTACCACATAACCGCGGGCACGGCTTTCGAAATTTTAAACCCTGCAGGGGTGTCCCAACTTAGCCCATGACAAGCTCACGATCTGCGGAGACAATCCTCCATCGCGGGACATCCGATCAGACTCGGGGTCCCGATGCACAAGACATTTCGACAATGGTAAAACAAAACCAGCAAGAACGCCCGAATGTGCCAACAAATCCCGATAGGAGCTGCACATATCTCATTCTCAGGGCACACCGGATTGTCCAAACTTCCGGTAGGCCAGCCCAGAGTTGCCCCTGGTGGCCACCGGCGGTTGATAGGTTGGACCAACACTCACGACGAGCACTGGCCCGGGGGGGGGGGGGTAAAATAAGATGACCCTCGGGAGCGTGACTCCCAAGGGAAAAAGGGCTTAGGTGAGGCAAATGTAAATCCAAGGTTGGGCCTTGCTGGAGGAGTTTTATTCAAAGCGAACTGTCAAGAGGGTCCCATACCCCTCATCGTGTTAGGGACGCAAAATCAAGGAACATAACACCGGTATGACGGAAACTAGGGCGGCAAGAGTGGAACAAAACACCAGGCATAAGGCCGAGCCTTCCACCCTTTACCAAGTATATAGATCCATTAATTAAAATCAGAGATATTGTGATATCCCAACATAAACATGTTCCAACATGGAGCAATCTTCAACTTCACCTGCAACTAACAATGCTATAAGAGGGGCTGAGCAAAGCGGTAACATAGCCAAACAATGGTTTGCTAGAAAGTGTGAAAAGGTTAGAGGTTTTCATGGCAATTTGGGAGGCTTGATAAACAAGTGGTAGGTAGCGTGACATAGCGATAGCATCAAGACAACTAGCATAGCAAAGATAGTAGTGAGGTCCAAGGTGAAGGTCATCTTGCCTGAAATACCACTAGGAAGAAGAACGAGTCCATGAAGAAGATGAAGCCACGAAGACGAACCAAGCGTAGACGAACGAATCCTCGCGATCGCAACGAAACAGGAACTAACGAGAAGGAGCATAACCGGAAAGAAGCAAACAACATGGTAAACACACAACACATAATGAGACATGATTCTCAACCAAGTATGATGCATGACAAGGCTACATGAAGCTACTCATGGCAAGAGATGATGCATGCAAGAGCAACACATCAAAGCATGTTTAAATGAGGCCGGAAACAACATATAACAATTACGGTAAGTCCTCATATGCAAATTTTGAAATTGGTCCAGATCTGATTACAACACAATGTTTAAGTTGTTAAACATCAAGTTAAAATGCACCAAGATGATCTATACAGTTTTCTATTCAAGTTACATTTAAAGTTTGTTTAATTCGGAGCTACGGCCAAGAAGATATGGGCAAAACAAGTTTAACATGGCATTGATGCAAATGCAAGCAAAAAACATCACGAACACTTCAAAACAAGGATGCAACAAGGTAACATGAAACTACATGCAAAACTACGCAAGTTTCATACAGAGCATGCTCAAAACGGAGCCACGGTTCAACACACACTCTATACAAGTTTAAAGGACAAACTGTCCAAAACAGCAACTAGGCAACTTGAAAGCACCAAAACAACATGCTAAAGCACCTCAACATGAAAACAAATGGCATGGACGTGATGCATAGGTCAAGCATTACAAAACATGAACACTGAGCTATCTCTAGAAACCCCTAGAACATGCTCAAAAAGGGCATGGCAAGATTGCAAATGATAAGAGTTTCAACAAGTGTAAAACAGCAACATCAGCATGACAAGCTTGGAACAGAGGTCATATTAAGTTCAAAATTATCAAACTTGGCATGAGGACAATTTACTCATAGCATACTTCAATTCATGTAAAAATAGAATCACCAAAAGAGGCATAGATTAATCAATATCAAGCTCACAACTTGGCATCATGAAGTTAACAGAAAACTGGAACATCATATAGGCATGTTCATGACAATGAAAACATATGCTACAGGATATATATGAGGCAAACAAAGGCATGTCATGATAGAGCATAACATGGACATCAAAACATGTGAACTAAACATCTGCAGATTATGCATGGAATAAATGGTAGCTTCAAGTTTACAAGGAATCACAATGTAACAGTTACAGACTTTGCAAAAATTACCAAGTCTCAGAAATCAGCAACATTAAGTAGCACACTTCACAAGCTTGTTCTAGTCACCACACATCACATAAAAAACATGGATTGCACCCCTTTAAAGACGGCATGAATATGCTCCTAAAACATATAGACATGATGCACAAAAGATGCACACACAAAATGCAACAAAAAGAACTCAGCAGGTTAACAACATATAGCACTCTTGCAACGATGATTAGGGCATCAATATGAACTCAAACAAGCATGTCACAGTAGAACAAAATGAAGAACATCACATTATGAACATTTTGATATAAAGATTATCAAAAACGGGCAAGCATGCACAAAGTTACACACACCACAAGATGCACACATGATGTATGAATGCTGGGACTTGGCAAAATTCTCACCCCGCGAAATCGGGACGGAGCCGTGCGATGTGGCCGTTTGGATTGGGGATCGGGGAAATCCAGGGATGGGGGCATCCCAGCGGCGGCCATGGCAGAGAGGCGGCGCGGTGCAGCTCCGGCGAAGGGCGGCGGTGATGGGGACGACCCGGGGCTAGCCGAATCCGGGGGTGCGGGGCTCGTTTCCAGCGACTGAAAGTGCAACTATTCCTAGGTGGTTTTGGTAATTCCTAACAACATATAGCTCATTGAGCTAATACTATTTCAAGATTAATATTTCAGGAAAGCTCAATGATTGGCATGGCATGGATGAAAAAAGTGGACCCCTCAAAATCCTTAGGACAAAAGGATTGGCTCAAGCTCAAAGCTCAAGACTCTACATTTTCTATTTTAGTGATCCAAGATCACATTGATTCTATAGGAAAAGCCAATAGTATCAAGGAGGGATGAGGTGTTGCTTAATGAGGCTCTTGCTCAAAGTACTTTGTAATATGCTCCAAAGCCCTCAACTACTTTCTCACATCCACATATGACCTAAACCAAAAGTCAAACTCGGCCCCACCGACTCTTTCTATCCGCGCCACCGAAGTTCGGATGTCATAGCCACTACCACAAACCCTAGGCAAATCGGTCTCACCGATAGGGATCTCAACCTCACCGAGATGGGATTGTAATCTCTGTTTCCCTTCATAACGTTTCTGTCCCACCGAGATGAGCGATCGGTCCCAACGAGATTGCAATGTAAACTCTCTGTTTCCCTTTCGTAACATTTCGGTCTCACCGAAATGAGCGAATCGGTCCCACCGACTTTACCTGACCAACTCTTTGGTTAGGTTATTACCAAAATCGGTCTCACCGAGTTTGTGTAATCGGTCTCACCGAGATTACGTTATGCCCTAACCCTAACCATATCGGTTCTACCGAGTTGCATGTCGGTCCCACCGAAAATCCTAACGGTCATTAGATTTGCTGAATCGGTCCGACCGAGTTTATCAATTCGGTCCCACCGAGATTGGCAAGTTGTGTGGAGGCTATATATACTCCTCCACCTCCTCTTCATTCGTGGAGGGAGCCATCAGAACGAACCTACACTTCCAACTTACCTTTTCTGAGAGCGAACCACCTACACTTGTGTTGAGGCCAAGATATTCCATTCTTACCATATGAATCTTGATCTCTAGCCTTCCCCAAGTTGCTTTCCACTCAAATCTTCTTTCCACCAAATCCATATCCTGTGAGAGAGATTTGAGTGTTGGGGAGACTATCATTTGAAGCACAAGAGCAAGGAGTTCATCATCAACACACCGTTTGTTACTTCTTGGAGAGTGGTGTCTCCTAGATTGGCTAGGTGTCACTTGGGATCCTCCGACAAGATTGTGGAGTTGAACCAAGGAGTTTTAAGGGCAAGGAGATCGCCTACTTCGTGAAGATCTACCGCTAGTGAGGCAAGTCCTTCGTGGGCGACGGCCATGGTGGGATAGACAATGTTGCTTCTTCGTGGACCCTTCGTGGGTGGAGCCCTCCGTGGACTCACACAGCCGTTACCCTTCGTGGGTTGAAGTCTCCATCAACGTGGATGTACGATAGCACCACCTATCGAAAGAACGACAAAAACAACCGTGTCTCCTATTGCATTTGAATCCTCCAAACCCTTCCCTTTACATTCTTGCAAGTTGCATGGTTTACTTTCCGCTACTCATATACTCTTTGCATGCTTGCTTGAATTGTGTTAAGATTGCTTGACTTATCCAAAGTTGCTAAAATCTGCCAAGAACTAAAATTGGGAAAAGGATAAGTTTTATTTGGTCAAGTAGTCTAATCACCCCCCCTCTAGACATACTTTCGATCCTACAAGTGGTATCAGAGCTTTGGTCTCCATTTGCTTTGATTTCTATAGCTTTTGGTAGTCATAGCCTTGGTTTCACAACCTAGGAGAGTATGGCGTCTAGCGAGGGAAATTACCACTGTAGAGGTCCTTACTTTGATGGTACTAATTTTGCTAGTTGGAAGCATAAGATGAAAATTCGTATTCTTGGACATAACCCCGCCGTTTAGGCTATTGTGTGTATTGGCTTGCAAGGTGAATTCTTTGATGGGAGAGAACCGTACCGTGAAGCTACCGCGGAAGAGTTGAAGATGCTTCAATACAATGCTCAAGCTTGTGATATCATCTTCAACGGATTGTGCCCCGAAGAATTCAACAAAATCAGCCGTCTTGAGAATGCAAAAGATACTTTGATTGATATGCACGAAGGTACCAACTCCGTCAAGGAATCCAAGTTGAATGTGCTTCAAAGTCAGCTTGACAAGTTCAAAATGAAGGAGGGTGAAGGTTTCGCTGAAATGTACTCTAGGCTTGCTCTTATCACAAATGAGATCGCCGGCTTAGGAAGTGAAGAGATGACCAACAAATTCATCATCAAGAAGATCCTAAGAGCTTTGGACGGAAAATATGATACCGTATGCACATTGATCCAAATGATGCCCAATTACAAAGAGCTCAAGCCAACGGAAGTCATTGGAAGAATTGTTGCTAATGAGATGTCACTCAAGGATAAGGAGGAGCTCCATAACAAGTCAAGTGGTGCTTACAAAGCCTCATGTGAAGCTCCCACATCATCAAGGGAGAAACAAACCTTCAATGAAGAATTGAGCCTAATGGTGAAGAACTTCAACAAGTTCTACAAGAGTAGAAGCAAAGATAGAAGTTCCAAGTCAAGGTCCTACATTGACAAAAGATCTTCTAGTCGAGAGCGAAATTGATACAATTGTGGAAGACCCGGACACTATTCCAATGAGTGTACGACACCCTACAAGAGAAGAGAAGATTCTCCAAAAAGAAGAAGTAGAAGAGAAGAATGACCATCAAGAGAGAGAAGGAGTAGAGATGATCGTTATGAACGAAGAACATCTCAGAGAAGCAAGGATTCAGAAAGGAAGGACAAGTCATCAAGGAGCTACACTAAACGAAGACATCAAGCTCATGTTGGTGAATGGGTATCCGACTCCGACTCCGACAATCACTCCGAGAGAAGCTATCACTTTGACTCCGAATATACTCAAGATGAAGGTGTTGCTGGTCTAGCACTTTTGTCAACCAACTCCTACGACATATTTGATTCACCAAATGAAGGACTTGGAAGATGCTTCATGGCTAAAGGCCCAAAGGTATCACACCCCGAGTATGTTGATTTCAATAGTGATGAAGATGACTTGTTAGGTGATGATGATTTACTTGTTGACAACTCTAGTGATGAATACTATGATCAAACGTCAATTAATCATGCTAATCAAGATAAAACGAACGACAATGATAAGGAGAAGATTGAGTTTCTAACTAAAGAACTAAACACTCTTAAGTTAGCTCATGAAACTATCTTAGGAGATCATCGAGAACTTTTAAGGACTCATGAGAAATTACGTTTTGAAAAGCTCAACCTTGAGCAAGAGCATGAGTTATTAAGGGCAATCAATGATGATGTTCACAAGAAAAGTTCTTCTTACGTTGCCAAGCGTTTACTCTTATCCACTTACATGCCTCAAGTCAAGTCTAGTAACAAGAACAAGAAAGATTCTTCCTCTAGTAGTAACAATAATCATGCTAAATCCAATGTTGTTGCTTCTAGTAGTTCTCTTGATTCCACTAATGATTCTTTTAGACAAGTTACACTTGAGCAAGAAAATAGCTTATTGAAGGCAATTATAGAGAAAGGTGTTTACAAGGGCCTTGCCGGGAGTAACAAATTCGAGGAAATTGTACGCAAGCAAGGAAGGCACCGGAAGAACCAAAGTGTTGGTTTTGAACGAAAGTTCAATGCCAATGGAGTTGAGTGGGAAGAAGATCAATACTCCAAGACGAAGTTTGTTCCTCAACAAGAGAAGTATGATCCTACTTCTTTCAAAGGGACACAAGCTCAAGATGATCTTCCACCACAAGACCACAAGAAAAAAGGCAAGGATAAGCTTCAAGAGGAAATTGATGCATTTGAAGAAGCACCTAAGACCTTGGTCAAGTGGGCTCCCAAGACTACATCAAGTTCCACTTCATCAAGTACAACTACGACTCCAAGGATTCCCATCAAGATGGTGTTGATCCAGAAGAAGAAGAACTAGAGAGTTCTTGAGGGTGACTCCGCCAACATACTTCACTCCTATCATTTTGGCAAGGACAAGTGCAATCAACTTCCACATCTTGCACTAGTTCAAGGAGTCACAAACCCTATTGTTGGTAAGACAAGGGACAAGGTAACCTAATGCTTTCATAGACATCATCTTGTGTGTGCATCACTCTATGTCTATGGATATCCTTGTTTGTTCCTTGTGGGACTAACCTGTAGGTATTGAAAGTGCAACTCACTCCAAAGGATTGCTCCAAATGATCTACATCAACATTGAGCATCCACATATTCAACACCTACATGAAGTCATCATCGACAAAACCCAAGGTTAGTTCATCCCTCTTAGGGGTGATCTCACATCTAGGGGGAGCTTTACTCTAAGAATTGAGCTAAAGAAACTCTAATGGTGTGAACACAACAACGCTTTATGTAAAAGTGGTAACCCCACTTGTGCTTAAACGATGAGTATGACCTATGAACAAATGTTATCATTTGACTCCTAAGTCAATATACTCATATATAGATGACCTAGTCATTGCCAATTGCTTGATAGATGCTAGAATTGGTTGTGCATGCTTTGCCACATATTTCATTTGCCATTTTATTGTGTGAGCATGTTGGTTGCATAATTTACTCATTCGAGGACATCCACTTGTTGTTTTGATTGTTTGGTTCCTTTCTCTTTTGCCAAGTGGATGGACAAGAATGCCTAAGAACCTTCTCTAGCTATATATGCTTTTCTTGTCTCAAACTCTATTCATGCTACATCACAAAGTTTGATCAAGTCAGATTCGAACCACTCTGTGTGAGGAGCACTCGGAGTCCCCGATTCGTCATAGACTTAACCTTCCAAAACTTCTTTGTGCATTTCGGTCTGACCGATTCATCCATTTAGGGATACCGAGATCACTAAGTCGATCTAGGTTTTCAATCTCGGTGCAACCGATTTGAGCTTTTCGGTCACACCGAGTTGCAATAACTGCTTGCAGTTATGCATCTCGGTGCCACCGAGTTGTTCCACTCGGTCACACCGACAGGGTCAGGCTATATATATATCCCCGGGCCAAAATTTGGAAAATTCTCCGAACCCCTTCGCCCGCGCTCAGCCTGCTCTGCCTCCCTGGGTCTCCGGATCGTCCTCCTCATCGCCAGCTGCCTCCCGCCGCTGGTCTCCGCCGCCGTCAATGGAAATCGTCTCCGTCGTTGCTGCCGTAGCAGGTCCATCGCCGCACTTAGGGTATGGACTTGATCCTTGTGCTAATCTCACTCCGATTCCTAGCACATTGTTTTGCCATGTATCTTGCCACGATTGATATCACTCTATCCAGTGAAATCACTCCGTAGTTTAGTTGTAGATATAAAATTTAGGGTTAGGTTTCCGCCGAAATCATCTCGGACCAACCGAGTTGTTGAAATCGGTTCCACCAATTTGGCTAATGCCATTGCACATGTGATTCTCAGTTTGACCGAGAATTGCAAATCGGTGTGACTGAGTTCAATTCTTTGTGAAACCCTAGCAGTCTCGGTGCCACCGAACTATGACTCGGTCTGACCGAGTTCACTAGTTTAGGTTCCAAAAGCTGCTTCGGTATCACCGAGTTTTCAAATCGGTAGATCCGAAATGCTTTCTGTGGAAAACTAAAACTAAGTTTTTGACTCATTCTTTTGCAAAAACCTCTGCACTTTGTGATGCTCATCCAATCTATCTCATCTATATCTATTCACAGGGTCTGCTGTCAGTGTTTGCATCATGTCAGATCAGAGTGACAATGTAACAAGTCCGAGGAGCAAGTTCACATGAGTGAGGGCACTAGTCCCTCTAGCAGCTATGATGATGGAAGCAGGAGTACACCCAGCAACTTGCCTAAGGCAGCCACTAGGGCCAAAAAGAAGAGAACCTCAGATTTCGAGGATGAGTACTATGTGCTTGTTGAGGAAGAGGCCACCTCAAAGAAGAAGGTTCTGAAAAAGGAATATAGCATATCTGCTGCCACTAAGCCAGGAATGAAGACAAAGGTTCCTCCCAAGAGAGTTCCTATGTCAAAGGCCAGAACATCCACTCAAGAAACTTTGGGATCTGCACCCAAAGAACAGGTTGTGGCAGAGAGGAAAAGGAAAGAAAGGGTCAAGAAGACCATGGCTAGAGTAATTGGGAAGCCCTCAATGATGGAAGATGAAGATGAAGAGGTTGCTGCACCAGCACCTAAAGCTCAAAAGCTTATGGGAGATGCTATAAGATCAGGGGCTGCTCCATCTAAGCCCAAAGAAGCTCCCAAGGCAGCTGCTCCAAAACCCAAAGCTGCACCCAAGAGGAGTACAAGGAATATTCCAGCTGCAGAGAAGAACAAGGCCCCAGTGCCTGAAGCTGCTATAGAAGAAGAAGATGATGAGTCACATGTCTTGAGGAAGTTGAAGCCCAAAATTCCAGATCACAATGATGCTCATCCAGTAGCTGAGGACATGAAGCTCAGGAAGGATGCAGGACTCAGACAGTGGAGATTGACTGATCCCTATGCAGTCAGGAGAAGAACTGCTGTGGACTACACGTTCCATACAAAGGAACAACAGGACTTCTATGAGACAGTGTTGCTTGACAAGAAGCCTATAGTGATATGAGATGGGTGGACTGTGAGTACATCATGGAAAATGAAGAGCACTATCCTGGAGTCTATGATAGTTTCAAGTCTTGTGGAGTAGAGGACTTTGTTGGGCAGAAGCTCACAAAGTGGAATGATGAGCTTATTATGCAGTTCTACTGCACAGCTCATTGCTACCCAGATGGAAGGATTGTCTGGATGTCTGAAGGTACTAGGTACCAGTCAACAGTTGAAGAATGGGCAAAATTGATCAATGCTCCTAAGAAGAATGAAGATAACTTGGATGTCTATGCCAAGAATAAGAAGGATCACAACACCATGGCACATATGTACAGAGAGATCCCAGATGGTGCTCTTGAGACACACAAATTTGGATCAGTACATTATCTTCTGTCAGGTTTGCCAACAATTAATTGGATCCTCAAGCACACTCTATTGCCAAAGTCAGGTGATCACAACATGATCAGAGGCCATGCAATTAACCTGCTTCACATATTTGATGTGCCTCAAAAGTTCAAAGTCATGAGCCTAATTGTGGAAACTATAAAGAGAACAGCTGCAGATCAGAAGAGAAGTTGTGGGTATTCCCCATTGATCCAGGAGCTAATCAACTCCAAGATGGGCACTGGCACATATCTCTTGGACAAGGATCATATGCCCATCTACCCAGATTTTGAGGACAACACTGTGGTAATGGATGAGAATGAACCATCTTCTGTGCAAGCACAAGCAAAGAAGGAGAAGACAAGGACTGAAAAGGTTACAAAGATGCCAACCATTGATGAGGCATCTCAGTATCTTCTAAAGAGCAAGCAAGATTAGCTTGGCTACTTGATTGCCTCCACTCTGAGGATTGAGAAGGGATTGGCCACCTGACTCAAAACCAGGAGAGCTTGGAGAGGATCGTGGAGCAGAAGTTCTATGATTTAGATGTGAAGGTCATCGAGATATGATGGGCTGTCGAGCAACTTCAGGATGAAGTGCAGGAGAAGAAGGGCAAGTCTACCACTAATGCTTTTGCTAGAGTGCCCAAAGGACAGAGATCTACTGCAGTGCCAGTTACAGACACCAGAGCAATTCCATTTGAACCAGCTACAGCTTCAGTGCCACCAGCTCCATTACCCACTCCACCAGCTCCATCTACATCAACTGATGCCTTCGTCCTTGGAGTTTTATCTGCACCACCACCTGAAGGGCAAGCCTGAGAGTCGATCTAGCATATTGCATTTCTTATGAACTTTTTGGTAACTTGTTGCCAAAGGGGGAGAAAATGTATAGATCATAGGCTTCGAGAGAGAGTGTTGCTCTTTGTTCTCTCTTGTTTTTTGGTGGTTGAACTTTGTTATTTGCTTGTTTGAGATACTTTATGCTTTTGTGTGATACTTGGGTGATCATGTGTTTGATCATATGCTACCTTAATGCTTGTTGGATGACATTATCCTTTTATATCCCCATATGATCATTCACTTTGCTTGGTGATGAGTGCATGTATTTAATTACTATCATTTTGAGCGCTCCACCAAGATGTATGCGACATGGAAGAGTAACCCATGATCCTAACTCATTGTGCATTTGCAGCCCAAAGCAAATCTTAAACTATGCACAAATTTAGGGGGAGCTCTTTCTTTTCACATACTTCTCAAAGCGACAATGTTTTTCACTCTTATTATCATTTGTCAAAGCTTTGATCTATATGTTGTCATCAATTACCAAAAGGGGGGAGATTGAAAGTGCAACTATCCCTAGGTGGTTTTGGTAATTCCTAACAACATATAGCTCATTGAGCTAATACTATTTCAAGATTAATATTTCAGGAAAGCTCAGTGATTGGCATGGCATGGATGAGAAAAGTGGACCCCTCAAAATGCAAGGACAAAAGGATTGGCTCAAGCTCAAAGCTCAAGACTCTACATTTTCTATTTTAGTGATCCAAGATCACATTGAGTCTATAGGAAAAGCCAATACTATCAAGGAGGGATGAGGTGTTGCTTAATGTGGCTCTTGCTCAAAGTTCTTAGTAATATGCTCCAAAGCCCTCAACTACTTTCTCCCATCTACATATGACCTAAACCAAAAGTCAAACTCGGCCCCACCGATTCTTTCTATTCGGCGCCACCGAGTTCAGATGTCATAGCAACTGCCACAAACCCTAGGCAAATCGGTCTCATCGATAGGGATCTCGGCCTCACCGAGATGGGATTGTAATCTCTCTGTTTCCCTTCGTAATGTTTCGGTCCCACCGAGATGAGCAATCGGTCCCACTGAGATTGCAATGTAAACTCTCTGTTTCCCTTTTGTAACATTTCGGTCTCACCGAAATGAGCGAATTGGTCCCACCGAGTTTACCTGACCAACTCTCTGGTTAGCTTATTAATAAAATCGGTCTCACTGAGTTTGTGTAATCGGTCTCACCGAGATTACGTTATTCCCTAACCCTAACCATATCGGTCCTACCGAGTTGCATGTCGGTCCCACTGAAAATCCTAACAGTCACTAGATTTGCTGAATCGGTCCGACCGAGTTTATCAATTCGGTCCCACCGAGATTGCAAAGTTGTGTGTACCGGTTAGATTTTGTGTGGAGGCTATATATACCCCTCCACCTCCTCTTCATTCATGGAGAGAACCATCAGAATGAACCTACACTTCCAACTTACCTTTTCTGATAGAGAACCACCTACACTTGTGTTGAGGCCAAGATATTCCATTCTTACCATATGAATCTTGATCTCTAGCCTTCCCCAAGTTGCTTTCCACTCAAATCTTCTTTCCACCAAATCCATATCCTGTGAGAGAGAGTTGAGTGTTGGGGAGACTATCATTTGAAGCACAAGAGCAAGGAGTTCATCATCAACACACCATTTGTTACTTCTTGAGAGTGGTGTCTCCTAGACTGGCTAGGTGTCACTTGGGAGCCTCCGACAAGATTGTGGAGTTGAACCAAGGAGTTTGTAAGGGCAAGGAGATCGCCTACTTCGTGAAGATCTACCGCTAGTGAGGCAAGTCCTTCGTGGGCAACGGCCATGGTGGGATAGACAAGGTTGCTTCTTCGTGGACCCTTCGTGGGTGGAGCCCTCTGTGGACTCGCGTAGCCGTTACCCTTCGTGGGTTGAAGTCTCCATCAACGTGGATGTACGATAGCACCACCTATCGGAACCACGACAAAAACATCCGTGTCTCCTATGGCGTTTGAATCCTCCAAACCCTTCCCTTTACATTCTTGCAAGTTGCATGCTTTACTTTCCGCTGCTCATATACTCTTTGCATGCTTGCTTGAATTGTGTTAAGATTGCTTGACATGTCCAAAGTTGCTAAAATCTGCCAAGAACTAAAATTGGGAAAAGGATAAGTTTTATTTGGTCAAGTAGTCTAATCACCCCCCTCTAGACATACTTTCGATCCTACAGCGACGATGAGGCCAGACACCGATGGGACGGTGAGGCGCGGCACTCCGGCGGCAGCTCCTGTCCACGGGCAGAGAGAGATGAGGCGCGAGAGAAAGGGAGGAGAAGGGGAGAAGGCGTGGGCGGCGGGGCTCATCTGCGGCGGCGGGGGATGAGGTCCGCCGACCTCTCCGATGAGGCGAGGCGGCCGAACCGCGTGGGGCGGAGGGCGGCGCTAGGGGGAGCGGGCGGTTCGGGCAGGGAGGCGAGCGCTGCGGGCGGCGGCGCAGAGCGGGCCTCGGGCAGGGCTCCGATGGGCTTCCCAGGGCCTGATCTGGGCTTCGGCGGGACGAGCTGCGGGGCGACGTGGCAAGAAGCGGTTGGCGGGGAGCGGCGCGCAAGCGGCGGCTGGCCAATCAGGGCACGCCAAGTGGCGGCGGCGGCGATGCTGAGGTGGCGGCGTGCCACTGGTCGGAGCGACGTGGAGGGGAGCGGCGAACATGTCCGGCGCGGTGTGGATGCGTCCACGCGATCGTGATCCAACGACGGAGAGCATGGAGGGGGTTTAGATGGGTTATTGGGCTGTTTGGAGGGGTGTTGGGCTGCAACACCAAATAGGCTTTTGCGGTTACCCGGTTAACCGTTGGGGCATCAAACGACCCCAAATGGAACGAAATCTGGCAGGTGGTCTACCGGTGATGTACCAAGGCCACTTGGCAAATCTTGGTCCATTCCGAGAACGTTTTTCTCCCGCTCATGAACAGATACAAGAGGGGTGCGCCGGGTGCATATGAGAGTGTCGGATTGCGAAACGGACAACGTGGAAAATGCTCGGATGCATGAGACGAACACGAATGCAAATGCGATGCACACGATGACATGATATGAAATGCATGACATGAACAAAATGCAAAACGAAAGACAAAACCCAACCACGGAGGAAATATCATATCACATATCCGAAAATGGGAAGAGTTGGAGTTACAAATATGGAAAGTTACATCCGGGTGTTACGATGGCGAGACGACCTTGATGGGGTGGCCTTGAAAGTAGTGGCGTAACTTGCGCGAGGCCACGAGGAGCGCGAGCAGAAGCTTCTGCGGCACGGGGTAGCACGCCCGCCGGGGCGCGTTTGTTAGTGCCATGCTAACAAAGTACACCGGGTGTTTGACGAGGACAGGAGCGCTGGTGAGGTCCGAGATCTCCTGAGGATGGGGCGCTTCCTGATGTTGGTCGCCTATCGGTGCTACCGCGACCTCGTGAGGGTGGTCTTGTGGGGCCTGGTCATCTACTGGCGCTGCAGCGGCTTCAGTGGCGCCGTCTTGGTGCTGCATTATTCCGACCGAATGTGCGGTGTCGTGCGTCAGACTCTTGGCCTGGTGCTCCTCCCGGACGGCCACCAGTGCCGCACTAGCGCAGTGGGGCGTGGCGGCCAGGTAAAGCACCAGGGGCTCGAGGGGACGCGGTGCCAACATCACCGGTGGGCTGGTTAGGTATCTCTTAAGGTCATGAAACACCATGTCGGCCTCCGGGGTCCACTCGAATGGGCCCTTCTTCTTCATCAGCTTGAAGAACGGGAGGGCACGCTCCCCCAGCTTGGAGATGAAGCGCCCCAGCGAGGTCACACAACCCGCGAGCTTTTGCATTTCCTTGAGAGTCTGCGGTGGGCTCATGTCTTCTATTGCCTTGACCTTCTCCGGGATCGCCTCGATCCCTCTATGAGACACGAGGAAACCCAGCAGCTTGCCGGAGGGGACGCCGAACACACATTTCTCCGGGTTGAGCTGCAGATCTACCTTGCGTAGGCTGGCAAAAGTCTCATCTAGATCCTGAATGAGGGTCCTTGCCTCCCAAGATTTTACCACAATGTCGTCAACGTAGGCTTCCGCATCCCTCCCGAGCTATTGACCCAGAGCGATGTGCATTAGCCACTGGAAGGTCGCCCCAGGGTTATGCAGCCCGAACGTCATGCAGGTGTAGCAGTACACTCCGCACGGGGTTAAGAAGGCCGTCTTCTCTATGTCCTCCACTGCCATCTTGATCTGGTGGTAACTTGAGAAGGCATCTAGAAAACATATCAGGTCGCACTCGGTGGTGGAGTCGATGATCTGATCGATGCGCGGATGCGAGAACAGGTCCTGAGGGCAGGCCTTGTTGAGGTTAGTGAAGTCGACGCACATGCTTTCCTTCCCGCCCTTCTTGGGCACGACGACGGGGTTCGCAAGTCACTCCGGGTACCGGACTTCATGGATGACACCCGCTGCCTGTAGCTTGCAGGTTTCCTGGACGATGAAGGACTGCTTCTCTGTAGACTGCCATCGCGCCTTCTGTTTTACCGGGCGCACATTAGGGCACACCCTTAAGTGGTGCTCGATTAATCCCCTTGGGACTCCCACCAGCTGCTTGGGCTCCCAAGCAAATACCTCTTTGTTCGCGCGCAGGAATTTCGCCAGTGCCTCTTCTTGGTCTTGAGGTTAGCTCCTATGGTGAAGGTGGCTCCCGAGGCCCAATCATCATCGACCGGTACTTGCTTTGTCATGGCCCGATCTTGCGAGAATAACTATTTCTTCTTAACCGGCGCAGCCCCCAAGGCCCCAGATACTGCTACGTCAGTGGGGCGAACTGCCGCTGCGGCCCTGAAGGTGAGCCAGAGGGCCGTCAGGGCCTCCTTGGTGTCTCCGGCCACGGTGAGGACACCGCTGCTCCCCGGCATCTTCATGAGGTTGTAGGCGGGATGGGTTGCCGCCATAAACTGAGCCAGGGCAGGGTACCCTAGGATGGCGTTGTACGGGAGGCTGATGCAAGCGATGTCGAAGTCGATGAGCTCGGTGCGGTAGTTATCGTGGGTGCCGGAGGTGACGGGGAGGCGGATCTGCCCTAGGGGGCTGGTGGAACCACCACCAACTCCGGAGAAGGGCTTGGTGTGGCGGAGCTGGCCGAGCGGCACATGGAGCAAGCTGAAGGCTTCGACGGAGAGCACATTGAGGCTGGCTCCTCCGCCGATGAGGGTCTTGGTGACTGCTACGTTGCAGATGGTGGGTGTGTAGAGCATCGGGAGCGTGCCTGAGCCCACGGTGACTGCCGGATGGTCCCCCAAGTCAAAGGTGAGGTCGGCCTTGGGTGCTGCCCATCCCGGAGGAGCCCCCTGCTGTACACGGGCGGTGCCCATCTGGCGGACGAATTGCTTGACGTGGCAATCCGAGGGCGGCGCCTTCGAACCACCAAGGAGGGCTGCTACAGCGGGGGGTGGCGGTGCCGCGAAGCGTGCGATGAAGAGGTTGCGAAGCTCCTTCCAGGAGGCCATAGAGGACTCCAGCAGGTTGAACAACCATGCGCGTGGCACGCCTGTGAGGGCCATGCGGAACCAGTTGGCCATGACCTGGCCATCGCCTCCGGCCTCCCGAATGGCCTCCTCGTACGCCTGGAGGAAGGTCGCCGGATCCGTCACGCCAAAGTAGCGAGGCGGCATCTCCGGCTTGAACTTATGCGGCCACAGCACCTGACGCAAGGCGGGGGTGAAGGCTAGGATCCCCACAACACCCCTGCATGGGCCCGACGCTCGCCATGGGGCCTGGATGGAGAAGCGGAGCGGGTGAAGAAATGGAGCGGGCAAAGAGGCGCAACTTCGACGCACCCCCACCTGGCGGGCCAAATGTCGGATTACGGGTTCAGGCAAACCCTTGAGAGGTTTGAACTCTGGGGTGCGCATGAAGAACACTCTCTCCCTATATCGCACGCTCAACGATGCGATGGCCTAGCTCGACGGACCCAAAGGACAAGAGACACAGGGGTTTATACTGGTTCGGGCCACCTTGCGGTGTAATACCCTACTCCAGTGTGTGGTGGATTGCCTCGAGAGGCTGAGGATGAACTAGTACGATGGACGAACAGCCTCAGGAGGTGAGTTGTTCTTGGGCTCGATGAGCTGATGTGTGTGAGGATGATCTGAATGATCCGTCCCCCGCTACGTTGGTGGATAGGTCCTATTTGTAGTGGCCTTGGTAATCTTCCCAAATGTTCGGCGGGAAGGGATCCCACAATGGACAAGTTTGAAGGGGCACAACTAGTACAAGCTATCCTGACAAAAGGTGGTCTTCGCCTGCAAAGGCTCTGGTGGTGATGCTGCTGTGGGCTCCACAATGACCTTCGTCCTGTCGTCCTCTTGGTCTTGGTCTTTTTGCACCAATATGGAAACCTTTGCCTGATGCCTCGGGACTCCATGCATGCGCTCGCCTCCTTAGCACTAAAGAGGAAACTGGTTTGCGCCCGCTGGCGCCCGCCTAGCCTTGGTCATCATGGCTCATGGGACGCGAACCTCGCGAGGTGTCCCTTGCATAGATATCTCCGCTCCTATGGAGCCAGCCTAGTGAGGCCACCCCGAGGGAGGTCTTGGTGTTGTCCGCCTTGCGAGGCTCGGCCCCTCGCAAGGGTCTTGGGTTGTCGCTGCTGAAGCTGGGCCATACCAGGCCGTTGGTGGAGCCACGCCTCGGGCCGCAGACAGGCAAGTCTGGGTACCATCTGTCCCAGAATGCCGACAAAGATGAAGCTAAAAGAGTAGCCCGGAGGGCCAGTATGTATCAGTCTGTCGATGACACTCTAGACAAAAGGAGGCCCAACTGTGTGAAATTGAAGTGCATCTGCTGGGAAGAAGGAAAGGAACTGATGGGTGAGATACACAAAGCTATGTGCGGCTCCCACATTGGATCAATGGCATTAGTTGGGAAAGCATTCCGACAAGGATTGTATTGTCCCACAGCCCTCCAAGATGCGGTCGAGCTAGTCACCAAGTGTGAAGCCTGCCAGTTCAATTCCAAGAACATCCACTGCCCACCCAAGCTCTTCAGACAAGCCCTTTATCATGGCTATTTTTGGTCTGGGTGCTCGATATCCTCGGTCCCTTCCCCCGAGAAATCAGGGGCTTTGAATTCTTGTTCATTGCTATCGACAAGTTTACAAAGTGGCCGGAAGTGACTTTCGTGATAAAGGTGACTGCTCAGTCAGCTATCAAGTTCTTGAAAGAATTGGTGTGCCGTTTTGGAGTCTCAGCAAGGATCATTACAGACAACGGCGCCCAGTTCACGAGTCGCGCCTTCATGCTATATGTTCATGCCCTCGGATGCAAGATCTCATTTGCCTCTATTGTACATCCTAGAGGCAATGGACAAGCTGAGAGGGTGAATGCTGAAGTGTTGCGAGGACTCAAGACAAGAACCTTTGATACGCTGCAGAAACACGGCAGGCGGTGGATCGAAGAGCTGCCAGTAGTCCTCTGGTCCCTCAGAACGACACCTAATTGAGCTCCGGGCAGACTACTTTCTCCCTAGTCTTTGGGGGCAGAAGCAGTTATCCCCATGGAACTCATCTACGAGTCGCTTCGAGTGCTTGCCTATGATGAAGTAGTGCAAGATCAACACCGGCGTGACGACCCTGTGCTACTCGACAAGAACCATCTACATGGTGCTACTCGTGGTGCATGCTACCAGCAAGCCTCGCTTTGCTAGCATAGCCGCAGGGTTCATGACCGGTGTTTTGAGGAAAGCGACCTTGTCCTTAGGCGCGTTCAGTCCACAAAGGGTACAAACAAGTTGATGCCAAAGTGGGAAGGCCCTTACCAGGTAGTACGAGTCACCAGACATGGCGCAGTCCGTCTGGAGACCGGAGATGGCATTCAATTGCAAAACTCATGGAATATTGAGCATCTCCTCAAGTTCTACCCGTAAGGCGCGGCTGTCTGGCCCTGCCTAGCAGCCACCCTTTTGTATAGGCCTTGCCTCAGTTGCATGTAACCCCTTGTTCAAAGCCAGGGCGATGACCTTGAGCAAGAGAAAAATAAACGAAGCGCTGGGGGCCCCCAACCAAGTTGCATGCATGCATGAGCATCCCAAGATCAATGCATAAGCATTTAATGAGCATTTGGATATGCATATAGATAGGATTGCATCCTGCATTCATTTTCATCTACATGAAGCCGCAGGTTCCTGCCGTGAACTTGGCTTCAACAAGGAGTTGAGAATATGGCTCGGCACTGCGATCCCCAACAAGCCAAACAGATAAGTTCTACCTCTTGTCTGTAAGTGTTCTGTAAGCTGAAGCTTGTGCATGAGAAAACCTCGCTGTTCTTCGAAACTTAGGTGCTCCCACCCCGGCTCGAACGTTGCTTCGGCCAGGGTGGTCGTAGTGGCCTTTGATGGAAAATAGTTGGTGGGGGCCGGTCCCTTTATTTTTTGCCCGGAAGGCTCAGGTCCCCGACAACAAAATCAAAAGGGTACCGGTAGGATAGCCTGCCGGGGAAAACTCGTTTGTTTAAAACAAAGAGGCATTTCACCTCTGCATGGACATATATGTGCATGGGTTCCCGGCAAGGTTCATCTTTTTCATTGATATGCTGGTAATACAAGTGCTAGCATTACAGAACACAAACTTGGACTCGAGAGATTACGTTATTTGAATTAAAATTTGGCAAGTTCCTACAGATTTAAGATTGAAAAAAGATAAGTACCCCGTAATCTCCTCTTTTCATTTTCCTCCTGCCAGGAACTGCGGTGGAAGGGGGAAAAGATGAGAAAGGCACCCAAGTAGGAGCCCACACCGGTCCAGTCGTGGTCCACCAGGCACGATCTGACAAGATCGGGAGGGGCGAGGCTGCGAAGGGGCATGGAGGACAGGGCGGCACCCTCTGGTCGCCACCTCCAGAGCCAGCAAGAATCCCTGGCTTGAGCACCGGTGGAGTCATCCACCAAAGCTCAGCCGGAAGACTGCTGGAGGGGAGGAGAAGGCGCCAAGAGAACATCCCTCCCCGGCTATCACCCTAGGCGGCTGGTGTTGATGGTGCCGGGGAGGGACGGGAAAAACAGAAAGATGAGGCGGCAGGTCGTCGGTCGGAGGCGAAGGCATCCACACCATCGTACTCTGACCTGACCCGCTGCAACCCAACTTCTCCGTCTTCCCTCGTTTTCTCCTCACCACCATTTCTCCCGTGAAGTGCCAAGACTCCAGTCCGACACCTTCTCCGGGGAGACAGCGAGCGACCAAGACGGCCAAGGGGCTCGAGGCGCATCGCTCCCCACCTCAACGGGCAGGAAGGCGCACCTCTCGTCGCCATCAGCCCCAAGACCCCCAGGAGGGGCAATGCTGGGATTACCAACGGTCTCCAGCCCTGCCTCCCGGACGAGCCTCGGAGACGCCAAGAAATTCCCTAAAGCATGGACCAGGCTCACTCCCTAGGCACCAAGATTTGGCGACACAAGCCTCGGAATGGAGCCCGGGGCCTGACCCCAGTCTCTTCTCTTTAGCATAATAAACAGGAAGCAGAAAACAGAGGAGGGGGAGCACAAGGATGAATGACTCCACCCTCCCTTCGCCCCTCCTTTTATAGGCAGGCCGGGGAAGGGAGCCGCTCCCTCAACGGGCAGCCACCGTCCTCCTTCGCCAATTCAAGAAGACTGGGCACTCGCCTTGATTCTCTCCCGTGCCACGTGCCTCTGTTACCTACCCCGTGCGATGCATGCTGCATACGTGGCTAAGGATAAGGCATGGTGGGTGTCGGTGTCAAAACCGGCGGATCTCGGGTAGGGGGTCCCGATCTGTGCTTCAAGGCTGATGGTAACAGGAAGCAAGGGACACATATGTTTACCCAGGTTCGGGCCCTCTCGATGGAGGTAAAACCCTACTTCCTGCTTGATTAATATTGATGATATGGGTAGTACAAGAGTAGATCTACCACGAGATCGTAGAGGCTAAACCCTAAGAGCTAGCCTATGATGGTATGATTATAATTGTGATCGGCCTTCTAAGGACCAACCTCTCCGATTTATATAGGCACCGAAGAGGGATAGGGTTTACATGGAGTCGGTTACAAGGAAGGAAATATAATATCCGGATCACCAAGCTTGCCTTCCACGCCAAGGAAAGTCCCATCCGGACACGGGCCGAAGTCTTGAGTCTTGTATCTTCACACTTCCATAGTCCGGATGTTGTACACAGTCCGGCTATCCGGATACCCCCTAATCCAGACTCCTCAAGAGTCTCGAACCAGGCTTCAATGACGATGAGTCCGGCGCACAGTCTTGTTTTCGGCATTGCAGGGCGGGTTCCTCCTCCGAATACTCCAAGGTGGTCATCGAACACGTAGACCATGTCCGGATCTGCAAGACGATCTCCGTATGGTATAGATCCGATTCGCTGGCAAACTTCATGCGTCATGCCCTTGCATCGGGGCTTGGTCCAACGTGAACCGATGTTTCCTGCCCCACAACGACTCGTGTTGCGAGGCGGTTTTATTGGCACGTCCCGTCGAGGCAGAGATCATGTTCCTCTTATTACGGGATTTTCCATCAATATGAGCACGCGTGACCCCACGACGGCTGTTGGTATAACCCATGTGTTTTTTAGATAAGCCTCAAACGGTCACACCGGGGACTCTTGATATTCACCCTCTTTATAAAGGTGTCGAGACCTACGCCTCTTTTTTCACCTTAATCGCGCCTTCTCGCACCTCGAGTTCTAACACCCAAAACCTAAGCTCCACCCCTCCGGAATCCTCCAATATGTCCGGATCTGACCCTCAGGGCCGGTGGGTGGCCTCCTCGATTGAAGAGAAGGACATTGCAAAGCTTAGGGAGGTCGGATACTTGACCGCAGATATCCAAAGACAAAGCTTCCTGCCTGTGGTAGGTCATCCCTACGCCGGAGCCCAACGAGTGTGTCGTTTTCGTCCCACACTTCCTCCGCAGTCTGGGTTTCACCCTCGATCTCTTCGTGAGAGGGCTCATGTTCTATTATGGGTTGGATTTTCATGATCTGGCTCCCGACGCTATCCTCCATATCTCGTCGTTTATCATCGTGTGCGAGGCTTTTCTCCATGTCACCCCACACTTCGGCTTATGGCTCAAGACCTTCAATGTGACGCCAAAGATGATCGAGGGGCGCCATGTGGAGTGCGGAGGTGTCGCAATAAGCAGGAACGCCGACGCCCTGTGGCCAGAGGGTTCTTTCCCAGAAGTATCCGATGTATGGCAGCGGAGGTGGTTTTATGTCACGGCTCCTAGGGGCACAAAGTGGGCGGCTGCCCCCGAGTTTCGTTCGGGCCCTCCATCACAGTTGGCATCTTGGACAGACGTTCTGCCCCCGAGCGGAATTGGGGACCCGCTGGTGATATACCAGTACTGCAGAATCGCATCCGGGAGCTTCTTGCAAGGGACATTAATCTTGTCAGCATATTGCAAGTGATGTTGATCCGGCGGATGTTGCCATGCCAACGCCGGCCTCTCCGGATGTGGGAGTTCAATCCGGAGGGTCCGCAGACCGTCAAGCACTTCTTCAGCCTGAAGCTCGAAGAGATGTGCAAATTATTCTTTGGACGGAAAGTAAAGTGTCCGGACACCACCGAGGATGCGGGCCTAAGCTGCAATCGCCTAGATACCCAAGTAAGTAGCTTTGATGCCGGACACCCTGTTTTGTATTTGTCATGGTTGTCTGTTCTGAAAATCTTTCATGGCCAGGAATGGTTCAACAAGGCGGAGAGAATCAGGTGTCTGGCGCCACTTCCCGGAGGCTCGCCTGGCCCCACCATGGCCAAGATGCTTGACCGGGTGCTCAGCAGAATGCCCTCTGGGAAAGACATGGGGAGGAACGAAGAAACCGAACCCTACGTGCTACGCATCCGAACCGGGGGAATTGTTACCTCCCTCAAGGAGGATAGTCGGGAAGGGGAGGCTAAGGCCTCCTCCCTGCGCGGGAAGAAGAGGGCTGCTTCCAAAGACTCGGAGACGGAGATACCCAAATCAGGGGAAAAGATAACACCAGGGGGCTCTGCCCCAACGGGCGCCCTCACTGCATCGTGCCCACCAACGGGCGAGCCCTTCCACCGAGATGTAAGTTAATTTTTAATTTGAAGGTACTGCGTTCCTCCTAGATCAATAACCAGGATTCGTCTTTGTAGTCCGGCTAGCAGCCCTTCTCAACAGAGTTCGTCTTCGGGTGATCTTCCTCCGGAGATGATGGAGAGCGAGACCCCACCCACCTCCCCGGCTCATGAAGCGGGCGACACTGAGGTGTCATCACGGGGGAGTCCGGATCTGCCAAAGGCGGAAGCCACGCGCCACTTCGAGCCTGTGAGCATTTGGCTCCTGCGAGGGGCGATGGGAAGGGTCCGGCACAGTTTGATGTCCGGCCGGACGTACTGACGGGCCTACTGGAGCGAGCTATGCTTTCGGAGGAGCACCACTCATTAATGAGCGCAGTGCTCAGGAAGATTTCCTCCGCTACAAGCGGTTTGAATGAAGCATTTACAGGTCTGCTCAGAGGCTTCGAGTTATGTAGTGAATAATACACTGTTTTTGGCTGTGAGGCACGCATTAGGTGTGCTCCATATAGATAGTAGCCCCCGAGACTCTGGTTGCCCGCCCTGGGGGGCAAACGGAGGATCATAAATCCATGATTGCACTATAAATATGTGCAGGTACTTATGAGTCCGGCCGCCGACCAGTCTGTGGAAGTTTCGAACTGACCAGGCAGATTCGATCGATTGATGCCGATATGTGGCGACCGCTTCTCCGGGTGTTAATCCTAGAAAATGACCCTTGTGCTTACCAGCCCCAGGATAACTGTTAGCTGATAAGGCACTAGCTTGATACAGAAAATCCAAGCAAAATACAATACACGTAGTACAAGACCATTCTGGCCTGTGAGAACAATCAAAGGGTTTTCTAGCGGTTGATGGCGGAAGCGGGTTGTAAAACATCAGTGTCTCTGGGACTCCATTTCCCACGGGAACAGCTGACCAGGTTAACTCCTATCTTCGCGAGGCTGCTATCACCGTTTCTTAGGTTCCGGAGCTGCCAACACGGTCGCTCCTTTCCGCGCAAGAAATCTGGCCAAGACAATAGCCAGGGACAAGCCAGTGAGTACTCGGAATGTACTCGCAAACATTATGAACACGGGAATAATATAACAACGATGTACCAAAAATATTTATGCCCATGACGTCAGTCACAAAAGGTAAATGAACTCTGATGCGTGCAAACATGTTATTTGCGAATTATGCAATGATATGGTAGTATAAAAATTATGAAATAAATAACATAAAGGACTTCAAAAGAAATGCCACAATTAAGGCCCGAGCGACACCGCATAAAGGGCTTTAAAAAGCAATACCACAATCAAGGCCCGAGCGACACCACATAAAGGGGCTTTAAAAGAAATACCACAATGGGCGTATGAGCGACACCACATAAAGGGCTTTAAAAGAAATGCCACAATGGGCGCCCGAGCGACACCACATAAAGGGCTTTAAAAGAAATGCCACGGTCAAGGCGTCTGAGCGACACCACATGAAGGGCTTTAAAAGAAATGCCACGGTAAGGCGTCGAGCGACACCACATAAAGGGCTTTAAAAGAAATGTTACCAAGGCGTCGAGCGACACCACATAAAGGGCTTTAAAAGAAATGCCACGATAAGGCGTCTGAGCGACACCACATAAAGGGCTTTAAAAGAAATGTTACCAAGGCGTCTAAGCGACACCACATAAAAGGCTTTAGAAGAAATGTACAGTGAATATGCAGGAGGTAGGACCATCCCATGGATGTTCAATAATACCAATAAAATCATTGGTTAGTCAACAATAATCATAATAATCATAGTTATCACAAGCCACCATCGTGATTTCAGGTTTAACTTTTTCACAGTTTCATCTCCGAAGACCGACACTAAGACCGACACTCGGCCCATCCCAGACTGTAATCCTTAACCATGGACACGGCTATTCGGGTAGGTTTAATCTCTGCAGAGGGTGTACTCTTTACCCATGAGTAACGGATTCCATTAGTCCATCGGGACTAATTCCGTCTACAGCCTTTTTGTTGAAAACACACCTAACTTGCACACACCAGCTTAAATCACACGTGTCTCGAATCACCCACGACACCGCCAAGCAAACTCTAAGTGGGAGGCTACAACCTCGCGTAGCATGGGATCAAATTTATATTGCGCGCTCTAAGGGGTGGCCTCCTCTCGATCTCAACCGAAACACCCATGCCCCGGACTAGGTGGCTCGCCTACCAGCTACAACCGGTATCTTCCACCTCGGCCTCTCTCAGACGGTGTGTGCGAAAGAGGTTGACAACTTATCGAACCGTACTCTACTTGTCAGAGAGACGCAGTGGTAGTACGAAACAAGTATGGGGGTTCTTGGCACAAGACTCGATCTAGACTCGTGGAGGTTTATAAGTTTCTCGCATGACATGTATAGAGAAAATAATTCAACCAATGTAATCACCGCTCACTATACCTTACCATGCCATACCGACATAACCGTCTCCGACGGAGACCGATGACAAACTCATGCCTACCCAAGGCAGAGGTTTTTCCTGACTTCTTCCCAAGATGCATGCAAGGCACATGAGGATGATTATCATCACAAGTGTGTTCATTCCCAACAGCATGGAAATCATTTATACGCCTCCATGCACATGATCATATCACATGAAATAACGAGTCCTCCGAAATGAGGTGATGTTATAAACGTGTCAAAGAACTCACAAAAAATATCATGCCAGGGTTCAGAATGCTAGCCTTCAGGTCACGGGAAGGCAGGGTGCATTTCAAACTCTTGAAATAATACTCCTCTCTTCAAAAAACCCTATTTTGAAAATATAAAAGAATTAACACACAAAAATAAAAACAGCAGAAAAGTTGTTTTGAAATTTTTTTCAAATAAATCTTAAAATAAACTAGACAATATTTGAAAGAGGTAGGAAAAATAATCAATTTAATTGGAGTCGTATTTTAAAAGATACAGCAGGTCAAAGTTTGGTCAAAAATCTGTTTTTAAAACAAAACAGAAAACGTTATAAAAGAAAACACGTCGAAGGCGTATTCGGAAAAGGCATTTCCACTTACTCCTGCGCGGACAGGCGCTGGGTCACTGACGGTGGGCCCGCCTGGCCCACTGGTAAGGTTTGACCAGCCACGCGCGTGCCGTTCCCCTCTGACCGAACGGAGGCGGAGCTCCGGCGAGGATTTGCTGGCGAACAGGGGCGTCTCTTGGCGATCTGAGGATATGGGTGTGCTCAGGGGGTCGAGACGAGTCTGTGGGTACCCGCCATGGTCTCCGACGTGGACGGAGTTGCCGGCGACGTGGCGGAGCCGGCGTTCGGGTGGATAGTGGGTTTGGGGCTACGGCGGTCTCCGACCAAAATTGAGCGCGGGGTTGCACTCATGAGAGGGAGGGGGAGTTCTTGGTGGAGAGAATGGAGGGGGGGGGTACTGGTGGCGACGGAATGGGCCGGAACGAGGCGGCGACCGAACCGACCGGACTCGGGGAAGAAGGCCTTCCCCTCCTTGACTGCTAGTCGTGGTAGCTCTAGGGGGATCAGAAAAGGTTGCCCGAGAACTCGATTGGCCTCCGGGGCCGTTATATACGCGGTGGAGGTCGGTTCCGAGGCGGCCGGCGATAAGGATGGCGGCGACCGTCATTCTGTAGCAATGGCGACGCGGCGGGCGACGCCGCACTAGGGGACGAAGCCGCTGAGCTGGAGATGCTTAAGGGGGCAGCTGGCGAGCGGAGGAGGTTTGGGCGGCGCCGTCCATGGATGCGGCCGCAAGCATGCCGCCAAGGAGCTTGATGCGGCACCACTGTAGCGAGCCAGGGGCGGTCGGGGCTCTTGGCGCGACGCGGCGAGGGGGAAAGGATCAGGATGAGCTCGGGGAAGTCTATCCAAGGGCGCGCTTGCTCGGGCGCGGGCACGTGCAAAACGCGTGCTCTACTCGTGCTCCGGGCGTGCACGGCGTCTGCTCGACGAAATGCCAGGGTGGCCAAAACTGCTAGAGATCAAATGCAAATCCACAGGTCTGGGTTAGAGACCACTAGCGTGCTATCTTGGACAACTTGGTTTGGACAGATGGGAAAGTTCACAACACAAACTTACAATCATGCCAAAACTGTTCATGCCCATGTGGTGTTTGACAAAATGCCGAGGCACTTAGGCATTTCTTAGAGTGACCAAAACGTCCAGAGGGGGTCTCTTTAGGTGAAAGAGAGGGTGGTGAGGTTAGTTTGTGAAAAGCACAAACTTGGTAGTGCAAGTTTTGCGTAACTTCAAATCTGGACAGGAGGTGGATGGCATTATAACCTGAACCAAAATGATCAAATGTGTGCAAGCTCCTGGACCTAGGGGTTTTGCATGGAGGACTACAAGTAGGAGAAAGAACCTAGGGCCAAAGAGCAAGCGTGACTATGATTGCTGTACAAATCATCATGTTGGACCGTAATGGAGATGAAGTTGATTCACTCAAAATTTCAAATAACATCACCGGGTTTTTGCATAAAGTTGAATATTATGATACTACTAACATCCCATAATTTTGGTGGGAGCTAGAAAGAAATATTTTAAAGGGTTGTAGTGTAAAATTGTCCCCTGGATCAGGGAAGAAAAACATTTGTAGCACTCAAAATATGCAATGAATGAAATATATTATTGCACAAAAGTGATTTAGAGACATCACATGACATCTCCAAATTTTGGTTGGATTTTTAGTTAAGTTTATCAACTGGTTGTAGTACAAAAAGGAGCTCCAAAACTTAAAACAAGTCATTTTAATGAATAAAGCTTAGGGTGAAATAGTTTAATAAATAACTCTACCGATTGAGAGATGTTTTTAAAGAGAGGGTATATAAGTCCAAAATGTTTTGGAAGGACCCACTTGGGAAAAACTCCTTAATATTAAAAGAAAAGTTTTGAAATCAACAGAGATATTCTTGCAGGCAAAATTTTTAAACTCTTGTCAAAATTTTTAATAACTAAAACCTGGTTAATTTTTTTTTGGGGTGTTACAGTTACTACCCCCCTTAAGAAAAATCTCGTCCTCGAGATTTGCTAAGAGCCGTTGAGGAAAACAAATACTCCATACGCGTTCGAGCGGTTGTGAGTCTGCTGCCTTGGTGCTGCGCGAATGTAAATAAACTATGTAGTGAGGGGATAAACGATGCAGCAACTCGGGGAAATGAAATCTCATTCTAGGATTCTCTTTGCGGTTACATATGTTAATCTCAAAGGGAAACTACTCATATAAGAAGGAACTGAAATACTCGACTCGTCGCGCAAATTTAAGGTACTAAGCATAAGTTACAACGTAACAATAAATGCTGTAATAACATACACAGCAGTAACGTCTAAAATGAAAACGGTAACTGGACGGGGTCCTGGTAAAATGTCTGTGGTAAAGGGACACACTCTTCTTCTATCGGAGGAAGTGGGTTGACCAGTCGATGTATGCGTCTCTCCGGGTCGGGCCTCAGTGGTCTGCCGATGGCAATCTGAGGATTTAAATCAGCGAGGCTCTGGAGATAATCCATCACTCGCTGGTTCAAATGTTCTTGAGCGAAGGCCGCATCGGGATAAGGTTTGCTAGCACTGGTCTCTCTCAATCCGGCCCACCGAAAAGATGTTACTCCTCCGGGGGCTGCACGGCTCGGAAAGTAATAATACCCTCGCTCGCGGGCATAGGGTACTGCGGATCGAAGACGAGCAATCGCCTCTTTTGCAGCAGCTTCCATGGCCAAGCGTGGGGTTGGCATAGATTTCCCCAAGAAGGAAACTTCCGTTGGATCTTGGTTGGGGTCTACGGGAGCGATGTGTACTGCTGCCCAATATTCCGAAGTGGAAGCGGTGATCCTTGATTTGAACAGCTCGTACTGGGGTGGCTGGGTAGAACCCATGGTACTGTAGGTAAAGTCCCACAATATTTTGACAAAACTACCCGGGGTTGCATCTGGGGTTCTCAGATAAATACTAGGGCTCGACATGGTAGGTAAAAGGTTGTGAGGGTGGTGCACAAGGTGTGGGGTGCTTGGTAAGGTCACGAGGTGGCCCTTTTTATAGCACTGGAGCTGGGTCATTTTACCGTGGTGAAATTTAATAAATATGCCAGATCACCTCCAAGAATCGGGGTCAGTGTCGGGGATACACATATCTCATAAAGAGACGTGTTACTGTGGGTGTCGTCGGGGTTGGTCTTGGTAGTTGTGCTCGAAAACATGCAATCGCTACCGACGAAAATAAGCAAGGTTACTATTTAAAATTGGGGCATAACAACAGGCTGCGTTAATTCGCAAGGTCACATGGTTACAAAGCGAGAATACACCGAGACTCGGTACTACTTGGGCGACTTAGTCTACTTCGTTTACATCTAGACGGGCCTGCCTTGAGGATGCTGAGGTTTCTCCACGGGTCTCACTGTCGGGATTAGCCGGAGATGGTGGAGGAACTTCAGGGTCGGGGTCGCTATGATGACCATCGCGGGGATTGTTGGCCACAATCCCGTTGGAGTGTGTTCCCAAAAGGCGATTTAAGCACTTCGGGTCATCACGATATCTTGGATGATGGCTGGGGCTGACCTCGTGGTATCAATCGGGTGTCCGAACAAAGACGACTGGGTTGTCGGTGTCGGCCTCGGTTTCTCGGCTTACCGGGGCTCGGCGAGCCAGCTCTCCTCGAGTTGTGATCAGATCAATAGTGATTTGATCGAACAATGCCTCTAGTGCACTTACATAGCGCACTAGGTGCAACAATGTGGGATCCGTCTCGTGATTCCCGTTGGCAACTTGGGGTGGTCTACCATACCCTTCACGCCTGGGGTAGTAGTAGAATGAGCGACAGTTAACTCTGGGCAACAACTGCCGGAGTTGAACTATGGCCTCTCGAGCAGCTAGCTGGATGGCTTGTGGCTCAAAGGAAGTTGTTCTTCCGGTGAACCTATAGGGGCGTTCTGGCGACAGACCCCTACTGTAGATGTGCACAGTGGCCCATAACTGACGGCTTTCACCGCCCATGGGTTCTTGGTACACAACATATTCTGGGGGTTCTTCTAACGCGTAGGCACGACAGGTGAGGTTTGCGAGTATGGTCACAAAACCTCAAAGATTAGTTGCTGTGGTCTCATTGTGCACTATGGGACCAGGCATTGTGGCTATGTTGGGGTAGAGGCTGTGCTGAGCTGAGTTGAGGCTAGCGTGCCCTTTTATAGAAAAGGGGACGGAGTCTTCCTTCGCACTCTTGCGAATGAGACATTTTTGCCATCGGTCACTGGTGTGTGATCGACAGGCTAGGCCGATAGGTTGGGCACCGACTGCCAAATGGTCAGGGTCACTATGTGGCTATCTTGCACGGGAAGCTTGGCTGGGGTCTGGTTAGGTCTGGTAGGTCGGTTTGCCTAAGTTTATCGACCTGGCTGGGATAGGATTAGCCAATGGTCACTCGGCTCGATACCAAGTCCGGCGACCGATTCTCCGGTGTTAATCCCGTAATGGTTTGTGCTTACCAGCCCCAGGATAACTGTTAGCTGATAAGGCACTAGATTGATACAGAAAATCCAATCAAAATACAATATACGTATTACAAGACCATTCTGGCCTGTGAGAACAATCAAAGGGTTTTCTAGCGGTTGATGGCGGAAGCGGGTTGTAAAACATCAGTGTCTCTGGGACTCCATTTCCCACGGAAAGAGCTGACTAGGTTAACTCCTATCTTCGCGAGGCTGCTATCACCGTTGCTTAGGTTCCGGAGCTGCCAACACGGTCGCTCCTTTCCGCGCAAGAAATCTGGCCAAGACAATAGCCAGGGACAAGCCGTTGAGTACTTGGAATGTACTGCAAACATTATGAACACGGAATAATATAACAACGATGTTCCAAAAATATTTATGCCCATGACGCTACCACAAAAGGTAAATGAACTCTGATGCGTGCAAACATGTTATTTGCGAATTATGCAATGATATGATAGTATAAAAATTATGAAATAAATAACATAAAGGACTTCAAAATAAATGCCACAATCGGGCGTCTGAGCGACACCGCATAAAGGGCTTTAAAAGAAATACCACAATCAAGCGTCTGAGCGACACCACATAAAGGGGCTTTAAAAGAAATGCCACAGTCGGGCGTGTGAGCGACACCACATAAAGGGCTTTAAAAGAAATGCCACAATCAAGGCCCGAGCGACACCACATAAAGGGCTTTAAAAGAAATGCCACAACAAGGCCCGAGCGATACCACATAAAGGGCTTTAAAAGAAATGCCACGGTCGAGGCCCGAGCGACACCACATAAAGGGCTTTAATAGAAATGTTATCGCAAGGCCTGAGCGACACCACATAAAGGGCTTTAAAATAAATGTTACATGCAAGGCCCCGAGCGACACCACATAAAGGGCTTTAAAAGAAATGCCACAGTCAAGGCCCCGAGCGACACCACATAAAGGGCTTTAGAAGAAATGTACAGTGAATATGCAGGAGGTAGGACCATCCCATGGATGTTCAATCATACCAATAAAATCATGGGTTAGTCAACAATAATCATAATAATCATAGTTATCACAAGCCACCATCGTGATTTCAGGTTTAACTGCTTCACGCTTTCATCTCCGAAGACCGACACTAAGACCGACACTCGGCCCATCCCAGACTGTAATCCTTAACCATGGACACGGCTATTCGAATAGGTTTAATCTTTGCAGAGGGTGTACTCTTTACCCACGAGTAATGGATTCCTTTAGTCCATCGGGACTAATTCCGTCTACGGCGTTTTTGTTGAAAACACACCTAACTTGCACACACCAACTTAAATCACACGTGTCTGGAATCACCCACGACACCTGTCAAGCAAACTCTAAGTGGGGAGGCTACAACCTCGCGTAGCATGGGATCCAATTTATATTGCGCGCTCTAAGGGGTGGCCTCCTCTCGGTCTCAACCGAAACACCCATGCCCCGGACCAGGTGGCTTGCCTACCAGCTACAATCGGTATCTTCCACCTGGCCTCTCTCAGACGGTGTGCCGTAAAGAGGTTGACAACTTATCGAACCGTACTCTACTTGTCAGAGAGACGAGTGGTAGTACGAAACAAGTATTGGGGTTGCTGGCACAAGACTCGATCTATGGTCGACTCAGGAGGTTTATGAGTTTCCCTGCATGACATGTATAGAGAAAATAATTCAACCAACAGAATCACCGCTCACTATACCTTACCATGCCATACCGGACATAACCGTCCCGACGGAGACCGGTGACAAACTCATGCCTACCCAAGGCAGAGCTTTTCCCTGGAGTTCTTCCGGCATGCATGCAAGGCACATGAGGATGATTATCATCACAAGTGTGTTCATTCCCAACAGCATGGAAATCATTTATATGCCTCCATGCACATGATCATGTCGCATGAAATAACGAGTCCTCCGAAATGAGGTGATGTTATAAACGTGTCAAAGAACTCACAAAAAAAATATCATGCCAGGGTTCAGAATGCTTGCCTTCGGGTCACGGGAAGGCAGGGTGCATTTCAAACTCTTGAAATAATACTCCTCTCTTCAAAAAACCCTATTTTGAAAATATAAAAGAATTAACACACAAAAATAAAAACAGCACAAAAGTTGTCTTGAATTTTTTTTCAAATAAATCTTAAAATAAACTAGACAATATTTGAAAGAGGTAGGAAAAAGAATCAATTTAATCGGAGTCGTATTTTAAAAGATACAAAGCAGTCAAAGTTTGGTCAAAATCTGTTTTTAAAACAAAACAGAAAACATTTTAAAAGAAAACACGTCGAAGGCGTATTCGAAAAAGGCGCTTCCACTTACTCCTGCGCGGACAGGCGCTGGGTCACTGATGGTGGGCCCGCCTAGCCCACTGGTCAGGTTTGACCAGCCACGCGCGCGTCGTTCCCCTCGGACCGAACGGTAGCGGAGCTCCGGCGAGGATTTGCCGGCGAACGGGGGCGTCTCTTGGCGATCTGAGGATATGGGTGTGCTCAGGGGGTCGAGACGAGTCTGTGGGTACCCGCCATGGTCGCCGACGTGGACGGAGTTGCCGGGCGACGAAGCCAAGGGCGGAGCCGGCGTTCGGGTGGATAGTGGGTTTGGGGCTACGGTGGTCTCCGACCAAAATTGAGCGCGGGGTTGCACTCACGAGAGGGAGGGGGAGTTCTTGGTGGAGAGAATGGAGAGGGAGGGGTAGTGGTGGCGACGGAATCGGCCGGAACGAGGCGGCGACCGAACCGATCGGACTCGGGGAAGAAGGCCTTCCCCTCCTCGACTGCTAGTCGTGGTAGCTCTAGGGGGATCAGAAAAGGTTGCCCGAGAACTCGATTGGCCTCCGGGGCCCTTATATACGCGGCGGAGGTCGGTTCCGAGGCGGCCGGCGACAAGTATGCCGCCGACCGTCATTCTGTAGCAATGGCGACGCGGGCGGCGACGCTGCCGCTTAGGGGACGGCTGCGTTGAGCCGGAGATGCTTAAGGGGGCAGTCAAGCGGACGAGGTTTGGGCGGCGCTGCCCATGGATGCGGCCGCAAGCGTGCCGCCAAGGAGCTTGCCGCGCGCCACCGCTAAGCAGCCAGGGGCGGTCGGGGCTCTTGGCGCGATGCGGCGAGGGGGAAAGGATCAGGATGAGCTCGGGGAAGTCTATCCAGGGGCGCGCTTGCTCGGTCGCGGGCACGTGCAAAACGCGTTTCGCCGCGCTTCAGCGCAGGCACGACGCCCGCCGACGAAAATGCCGTGGTGGCCAAAACTGCTAGAGATCAAATGCAAATCCATTGTGTCTGGGTTAGAGACCACTAGCAGGCTATCTTGGACAACTTGGTTTGGACAGATGGGAAAGTTCACAACACAAACTTACAATCGTGCCAAACTGTTCATGCCCATTGTGGTGTTTGACAAAATGCCAGAGGCACTTAGGCATTTCTTGGAGTGACCAAAACTTCCAGAGTGGAGTCTCTTTAGGTGAAAGAGAGGGTGGTGAGGTTAGTTTGTGAAAAGCACAAACTTGCTAGTGCATGTTTTGCAGAACTTCAAATCTGGACAGGAGGTGGATGGCATTATAAACTGAACCAAAAATGATCAAATGAGTGCAAGCTCCTGGACCTAGTGGTTTTGCATGGAGGACTACAAGTAGGAGAAAGAACCTAGGGCCAAAGAGCAAGCAGGACTATGATTGCTGTACAAATCATCATGTTGGACCAGAATGGAGATGAAGTTGATTCACTCAAAAATTTCAAATAACATCACTGGGTTTTTGCATAAAGTTGAATACTATGATACTACCAACATCCCATAATTTTGGTGGGAGCTAGAAAGAAATATTTTAAAGGGTTGTAGTGTAAACTTGTCCCCTGGATCAGGGAAGAAAAACATTTGTAGCACTCAAAATATGCAATGAATGAAATATATTATTGCACAAAAGTGATTTAGAGACATCACATGACATCTCCAAATTTTGGTTGGATTTTAGTTAAGTTTATCAACTGGTTGTAGTACAAAAAGGAGCTCCAAAACTTAAAACAAGTCATTTTAATGAATAAAGCTTAGGGTGAAATAGTTTAATAAATAACTCTACTGATTGAGAGATGTTTTTAAAGAGAGGGTATATAAGTCCAAAATGTTTTGGAAGGACCCACTTGGGAAAAACTCCTTAATATTAAAAGAAAAGTTTTGAAATCAACAGAGATATTCTTGCAGGGAAAAATTTTAAACTCTTGGCAAAAATTTTAATAACTAAAACCTGGTTAATTTTTTTTTGGGGTGTTACACGATATCACGCTGGTGAACGAGCGGCTGTACAAGTCACAAGGTATGTGCTCTGCCTTCCTTTGTATAGGAAAATATGGAGGCGGCATGATATTAATGTAATATTTTCGGACTGCAGATGGTGCTGCTGCCGTGGAGGCCCTGAGGGCAAAACTTGTCCAAGCCAAGGAACAAGCTCGGCTTAGTAATGCGGCTGCCCTAAAGGCGACCGGGGAACGGAGAGCCGAACCGGCTGCTCTTCACCGAAGCGAGGAAAATATGGCCGAAATGGCTATTCAGTTAAAAAATGCCGCTGACCGGTATGAGCTCCTTAAAAAGGAGCATAAGGATAGCTTGGGCGAGCTGGAAATGGCACGCAATGCCACCAAGGAAATATGGACCAAGCTCAGGGGTGCACAGGAGGAGCTTCAACAGGCCGGTAAAATCGTGGCTGGAGGTTCCTACTTGTTGCGGACAAAGTTTTTCGATCCGACGTACGCTCCCCTGGATGGGCGCTAGAGTCCCGCGGACGCGTATGCGGATTTGGCGTAGAGTACGGCTGACGCTGCCAAGTTCTTCAATGGTCAGGGTGATAAGGAGGTGGAGAAGCTTTTCTGGTCGCAATTCAATACTCCCACTCGCCCGCCGTTAAATGACAAGATGGCTGCTGTAGCGGAGCTTCACAGGCTGTCCGGTCTTGCAATGCGGTCTGTGATAGACCATCTTTGGCCGGAAGGGCCTAAGCCGGACAGTTACTTTGGCTTGGTGCAGCAGTTCCTTGGGGCCGTGCCTCGGATCGACGTCATGAGGAGGTCGGCGTGCATAGAGGTTGCACGGATGGCTCTTGCCCGCGTTAAAGCCTATTGGACGGATATGGAGGCGAATATTATAGCGACCCAAGATCTGGCGGGGGGCCAGTATCCGGCCGAGCACTACTTGGCACGGGTCACGGAAGGTGTCCGCCTAATAGAGGCGCAGTTCTTGAAGAATGTCTTACTCGAGTGATGAATCGAATCATTGTAAAAAACAATGTTAGTTTGGTTGTAAGGCTATATTTATACTTTTTTCCTGAAAGTATTATTGTGTCCCCTGTGTGGTCACATATATATATATATATATATATATATATATATATATATATATATATATATATATATATATATATATATGAATGTTTAATCCGAAAGATAGCAGCCGTTATTTCATCCCCACGCAGTAATGCGGGGTGTTTGCAAAAAATATGCTTAATCAGACTTGATCCAACGCCTTGGTCCATGAAGGAGGTGATCGCACGTCGAACTAGGCAACCGGACTATATAGTCAGTAACACTTTCGCTAGCCATGGGAGTTCAATGTTGGGGCTACTATGTAGCCCCGGTACCTTCGCTGCGGCATTCAATACGGGCGTTGCGGTGTAAATGACCGGAAACGGTCCTTCGTTAATGCGGAGGGATCCTAAAGATTCCGATAAGTCTTCGAAAGTGGTTGAATAGTCTCTCGTTGTATCATGACGATCAGTTTTCGGCTTTCTCTCGAGGTGCTCGTCCGGGATAACCAGGGCACAATCGCAGTAGTTCTCCTTTGGCACCTTAGCCGATAGTAACGGAACGTAAGGCGGCAAACCTAGGAGCCGGGCAAACCCAACATTTGACCAAAGACATGATTCAGAGCTGCTGCATGTAAGGCCAAACTCGTGACGCCGAACACTCCCGAGGGTATTTGGACTTTATAATAGTCGATGGGCTCTAGAATGCCCATTGGTTATAAACCCTGTTTTTTCAGGTACGTGCGTTAATCTGTCGTGGTGAGATGCCAAAAACAGCAGTATCCTCTGTGGGTATGGAACCCATGGGATGGTTAAACAACACGAGGCAATAAAAAAGGTTTACACAGGGGCTTAATCTAAAAGAAACTCGTCGAACGGGCCTCGCTGCATGTCTCGCGCTTTGTCTCGTTGCAGCCGTATCCTGGAAGGGTATCGCGCGAATCTTTGTGTGTGGAAAAATGAAAACTCGTAAAAGAGTGCAACGTAAGTATGCGATGGATAATAAAAGTGTGAGATGTTGGCCTGCCCATAAGGTTGAGCCAACTGTGGGACTGTGTTAAGTATTTATAGCCCCTGGTGTCCATTATGGGATTACATATACGGTGCCCTGGTTAAATTTTCTCCGGCCACTGCACTCGCCTAGTCGTGGTTCTGTGGTGTTTAAGGACCATCATGTTTTCTCGATGTTGGAGGCCTCTTATAGTCCGGCCGCGAGGGCCGCCGTGTTCCTTCAGGCATGACGAGCGCTCTGTTAGTCCGCTAACGGTGATGACGCCACGTGAACCGGGCATCTTAAGTGTAAGGTATCCATAGTGCGGCAATGCGTTGAAGCGGGCGAAGGCCGTTCTTCCGAGCACTGCGTGGTAGTCGCTTTGGAAGGGTGCGATGATGAAGAGTAGTTCTTCGCTTATGGAGTTGCCTGGAGAGCCGAATGTTACCTCCAGTGCGACGGAGCCTCTGCTATGGGCTTCAATGCCTGGTATTACCCCTTCAAAGGTGGTGTTGCTTTGGTTAATTATGGATCCCATCTTGTGGACAGTGTCTTCATATATTAAATTGAGGCTGCTGCTGCCGTCCATAAGGACGCGGGTGATCGGGTCAAGCACCAAGGCCTTTGATCCTCCGTGCAGAATACTAGTTCAGTCATCCAAGTTATCAAAAGTGATCGGATAAGGCATCCAGTGGTTAGCCGTGAGTACGATGGGCTCTATATCGAGCGCGTCTCTATGCGCTGCTCAGGCTCTCCTCATGGATGTGTGAGTCGCGTGGATCATGTTCACTGCTTTAACCTCTGGCGGGAATATTTTTCGCCCTTCGGTGTTCGCCGGGCGAGGTTCATCCTCATCTTCACTTGGTGTTTCCTTTCCTTGTGTTCGCCATTTAATTTGTCGCCTCGCTTGAAGACCCAAAGACTCTTTGTGCGTGCGGGTTTGCGTGTTTGTCAGGTGCCATGAATTTGGCATAGTCTGTCTAGAACTCTATTCTGACCGGACGGTCCCTCTTTGCTGCCTTTAGATGGCTTGTTTTGCTGATTAGGTCGAGAGCCACTGAATCCGGCATTAACCGTCGTGTTAGCCGGGCTCTATTCCTTGTTTTGGTGTTTGTTTTTATGATGCCGTGGCTTCCCGTTGCCATCCCTAATTTCGGATGTGCTGGGGTCGCTGGTGCCTTTACGGCTAGCCAACTATCTTCTCCCACGCAAAAGCGGGTCATAAGGCTTGTTAGGGCGGCCATTGTCCTTGGCTTTTCTTGGCCAAGGTGTCTGGCGAGCCACTCGTCATGGATGCTGTGTTTGAATGCTGCTAAGTCTTCGGCATCCGGACAGTCAACAATTTGATTCTTCTTAGTGAGGAATCTGTTCCAAAACTTGCGGGCGGATTCTCCGGGCTGTTGGACTATGTGACTTAAGTCGCTAGCATCCGGAGGCCGGACATAGGTCCCTTGAAAGTTGGCCCTGAAAGCGTCCTCGAGTTCCTCCCAGCTCCCAATTGAATTTTCGGGGAGACCTTTCAACCAAAGGTTTAGCTGGTCCCTTCAGCTTGAGGGGAGGTATTTGATGGCGTGAAGGTCATCCCCACGAGCCATATGTATGTGTAGGATAAAGTCTCGATCCGCACTTCGGTCTGTCGTCTGGTCAGATGCCTCTATGTTCACAGTGTTTAAAGCCTCGTGGGAATTTGTTGTCCAAAGACATCATCGGTAAAGCATGTGGGTGAGCAGCCCTTCAGTATCCGGACGTCTTGTGGCATGACGTCGGTTGTTGTTGTGTCCGGTCTTTATTCCGGACTGGTATTCGATTACGTAATCATTTTGGCGACCATAGTCCTTCGCCGGTGCGCCCTTTGGATCCATAATGGACCTGGCCGCGCCAGCTTTCTTATTCGTGTGTTCATGTGGATCGGTAGCCGCTTTGTTGCGGTTATGAAGTGGTACAGCTTCGCCGTTGAATTCCGGCAGCATTTCGCGCTTTGGATAGCTCTTTGTATGGCGATCATCGCCAGATCTTTCTTCAAAGGTTCAGCACTTTATTCCATCTATGGTTGAGCTGCTTCGCGCGGCCTTGAGCCGTTGCTTCGCTTCTTTAGGCTTCTTGCGGCGCCATAAGCTTTTCTCGTGGAGGTTATCTCGCTCCACGTGTTTTTCGGGTTGCATCGTTATCCGCACCATTTTCCGTGCTGGTTCGCTTTTGATGACCTCGTCCGCCGTGATCATTGTCCTCGGCGCCCGCTTCGAATCGTGTTCAGGGTGACCTGGTTCGTCCTGCTCCATCGTTGGGTCCGTATGGTCGTTGTTGCCTTCGGAGTTGATTATACTATCGATCCTTCTGGCGCTCTTGTCACTATTTTTACTGTTGCTGGATTTAGAACGGCGTCTGCGCCATCGCTTTGGCTTTTGTCCGGGGGTTTTATCATCCGGACTGTCGCATTTGTCCTCTTTGGGCGTATCCACCATGTATACGTCGTGTGACAAGGGGGAAGTCCGGCGCCCAGAGATTCCGTGATCTTCTCCCGCATCGCCGCCCATACCGGCCGATGTCTTCGAGTCGAAGTCGCACGCCGGTTAAATCATCGATCGCGTGGCTATGAAGTGGGTGGCGGTGGGCAACCAATTTCTTCGCTGTTCCGCTTCCCACTCGAACCGGACGTAGTTTGGCCCAGAAATTTCTGTCAAAGAGAGAGTTTTCAACGATTTCAGCATGTCGCCAAAGGGCGAGCGCTGAAAAATGTCCGCGGCGGTGAATTCCATTACCGGAGCCCAACCTGGCTCGACCGGTTCGGGAGTGCGCGGACCGGACTCAACATCCGGGGGTCCGGAGTCATAGGCCACCATAGAGGTAAGGCCCGTGTTTGGCTCCAACGCCGATGAGTGCACGACCTACGGGGCGGGGTCCAGCCCTCCGTCCTCAGGCAATGCAGCCTGCTCCGGATTTAGGTCCGAGGCTAATGCGGGGGTGATACCCCGAGTTTTGTCCGACAGCAGGTCTAAGTCGTGCTCGTCGTGACTATCCGGTATCGTGTTATTGGCGATGGTTGAAGGAGCCATCGAGCCCAGTAGCGACGACACATAGGAACTCTCAATGAAAGCACCAATGTCAGTGTCAAAACCAGCGGATCTCTGGTAGGGGGTCCCGATCTGTGCTTCAAGGCTGATGGTAACGGGAAGCAAGGCACACAGATGTTCCCAGGTTCGGGCCCTCTCGATGGAGGTAAAACCCTACTTCCTGCTTGATTAATATTGATGATATGGGTAGTACAAGAGTAGATCTACCACGAGATCATAGAGGCTAAACCCTAAGAGCTAGCCTATGATGGTATGATTGTAATTGTGATCGGCCTTCTAGGACCAACCTCTCCGGTTTATATAGGCACCGGAGAGGGCTAGGGTTTACATGGAGTCGCCATAAGGAAGGAAATATAATATCCGTGTCGTGGGTTGGGTGCGATATATGCCAAAGGATGGCTTATCATGGAGGGGGCGAGTAGAACGTCAGCCGGTGCTCGGAAACGGATGAGGCGAAGACATGCACGCCGCTAATCTTACCCAGCTTCGTGGCTCTCCGAGGAGATAACACTCATCGCTGCTCAAGGGGTCTCCGCATGATCACTATGGCAAGGTGAGTACAAGATTGCTCCTTGAGTTGTTCGGGGTGAGGAAGGAGAAGGGCACGGCTAGCTCTTCTCTTCCCTCTATGTGTGTGTGTGCCAAACTACTAGGTTCCAACCTTTGCATGGGTGCCCTGTGGGTTTATATAGGCCTACCTCGGGGTACAATGGTAATCCGGGCCGGGCGCTGGTCCCATGCCGGGCCTTGTTGCCGCCTTTCTCCGCCGACTCGTGGAGCCCGCCGACTAGTGGGCCCCGCCGACGGTCCAGCATGGGGCCGACAACCCTTGTCCGCCGCGGGCGGGTCTTGCCGGCTGCGGGTTATCAGAGCCGCTTCTAATGACGCGAAGCTTGGTCGGGGTCATGGCAATAGTGCCGCTACCGGGCGGGCGATCACCGCTGCCATTCCTCGCCTTGTCCGGTTAATGGCGCATGGAGCCCGTGGGAGGGGCCGGCCGACTTTCAGAGGCCGACTCCAGCCGGGTCCGCTTTGGGCGCTCTCGCCGTTTTCGGTACTCCCGCCGACAGTAAGTCCCGCCGCCTTTCGGGTCGCATGCAGACAGCCACCGTGGGTACAGGAATCTGCCCACGGGCTGACGTCAGGGCCGGCGTGGCAACAGTGCCGCGCCGGACGGAGATCTCCGTCGGTACGGCGCCCAATGGCCATGCCAGCTCTTTATGAGTAGGGCAGGAACGGGCCGCAAGGCGGCTTTATCCCATCCCGCTCGTGGTCGCTCAGGCAGGAGGTGGGTGGAGTCGCGGGCCGACTCCCTGTAGCCGGCTTCATCGGAAGTCGCTAGCTTGGAGTCGGCTTGTCTTGAGGCCGTCTCTGGGACTCGGCTGGGAGGCGCAGTCGGCGACTCTGTCACCGACTCCCAGAAGGCGGCTCTTCGTCTTGGGGTCTTGAGGGGCGCAGTCTGCCCCGATGTTTTGAAAGGTCCTGGGGCTCGGGTTTGCCTACCCGTGGCCCATTACTCCGACAGTAGTCCACGAAGCTGGTGAGGCGCCGAGGGCGACATGTCGAGGAGCCTCAACAGTTTCATCCCTTTAGTGGAAGAATCTGGGCTTGGTCTTGTCGTCTCTATCTTGAGCCGACTAGCTGGAGTCGGCCTTGCAGCAGGCCGTCTTGCTCCTCTAAGGTTTCGAAGGTCGCGGCGGGATCCGGGCGGCGTGCCTGATAAGCTTCCAGGAAGCTGCCCGTTGCGGGCCCGCCACGTGGTAGGGCCAGTCTGCCAACCCACGCGCGCGACTAGACAGGCCCGTCAGGCGGGGCCTGCCACTACCGCGCCTCGGCGCACGGGCGGATCCGCTGCGGCCGTGCGGGCGGTTAGTTTCACGCCTGCTATCGCCCGCAGTAATGTCGTGGGTTAAATCGTGGGGGTGTGGGGACGTGGGCGCAGTTAATCCCACGCCCGCCCCCTCGGCTTCTCAGCCTAGGCGCCTATAAGTAGGCGGGGGGAGGGGGGGCGACGCACACGCACCCACTTTTCCCCGCTTCCTCTCGCTTCTTGCTTCGTCTCCTTCCTTGCTTCGTCTTCCTCCTCACTCCGCCGTGCCGAACCTCGCCGTGCCGCGGAGATGAGCTCCTCCTCCGTCGCCGCGCCTCCCACCGCATGCTCCGGCATGTGGGATGGCTCCATCATCGACGCATTTACATCATCGAAGTTGCGCCAAACGCGCCGCATCCCCGCAGCCACCTAGTGCGGACTCGCCGCCGGCCGAGGGCGTAAATTACGCCAGCGCCGGAGGAGGGCGAGCGGGTCATATTCCGCCGCACCTCATGCGCTGGCTAGGGCTGCCGGCGAGCGGCTTCTTCCGCTGCTCTGGAGTTTCAGCTCCAGCCGCACCACCTCACCCAAACACGGTGGTGCTGCTGGCCACCTTCGCATCCTTATGCGAGGGCTTTCTGGCGCTTCTCCCCACCATCGAGCTGTGGGGGAATTCTTCCAAGCTAAGCTCGAACCCATCGCCGCCGCTGCGTCGGCTCAGGCGGCACGCTCATCGCCATGAGGAGGCCGGTGCCCGAGAACCCTTTCCCGCCATCCCCTCATCAAGTCGGGTGAAGATGTGGCAGCAGACGCATTTCACGTTAAGAATGTCGCCCGAGGGCGATCGGGTCAACTTGCCGCCTTACATGGCCGGGCGAGTTGGCGGGCGACTTCACCTGGTCCCATCGGCCCGGACGCCGACTCGCAGTAACGCCGCCGCCGCTGCTTCCGCATGATGACGCAATGGAGGGTTCGACCGGGGCGGACTTGGTGGCCGCGGGCGCCGCCGAGTCCTTCCTCTTCAAGGTCGACCTCATCTGATTTGGTCGATGAGCGGTCAGCTGGGACCCCAAACTGTGCTCCAAAGACATGCCCCACACGGAGGTGGTGGACACGGTGAACTTCCCGGGCGAATCGCGCCTCACGGAGGAATGGCAGTTCGGCAAGGAGCCATACTGCCGCCAACCCCCGCCTGTGGTAAGTCATCTCTTGCTTCTTCGCTTCCTTCTTCAAATTAATCCGGCTCTAATTTTCCTTGGTCTTTTCCGATTCAGAATCCCCTCATGCAGCCCTCGGCCGGCGCCGTGGGGCCGGCTCGTGAATTCGTCCCTGACCGGGCGGAGAGCGACGCCGACGACCCCGACTTGGGCGTGGTGGCGATGGAGACCGAGCCGAGGGAGGAGGAGGGGCCGACGACTTCAGGCTTCAGCAACCTTCGCCGACTGGCCTGACGATGACGGCAAGAAGGAAGTCTGTCACGCCCAAGATGCGACCCTATCCTAAAGGAACTCGAAGGTCCCACCAAGGATAGAAGCGCATCTTGAAGACGCTTTTGCAAGGTGGATATCATTACATCAACATTACATAATAGTGGGGATACATCCAATACATACAAGGTCACATGAATACAACAATACAACATCACAACATACAGGATCAACATCCGACTATGGATGAATCATAAATGTAAATCAAACAATATCCACCTCGCTAGCCCAGGCCGACCGAACCTATCCCCGATCAAGAAGCGTAAGAAGAACTCCAAAACAAGCGTAGACATCGCTCTCGGCCATGATCATCGTGACAACATGTACCTGCAACTGTTGGTATAGTAAACTGTGAGCCACCAGGACTCAGCAATCCCATTACCATGGGTATCAAGACTAGCACAGCTTAATGGGAAAGGAAGGGGTAAAGTGGTGAGGTTGCAGTAGTGACTAAGCAAGTATGGTGGCTAACATATGCAAATGAGAGCGAGAAGAGAAGCAAAGGAACGGTCGTCAGCTAGTAATGATCAAGAAGTGATCCTCGAAGCTCCTACTTACGCCTAATCATAACACGTAAAACCGTGTTCTCCTCTCGATCAACCCTAAAAGAGACAATCACGGTTACGCATTACACGATTGGTGTATTTTAGAAGAGTTTACTTCAAGTTTACTACAACCGGATATTAACAAATTCCCATCCGCCACATAACCGCTGGCACGGCTCTCGAAAGTTTATACCTCGCAGGGGTGTCCCAACTTAGCCCATGATAAGCCCTCGCGATCAACAAAGGATATTCCTTCTCCCGGAAGACCCGACCAGTCTCGGAATCCCGCCACAAGACATTTCGACAAGAATAAAACAAGACCAGCAAAGCCGCCTGATGTGCCGACAAATCCGCTTAGGAGCTGCACATATCTCGCTCTCGTGGTAACACCGGATGAGACTAGCTACGAGTAAAACCAAGCCTCAAGTTTCCCAAGGTGGCCTCACAGTAGTTTCGGTTCGAACCAAAGCACTTAGAGAAGCACCGCCCGGGGCTAAAATAAAGATGACCTCGGGTTGGCCGACCCAAGGAAAGGGTATTGGTGGTGGTGAGGCAAATGGTAAAACCAAGGTTGGGCCTTGCCGGAGGAGTTTTATTCAAAGCGAACCGTCAAGGGGGTCCCATAAATCACCCAACCGCGTTAGGGACGCAAAATCCGGGAACATAATACCGATATGACGTAGAAACTAGGGCGGCAAGAGTGGAACAAAACACTGTGCATAAGGCCGAGCCTTCCACCCTTTACCAAGTGTATAGATGCATTAATAATATAAGAGATATTGTGATATCCCAACATAAACATAATCCAACATGGAGCAATCTTCATCTTCACCGCAACTAGCAACGCTTATAAGAGGGGCTGAGCAAAAGCGGTAACATAGCCAAACAACGGTTTGCTAGGAAGGGTAACAAAGGTTAGAGGTTCATGCAATTTGGGAGGCTTGAGCAGCAAGTGGTAGGTAACGCAGCATAGCGATAGAACGAAGCAACTAGCATAGCAATGATAGTAATGAGATCCAAGGTGACGGTCATCTTGCCTGAAATCCCGCTAGGAAGAAGAACGAGTCCATGAAGAAGACGAACGAGAGTAGTCGAACGAATCCTCACAATCGCAACATTACCGGAACTGAGAAGCAACACCGGAAAGAAACAAACAACATGATAAATGCACAAGCATAAACATGGCATGATGCACAATCAAGTATGATGCATGTCTGGTTTAATGAGGCATGTCATGGCAAAGTGCAACAAACAATGCTACAAGTTAAGTGGAGCTCAATATGCAACGAGTTGCATATTGACAAAACACCACATTGACATATTTAGTTTAAACTCGTTTAAGCTACCAAACAATATTAAATATTGTTAAACATGGCAAGGGGTGAAGCATAAGTAAATAAACTATTTAGTCAAGTTTAAATGAGGCCGGAACAACAAACAACAATTCCGGAAAATCCCCATATGCATATTTAGAATTTGGTACTGTTCTGCCCTAAATCACATTTTAGAGTTGCTAAACCTGCAAAGTAATGCTACCATGTTAAACTAGGCATTTTTCCACCCCATTTACATATAAAGTTTATTAAAATTGGAGCTACGGTTATTTAGTTATAAAATAAAACATTTTAGCATGGCATTAGAGAAAATTTAAACAAACAGCATTTTAAACATTTTAAACATGGATGAGAGTTGCATATTATGAAACTAGATGAAAAACTAAGCATTTTACATGTTTAAATCATTTTAATCCGATGCATGGTTAATTAGTTATTATATGCATGATCAGGAGGGTTTTTCTTCAAAACTGCACTCTCTGGAATAATGTCTAAATTCGCTGGAACAGGAAAAAAACGTTATCGGGATGAAACTGGGCGGACTGGGCGCTCACCATGTGCCAGGCCCAGTCGGTGGAGTAGGAGGCTGGAGCCGGTGGCCGCTGGCCCAGGCGCTGGGGTGGAACGGTCAACACAGACGAGCGGCAGGGGATCGCCTCGAGATGGCCGCTCTCAGTCAACGGACGAAGGGGCGGCGTCCCAGGTGCACGGACGCGCGAGGCAGAGGGTGGTGCTGGAGGTCTCTGGCGAGGGTGATGCTCCTCCTGTGGACGCATCAGAGAGAGAGGGAGACGTGTGAGAGATAGAAGGTGAAGGGGAAGGAAGAAACAGGTGCACGGGCGCGGCTTGGCTCACCGGAGCTTCGCCATAGGCGTGTAGGCACGGCGGCGCTGCCGGAGGAGATGTAGGCGACGGGGAGGGTTCGAGGCTGGACCGGCCGGAGCTCGATGTGGTTGCTGAGGGGAACCGGTTTCCGAAGGCTGGAGCCTTGATCTGAAGAAGAGGACGGCCGTGGCGTCCCTGCTCGACGAACTGAGAGAGCAGAGAGAGAGAGAGGTAAGCGAGGGAACAAAAGAGGAAAACATGAGCGAGAGGGTGAAGGGGAGCGACGGGACCTGGGGGTTTCGGGCAATGAAGATAGGCGCCCACGTCCTGGACGAAGCAGAGGACTTGGCGCAGTTACGACGACGAGGAATCAAACGAGAAGGTCGGGGAGCTCCTGCTTCTGTCCAAAGAGAAAAGATGGAGAGCAGGGGAGGTCAGAGCGGCCAAAGAGAGAGAGAGAATCAAGCTGCTAGCTGGCGCAGGTCTCGGCCAAGTAGGGGTGCCGGACGACCAGCGGGCGAAGTCGAAGGCATTAGCTGCAGAAGACGGTGGCAATGGGATCTTGAGGCCGAGCCCAGGCCATGGCGACTTCCTTCCGTTCCCTAACGGAAATGAGTCAGAGAGAGATGTGTGAGAGAGAGAAGCACGGGGAGGAAGGGAGACATGGGAGGAGATGAGCGGGATGAGGCCGGCGGCATGACCTGCTGCTGCGGTTGTCGCCGACGGCGTGGACGCGCAAGGCGGCGGGGAGGCGACAAGGCAAGGAAGTTTCGGGGATGATCTCCTCTCAAACAGAGCGAGGCTGCTGTGATTGATTTGGGATGGATCGGGAGGAGGCTCGCTGGTTGGGTGGATCGATGGATTGGACAGCGCTGAAAACGAGGGAGATGGTCGGGTCGGCTGGATCGGGAGGTATCCCGAGGAAAACGAAGTGGCGACGGCGATAGGATAGGGGAGGAATGGTTGGGACAGGGCTAGGTTAGACTATATATAGGGAAATAAAACTAGGTTAGGACCTTTCGATTTAAATCGGACGGTCGAGATAATTAGGTTGGGGGAGTCCAAATAAGAAAACGGAGATATTTTATAGATGTTTGGGGATGATCCGGATCCAATGGCTACCATCGAGCGGTTCGCTTCGGGAAGTTTCGGACACGCACACGAGGGGTCTGAGAGAGGTCAACGAGGACAAGGGCCTGACAAAGTGCCAACGGAGGCAAAGAGAGAAAAGGCAACTACGAGCGGCTACGAGTTTCATGAAAACATATGGATGCGATGCACATGATGCTATGAGATGAGATGCACGCCATGAACACAATGCACAACAACAGACAAAACCCAACCGTGGAGGAAATAACATATCACATCGCCGGAAATGGCAAGAGTTGGAGTTACGAATATGGAAAGTTGCATCCGGGGCATTACAACACTCCACCACTACGAGAGGATCTCGTCCCGAGATCTAGGATGGCGCCGGAGAGAAAACGGAAGAGGAAGAGATGAGGTAAAACTAAGTTGCTTCTTCGACAAACGAGTGAAACCATGAACCTTGAGAGGTTGATCAAAACGAAAGAAAGAAAATAGCGTAGATGAACAAAGTTGAAAACACTCCATTAGAAAAGAGGGGCAAGGGATACGACGAGAACTTGAAGGTTGCAAAGACATGAATCAAGAGTTTAAGTGACAAGATAGATATTGAAACCACTCCGGTTAAAACTGGATGGAGAAGGAATAAGATTGATATAATTTGGGCAGCACTCCGACTAAAAGAAGAAGGAAAACTTGATAAGATGAAAAGAACTTGAAGAGATGACAGAACACTCCGGTTAAATGGATAAGCATGAAAAGAACACGATCCTCACAATTCGAGATGATGAGTGAAGAGAGCAACATCACCATGCCTCCGGAAGAAAGAATAGAAGATAGATCATTGAAATAAAAGAATGGAGAAGAACATGCCAACTTCTGCCACAAATGATCTTGGAGAGCACCCTTCCAAGAAGGTTAGAACGGAGTTGTTGGAAAACCAACTAGGAAACGAATAAGTTTGTAGTGGGCTTATGGAAACATCTCAACATTATGAGGTGACAACTAACCACTAATGGAAACCATTGATTTGATTGAGAGCACCGAAGAGATGAAAAACTTCTTCACCGAGATGAGAAGGAGAAAATTGGATCATTGATAAGCACCACAAATAGCTACATTCCTTAGGGAAGGCTGTAGGTGAAATATAACCCAATATAACTCCAACAAAATGATTGATTGGTTGAAAAGATCTCTTGAACGAAGAGAAAATGATGGATTTAAAATACTTCATTCTTGACAACATATGAATCATGAAACATGAAGGAAATTGTCAAGAGTGACATAACACCACCTCAAAAGATAAGGTAGGAAGAATTGCACTTTGGAATGCAAGATGAAGAATACTTGAGCTCCTCAAAGCAAAACATGTGTTGAACACCATGTTTATTTTAGAGTATAGCTTGGCGGATCATAACTTCGAGAGAAATCTTGAAGAACAATTGAATAAATAAAAGAATCCTTGACGAACCACCATGTAGAGCCTCTATGAAGAACTCCGGTAATAAAAGGATGATAAAATGAAAGAGAAGTTGAGAACACAAGTTGAAGCCTTGCGATGACTTAGATGGAGCTTCGTAACGAGATAATGCGGAAAACTTGGAACTCCGGAAGAGGAATTAATCACTTGGATGAAACAAGAATAAGAATTATGTTATGCGTATCCTTCACCAATTTAATTGATGATAAGCAACGGATTTGGCACACTACTTATTCTTCTTGAGGGATTAAGGATAGAGATAGTGCAAACTTGAGAAGGTATTGATGGAACCACCGGTGGAATTTGGAAACAACGAATGAATTAATATGATAACGAAGGAAGTGAAATATTGAACGAACCACCATAAGAATTGAAAATGAACGTAGCAAAGGCACAATTCATCGGGAAGAATTGGAAAACGAATGAAGATACTTGAGGGGATTTAGATACATGAGAACGAAGAGATCATGAACTGATTAGAGGGTATTTGAACGATTCACCGGTAAGATTTGGAGAACGGTAGCTACACGCTGAGAATGAAGAATTATGACATGGTGGCCTTCAGAGGAAAGAAACAGAAACAACTCATTACATGCTCCGGATGGGTGAAAAGAATTCTCGCAATCGAAAACAATTATGAGAGGATGTCATCAAACTTGAACTACGCATCTTTGGAAGAACGGGTAAGTATTTAAGAGGAACTCTTCTTCGGTCTTCACATGCTGAGAATGACGAGGAGAAACACCATGAATTGTTGAGATACTCTGGGATGAAAATTTGAAAGGTTGAACCAACAATGAAAAGAATTTGGAAGATCTTGGAGAAAGACATTTGACTGATGATAACTCATTCTTACGTCAAACTTTGAAAAGAATTTTAGAAGCTCCGGGAAAATTAGAAGAGTCGTAAGATCCTCGAAAAGACTCGTGGGTTAGGGCCCACTCGAAAGAAACATCGTTGAAGGTTTGCTTGAAATAAAGATTGCACCGTAGAATTAAATGGCTTGAATGAGATAACAACCTCGAAATATCTTGAACGGATCTGGAATGAAAAGACGAGCCTTCTGAGATATCTTCAACACTCTAGAACAAATGAATAGCGAGAAGTGAATGATTAAGAGGTGCATCGGCAATAGAAAGCATTTGCAGCAAGGAAAGGAATGTGATCAACACTGAAAGCTTGAGTTAAATCCACCGGAAAAGAATACGAGAATGAAGAATGATGAACTTGAAACTGTTGAGAATCTTCATGGGAAATCACCGGATAAGAATGTTGAAAGAAAAGAATGAAGAGACTTCCCACAAATAAAAGGACACATGATTAAGAAATCTGAGTCCTTGAAGAAAAAGGGTGGGAGGGCGGGAAAACAAAGACAACTTGGGACGGATGAAACAAACACCGTTGAGAAAAACTTAGACTTTATCTTGCGGACGTTGAAATGATCGGATCCACTTAAAGAGAAGCACGCCGGTTGGGAAAAGAATTAATATGAAGACGTCGATGATCAAGAAGGATTAGTATTCACATAGCAATATGAGAACACCGTTTAGGAAAGGTATGGAATCAACATTTGACTTCGAAGCAACTCGAATACCATAAATAAAACAAAACAAAGGATTGGCTTGCAGAAATAAGCCGGAACAAATACATATGATATAGATTTACCCAATCCCATACCATGTATCTGTCGGAAAGATATTCTAGGAGCTACTTGAATTCCCACCTATAAACTCCCGAAACTTTCTGGTTATGCAATCAGGTGTTGGGGATACAAGGGACACAAAATATATCACCCAAACTAACAATACCTAGATCCACCAGATCCATCCTTCAACACATAACCAAGAAAACTCCGGAAATCGTGTACCTTAACCTTCAAAAGCATCCGTTATACAAGTTATGGCACATACTCCTAACTCCCCAAAGATCTGGTGGCGCCGAGGTTATCTCACCAACAACTGCATAAAAGAGATTTTAGATGCCGCAAAACTCAGGTATTCCAGAATCAGAACGATAAAATTGTGACGACAACACCTTGGAGCTCGACTCCCGGACACCGCCACAACCCCTAAATGTAAGGAGGCACCAAGAACAATGTTCTCGTCACAAGACTATCTGAACGATCCCAAGATACCCGCGTGATCCTAAAAAAAATTCGTGAAATTTGAGGAGAGGAAAGACAAAACATCTACATCAGGAGGCCTCACCAGAGCGACGAAGGGACTGAGGAGTCAAAAGAATCCTACTCACCAATATATATATAATCCTAAGACTCAAAACTTTTTTTCTAGACTCAACAACGGCCAACAAACAAGGGGGCTCCTATGGTCGTTCGAGGCTCTGATACCAACTTATCACGCCCAAGATGCGACCCTATCCTAAAGGAACTTGAAGGTCCCACCAAGGATAGAAGCGCATCTTGAAGACGCTTTTGCAAGGTGGATATCATTACATCAACATTACATAATAGTGGGGATACATCCAATACATAAAAGGTTACCTGATATAACAATACAACATCACAACATACAAGATCAACATCCGACTACGGATGAAACATAAACAGAAACTCCAACAATATCCACCCTGCTAGCCCAGGCTGCCGACCTGGAACCTATCCCCTGATCGAAGAAGCATAAGAAGAACTCCAAAAAGCGTACATCGCCTCAAGGCCATGATCATCGTGACAACCTGTACTCGCAGAATCGTTGGTGTAGTAAATCAGGAGCCACGAGGACTCAAAGAATCCCATTACCATGGGTATCAAGACTAGCAAAGCTTAATGGGAAAGGAAGGGTAAAGTGGTGAGGTTGCAAAGAGCGACTAAGCAAGTATGGTGGCTAACATACGCAAATGAGAGCGAGAAGAGAAGCAAAGGAACGATCGTCAACTAGTAATGATCAAGAAGTGATCCTGAGCTCCTACTTACGCCAATCATAACACAGAAACCATGTTCTCTTCTCGATCAACCCCGAAAAGAGACACTCACGGTTACGCACACGATTGGTGTATTTTAGAAGAGTTTACTTCAAGTTTACTACAACCGGATATTAACAAATTCCCATCTGCCACATAACCGCGGGTACGGCTCTCGAAAGTTTATACCTCGCAGGGTGTCCTAACTTAGCCCATGATAAGCCCTCGCGATCAACTAAGGATATTCCTTCTCCCGGAAGACCCGATCAGTCTCGAATCCCGGCCACAAGACATTTCGACAAGAATAAAACAAGACCAGCAAAGCCGCCTCGATGTGCCGCAAATCCCGATAGGAGCTGCACATATCTCGCTCGTGGCAACACCGGATGAGACTAGCTACGAGTAAAACCAAGCCTCAAGTTTCCCCAAGGTGGCCTCAGGCAGTAGCTCGGGTTTGAACCAGCACTTAGAGAAGCAATCGCCCGGGGGCTAAAATAAAGATGACCTCGGGTTGGCTGACCCAAGGGAAAGGGTATAGGTGGTGGTGAGGCAAATGGTAAAACCAAGGTTGGGCCTTGCCGGAGGAGTTTTATTCAAAGCGAACCGTCAAGGGGGTCCCATAAATCACCCAACCGCGTTAGGGACGCAAAATCCGGGAACATAATACCGATATGATGTAAAACTAGGGCGGCAAGAGGAACAAAACACCGTGCATAAGGCCGATCCTTCCACCCTTTACCAAGTGTATAGATGCATTAATAATATAAGAGATATTGTGATATCCCAACATAAACATAATCCAACATGGAGCAATCTTCATCTTCACCGCAACTAGCAACGCTTATAAGAGGGGCTGAGCAAAAGCGGTAACATAGCCAAACAACGGTTTGCTAGGAAGGGTAACAAAGGTTAGAGGTTCATGCAATTTGGGAGGCTTGAGCAAAGAAGTGGTAGGTAACGCAAAGCATAGCGATAGAACGAAGCAACTAGCATAGCAATGATAGTAATGAGATCCAAGGTGACGGTCATCTTGCCTCAAATCCCGCTTAGGAAGAAGAACGAGTCCATGAAGAAGACGAACGGGAGTAGTCGAACTAATCCTCACAATTGCAACATTACCGAATCGAGAAGCAACACCGGAAAGAAACAAACAACATGATAAATGCACAAGCATAAACATGGCATGATGCACAATCAAGTATGATGCATGTCCGGTTTAATGAGGCATGGCATGGCAAAGTGCAATAAACAATGCTACAAGTTAAGTGGAGCTCAATATGCAACGAGTTGCATATTGACAAAACACCACATTGACATATTTAGTTTAAACTCATTTAAGCTACCAAACATTATTAAATATTTTTAAACATGGAAAGAGGTGAAGCATAAGTAAACCAACTATTTAGGCAAGTTTAAATGAGGCCGGAACAACAAACAACAATTCTGGAAAATCCCCATATGCATATTTAGAATTTGGTACTGTTCTGCCCTAAATCACTTTTTAGAGTTGTTAAACCTTCAAAGTAATGCTACCATGTTAAACTAGGCATTTTCCCACCCCATTTACATATAAAGTTTATTAAAATTGGAGCTACGGTTATTTAGTTATAAAATAAAACATTTTAGCATGGCATTAGAGAAAATTTAAACAAACAACATTTTAAACATTTTAAACATGGATGAGAGTTGCATATTATGAAACTAGATGAAAAACTAAGCATTTTACATGTTTAAATCATTTTAATCCGATGCACGGTTAATTAGTTATTATATGCATGATCAGGAGGGTTTTTCTTCAAAACTGCACTCTCTGGATTAATGTCTAAATTTGCTGGAACCGGAAAAAAACGTAATCGCGCTGAAACTGGGCGGACTGGGCGCTCACCATGGGCCAGGCCCAGTCGGTGGAGCAGGAGGCTGGAGCCGGTGGCCGCTGGCCCAGGCGCTGGGGTGGAACGGTCAACGCAGACGAGCGGCAGGGGATCGGCTCGGGATGCCCGCTCTCGGCCAACGGACGAAGGGGCGGCGTTCAAAAGGCGGACGCGCGAGGCGTAGGGTGGCGCCGGAGGTCTTCGCGAGGGTGATGCCTCCCCGTGGACGCATCGTAGAGAGAGGGAGACGTGTGAGAGATAGAAGGTGAATGGGAAGGAAGAAACAGTGCACGGGCGCGGCTGCTTGGCTTCACCGGAGCCGCCATAGGCGTAGGGTACGAAAAGGGCGCTGCCGGAGGAGATGTAGGCGACGGGGAGGGTTCGAGGCTGGACTGGCCGGAGCTCGATGTGGTTGCTGAGGGGAACCGGATCCGAAGGCTGGAGCCTTGATCTGAAGAAGAGGACGGCCGTGGCGTCCCTGCTCGACGAACTGAGAGAGCAGAGAGATAGGTAAGCGAGGGAACAAAAGAGGAAAACATGAGCGAGAGGGTGAAGGGGAGCGACGGGACCTGGGGGTTTCGGGCGATGAAGACAGGCGCCCACGTCCTGGACAAAGCAGAGGACTTGGCGCGGTTACGACGACGAGGAATCAAACGAGAAGGTCGGGGAGCTCCTACTTCTGTCCAAAGAGAAAAGATGGAGAGCAGGGGAGGTCAGAGCGGCCAAAGAGAGAGAAAGAATCGAGGCACGCAGCGGCAAGGTCTCGCCGGCGAGGGGTGCCGGACGACCAGCGGGCGAAGCCGAAGGCAGTAGCTGCAGAAGACGGTGGTGATGGGATCTTGAGGCCGGTGCCTGTGCTATGGCGGCTTCCTTCCGCTCCTCGACGTAAACGAAGTCGAGAGATGTGTGAGAGAGAGAAGCACGGGGAGGAAGGGAGACAGGGGAGGAGATGAGCGGATGAGGCCGGCGGCATGACCTGCTGCTGTTGTTGTCGCCGACGGCGTGGACGCGCAAGGCGGCGGGGAGGCGACGAGGCAAGGAAGTTTCGGGGCTGATCTCCTCTCAAACAGAGCGAGGCTGCTGCGATTGATTTGGGATGGATCGGGAGGAGGCTCGCTGGTTGGGTGGATCGATGGATTGGACAGCGCTGAAAACGAGGGAGATGGTCGGGTCGGCTGGATCGGGAGGGATCCCGAGGAAAACGAAGTGGCGGCGGCGATAGGATAGGGGAGGAATGGTTGGGACAGGGCTAGGGTTAGACTATATATAGGGAAATAAAACTAGGTTAGGACCTTTCGATTTAAATCAGACGGTCGAGATAATTAGGTTGGGGGAGTCCAAATAAGAAAACGGAGATATTTTATAGATGTTTGGGGATGATCCGGATCCAATGGCCACTACTGAGCAGTTCGGCTTCGGGGAAGTTTCGGACACGCACACGAGGGGTCTGAGAGAGGTCAACGAGGACAAGGGCCTGACAAAGTGCCAACGGAGGCAAAGAGAGAAAAGGCAACTACGAGCGGCTACGAGTTTCATGAAAACATATGGATGCGATGCACATGATGCTATGAGATGAGATGCACGCCATGAACAAAATGCAAAACAATGCATAAAACCCAACCACGGAGGAAATAATATATCACATCGCCGGAAATGGCAAGAGTTGGAGTTACTTAATATGGAAAGTTGCATCCGGGCGCATAAAGTCGCCTCGCCGCCAGCAGAAAGCCGCCATCCAGCGCGAAGTTCCTCCGGGCCGCCTTTGGGTGGTCGAGGCGGCGCCAGAAGCGCTGGCCGGGCCGAAGTCTGCCAGCGGCCGGGCGAAGAAATTCAAGGAACGGCCGCGACTCAGCGCCAAGAGGCGGTCAAGGCTAACCGCTTCCGCAAGGAAGTGAAGAAGCCACCGCTGGTCTCCGTAAGTACTTTGTATTTTGTCTTGTTTTCTGGGTCCGCCTTTGTCCAAGTCTTAATAAGTCTTTTTTTCATCGTGGCTCCCTCACCTTGGAGAGGGTCGCCGCCGCCCGGCCATGGAGTCGGTGGAGACGCCCGCCAATACTCGGCGGGTTGACCTGCGTCAGCCCGGGAGGCGACGGAGCGGAATGCGCAGGAGAAGCGCTGACGAGGAGGAGGCCGCCTGTCTGGAGAAGGCGGAGGTCGAGAAGGCGGCGGCTTCCGCAGAAGAAGCCGGAGGAGGTCAAGCCGCCGCAGCCAAGAGGCGAGCCGAGGAGGCCGTGGCGCCTGGGCCGGCACCGCCGTCACCCCGCTGAGCTCTGTGCCACCGCAGCCGGAGTTCACGGGCAGTCGGAGGGAGTCGGGCAGTGAGGTCCCTGTCGCAGAAGGAAGGCGGCGAGGCCTCCCTATCGGGCACGGCCGCTGCCACCTCCGCCGCCCACCGCAGTCCGAGAGCGCCGCGAGGCAAACAGCCGGGCGGACTCCGCCGTGCCACCGATCGACGACGAGGCTGTGGCGCAGCTGCTTCTTCAAGTCGCTTTCACCAGCGACGCCTTGAGAAGGCGATTTCGCGCCAAGGCCTTTTAGAGACCAGCGCCGCCAGCTTGGCTATTCCAGACGCCGAGGCGATAAGCGCCGCGCCCATTGGGTGGTGCGAGGAGGCCGCGACGGGTTCGCTGAACACGGGCGCTTCTAGACGCCCAGCGGTTGCGAGCTGAGGGCAACGCCATCCGCATCTCCAAGGCGCACTGGCATCGCGATCCGCCAGGCGGGTATGTTTCTTCTTTGAACTTTTTCTGCTCTTCTTCAGGGGCGCGCCAACAAGACTCACTGGTGTAGTCCCCGAGTTTCGGGCCGGCCGAGCAAAGCGTGCTCGAACTCTATTTGCTTACTTCCAAGTTTTTACCTTTGTCTGGAATTCTTGTCGAGGAATATCACAACCTCCGCCGCTTAACGCCTTCAACCGCAACGTTGAGGAGCTGGGCAAGCGGACTGCCGACTTGGCGAGGAGCCAAGGTGAGTTTTCTTCTTCGCCGGGGCGCGCTGGCGCACCCGCGGGCTGTAGTCCCCGAGATTCGGGCCGACTGCTGCGTAGTCGGGCCGGATCTTCCTAGGGACCTTCTTAGCTGATGACTTCGCGTCCTTCTTCTTTTTATTCTTCAGAGGCCAGCGCCATTCTTCGGCGGCAGCTGGGTACAGCCAACACTGCTTTGCGCGCCGAAGAGGAGGAGTGCGGCAAGCTCGCCGCAGAGCGCGACCTGCTGGCTATGCAGCTAGCGGAGCAGAGGGAGCTGCTTAAGGCGGCGCGGGACGAGGCGGAGAAGAGAGAGGCCGCTCTCCTGGCCGAATTTGAGAGCGAGCGCTCCTCCTGGACCGACAAGGAAGCGTTGCTGACCTCTGGCTTCCACGAAATCGAGGATATCGTTGATGGTGAGTTTGCTTTTACTTCTTCTTTGGGGTCGCCGACTATGGGTTAGGCCGACTCTTGTTTTTCTGACTTGCTTCTTCTTCTTCTTGGCAGACTTCTTCCCCGGTCACACGCAGGCGGCCAATCAAGCCATCAAGGCTGATCGCGAGGCGCGAAGGGCGGGTGGTGCTGAGATCGCAGCCACCGCCTCGGACCTTTGACGAACAGCTCTCGAGCATTGAGGCTCGCCCGCGGACGACCCATCGGATGCCGCGCCAGCCTTCAGCTGCGGTTGGCGCCAGCGATCGCTGCTCAGAGCCGGACATGCCGGTTTCACAGACTCCCACCGGACCGCCGATTGGCCGGAGGTCGCGGCCGGCCGTATTGAGGCTCGAAGGGTTCCGCGGCTCAGCCGGAGCTCGCCGAGCCTCGAGTTCGCCAAGGCGTGGTATCCAGGCTGGATCTGGACCGCTGGCCGCTGTTCGGCCAGAGGCCCAGCGGAGCTGCCGGCCGCGGAGGACGCCTTGCCGAAGGCGGCGGGCGGCGATTGCCGACAACACGGACACCAGCCGCCTTCGCCCCCGAGCGGGCTGAGGACGGTGGGGAGGCACCGCACGAGTGGTTCGGGATGAACCCGGACCATTTACGAGGACTCGGCGGAGGTGATCGACTCCAGGGCCGAGGAGGAAGACGAGGCGGAGGAAGGAGACGACATGGAGGCGCCAGAAGACGGAGCGGGCGACCAGCCTCGGGCCGACCACGCTTCAAAGAACGAGCCGCGCTTGTCTGGGCCGATCGCCACTGAGACGATTGCCGAGATCGCTCAGCCGCCGCCAAGCACTTCGACGCCGCCGCTACCGACGCCGCCTTCCAACCCCATCTGCCGCTTCTTAGGCCGCTGCCTCGCCTTTATTTTATCTGTTTCGCTAGTCTTTGAAAGAACTTGATAATTCACACAATTCCACCCATGGGTGTATTCTCAACCTCTGTTCAAGATCCGCCAAGGGCCTAAGCTTGTGTAAATATTATTCTAATTTTATCCTTCCTTGCTTATTGCTCTTTGGCTTTTTCCTTTGCCGCCTTCCGTTAGATGCCGCTTGCCTGCCGGGCAACCGCCTCATGGAATGCCGCCTAGGTCAAGTGCTTGGCTACCTTTGAGAAGGCAAGTACTTGGCCATTTTTAGAGTCAAGCAAGTTGGGTAGAAAGCGGCAAGTCGACTACTTAAGAGTCGGTTTACTTAAACAGTCGGAAGCTGATTTAAACTATGTTTATGCTTTGGGTCCTTAGCTATTTTTTCGTAGGGCGCTCGTTCTTCCTTACTCCTGCCCACCAAATACCACTCATGAGCTGCGGCTTCCGACAGAGACGGCTTAGGCAATCAGACGTTATTTGTCCGACCGCAGGAAGCATTTCATAGCCCAGCAGGAGAGTCCCGGGCCGACTAGTCGAGCCCGGTGCCAAATAGCATAACAAAGAGTAACATACTCAAAGGCATAATTTTATCATACAAATAACAAAGAGGGCAGTCCCCGAGCCTGCCTCGGGGCCCCGAGTCTTGGTACTTTAAACACAAAGGGTAGCGTGGTACATACCGCATCAACTCGTAAAATCTTCTGAGGAGATTCGCATTCCATGGCCGCTCCGGCCTCTTTGCCGGAGTCGCCCTTCTTATGCGTTTCTCGGGCTTCGAGTGTCGATCGTAGTAGGAGTTGTTGCCCAAAGACTTTGCTGATTATGAATGGGCCTTCCTGTGGCGCCGATACCAGGGCCGGTCATTGCTCACCGGATCAGCCGGAGCACAAGGTCGCCTTCTAGGAATGATCTTGGCTTGACCTTCTTGTTGTAGTAGCGGCGCAGGCTCGCTGGTAGATGCCGGACCGGGTTGAGTGCGTAACAGCCGCCCTCTTCCGTAAGATCGACGCCGCCTTGACATGCTTCTTTGCTTCCTCTTCAAAGGTACATGGTGACTTGCGGGAGTCGAACTCTATATCCGTTGGGATGACGGCTTCGCACCGTAGAGACGAGGAAGAAGGTGTGAAGCTGCTGACTTGTTTGGAGTCGCGGCGCAGACTCCAAAGGACGGCTGGCAACTCCTCAAAGAAATACCGCCGAACGCTTCCAATGGTTCGACCAATGAGGCTTGATGCCGCATGAATGAGGCCGTTCGCCGCTTCCACCGGCCGCTTGATCATGGATGGGCAACGGACGCTAAGTCCGGGCCGGATGCCTTGCGCCACGCAGAACGGGCTGTACGCCTTTGGCAAAATTTGTGCCGTTGTCGGTGATGATGTTGTGTGGTACGCCGTACTGAGTTGTGATGTCGGCGATGAAAGTCACTGCAGTGGGACCATTCAACTTCTTGATGGGTTTTGCTTCTATCCACTTGGTGAACTTGTCCACCGCGACAAGTAAGTAAGTTAGGCCGCCTCGTGCCGTTTTTAATGGTCCCACCATGTCCATGCCCCAAACAGCAAAGGGCCTGGCGATGGGGATAGTCTTGAGTGCAGAAGCCGGATGAAGCGGCTTGGAGCGGAACACCTGGCACCCCTTGCATTTTTGAACTAATTCCTTGGCCTCTTCTAGGGCAGTCGGCGTAAGAAACCGTGGTCGGAAGGCTTTGGCGACGAGTGCTCTTGAGGCTGCATGATGGCCGTGACTCACCTCGATGGATGTCTTCGAATTGCTTGGCCTTTTCTCTCGACTCAACGCAGCTACCGGTAGACACCAAAGTGACGCCGCTACCGACCAGCTCTCTATTGACTATAGTGTAGGCTGCCGCTCGGCGTTGCACTTGCCGAGCCAAGGTCTCATCGGTTGGTAGCTCTCCGCTGCATTAAGAACTTCGGATGGGCTGGGCCCATGAGGGTGCTGCTATTTCTTCGATCGCCAAGATCGCTACTTGGACGAGGGCGGCTGGGCTGGGAGGCGGCGGTTGGAGTCCGCAGCAGCTTGTCGGGTTGAAGAAGTCCTCGGCCGACCGGGCGCAGTCCCCGGCCGAGTAATCGAGTTCGCAATGGTCGCCGCAGCCCCGGCCGGGTTCTCAAGTCCCCGGGCCGGCTTCGACCGCTGCGTTTGGGGCGCTCGCAAGGATTCTTGTGCCGTCTGCTGAGGCTTTGGAGTCGGATCCGACTTCTTCAGGGGGAGCCGGCACAAAAATGGAGTCTGACTCTGGTGACGGCTTGACAGATGGCTTGAGGAGGCGCTGAAGGGCGACGCCGGATGGTATTGCTCGCGGGTGGAGCCGATTCTTGCTGTGGTGTCTGCTGGTCATTTTCGCTTTCTTGGCACGTGGAGGAACTTCGCACCTTCAAAATATCCACTCAGTTGTTGTACCAGAAACGGTAGCTCGCTATATTTGCATCTTTGGCGCCCCGGGCCGGATGACCGTTGGACCACCAAGTCGGAGTCGCCATAACACAGATCCAAATAATGCCAAGCTCTTTGGCAAGCCGGAGTTCGTGAATAAACGCCAGATTCGGCGCGACGTTGTTGGAGGTGGCGTAAATGGATTCAGCGCTGCATTTCTGAGCTTGTCGCCCTTGGGGAAGTGAGGACCACGCCGCTCCCAAGCCGGTGCGCATCTTGGAGCCATCAAAGTGCATCCGCCAATGGTGGAGTCAGCTGGCGGCAGGTATCGGGTCTCGCCCAATGACGAGGAAGTCGGCCGGTGCTTGTGACTTGATGGTGGTGTGGGGCTGATAATATATGGTGTAGGCCAACTCTATGGCCCATTTGGCCACCTCGCCGTAATCATCTCGGCTTCGATGATCTCTGCTAGTGGGGCCGTGCAAACCACGGTGATTGGATGCTCTTGAAAGTAGGGTTTCAACTTCTTGGCGTGCAAAGTGCACGCCAGAACACATCTTTCTCCGGTAGTGGGGGGTAGTTCTGCTTGGAGGTCGACAAGATTTCGGCCAAGTAATAAACCGTCTCGGACAGGTAGCTCCTTGCCTTCCTCCTTGCGTTCAACTCATTTATAATCGTGGCCGACTACCCGGCCGGTGGCGTAATATACAGGAGCATGGGCTCTTTTGGAGTCGGAGCCGCCAAAGATCGGGGAGTAGTCAGCATTTTCTTCAATTGGAGAAAAGCCTCGTCCGCCTTCGAGTTCCATTCGAAGAAGGTGGTCTTCTTCATGAGCTGGTACAGAGGAAGAGCTTTCTCGCCCAGCCGACTGATGAATCGACTGATAGACGCCAAGCAGCCGGTGAACTTTTGCACATCTAGCAGTCGGCGGGGTACTTCCATCCTTTCGATTGCCTTGATCTTCACGGGGTTGCACTCTATGCCGCGCTCAGAGACCAAGAAGCCAAGGAGCTGGCCGGCTGGTACTCCAAGACGCACTTCTTCGGGTTGAGCTTGATCTCGGAATCGGGCGCAGGTTTTCAAAGGTCTCCTTGAGGTCTTCCAACAGCATTCCTCGCTTCTCCGCCTTTACCACCACTTCGCCCACGTAAACGCATGCTTCGCCAAGATGCTTGAGGAGGCACTTCGCATGCAACGCCGAAAGGTGGCTCCGCATTCCTCAAGCCGAACGTCATGGTCGCAGCGAAGGCTCCAAATGGCGTGATGAAGGCGGTCTTCAATCTGTCGGCCGGGTTCAGCTTGATCTGGTGATATCCTGAATATGCATCTAAGAAGCTCAACAGCTCGTATCCGGCTGTGGAGTCTATCACCTGATCAATTCTTGGCAAAGCAAACGGGTTCTTGGGGTAGGCTTTATTGAGGCTCGTGTAGTCAATACACATCCGCCACTGCTTTTTCTTCTTTAGTACCAAGACCGGGTTTGCTAACCACTCTGGAAAGAACACTTCCATGATGAAACCGGCTGCGAGGAGCCGGGCTATCTCTTCTCCAACAACTCTTCTTTTCTCTTCTGACAGGCGGCGCAAGGGCTGCCTGATGGGCTTCACATCAGATCGGACATGTAACTTGTGCTCGGCGAATTCTTCGCCGGTACACTGCATGTCTTTAGGGGACCATGCGAAAATGTCCCGATTCTCACGGAGGAAATCGATTTAGCTCGCCTTCCTATTTGTTGTCGAGGTTTGCACCTACAACAAAGCATATCTCTCCGGGTGCTCGGGGTCCAAGGGTATCTTCTTGGTCTCTTTGGCCGGCTTGAACGAGCCCTCGCCTTCTCGACTCCTTGGGGTCGGGCGACATCTCCGGCTGCTTGCCGCCATTGCCACAACCCGATCAAGGAGCCGCTTCTCACCGTTGTGATCACCAGGGACTCGCCAGCCGATCGCTTTCACCTGACAAAGCGGACGACTTTCTCGTAGTCGCTGCCACGGTCGTAATCCCTTAGTACTTGGCATCTTCATCTTGAGGTAGGCGTAATGGGGGACCGCCATGAACTTGGCCAGAGCAGGTCGGCCAAGCACAGCATGGTAAGGGCTTTAGAGGTCCACCACTTCGAACCAGACTGGCTCTCGGCGAAAGTGATCTTTGTCCCCAAAGAGGACGCTTCATCGTAATCTTGCCAATCGGTGAGCAGGAAAGGCTGTACAATTGCGGAACACAGTACCGACTGCGGTCAAGCTGTCTTTGCTTGATTCCTAACTTCTCCATGGTATCCTTATACAGGATGTTGATGTTACTGCCTCCGTTTATCAGCACTCGCGAGAAGCGAGCGGCCCTCCTATCCGCGGCAAGGGTGGCCCCCAAGACCAGGGCGTAGGAGCCCGGATTCGGCATCACCTCTGGGTGGTCAGCCCGGCTCCAACTGATAGGTTTCTCGGACCAGTGCATGAATTTCGGAGTATCCGATGCTACCGCATTCACTTCTTGCCGCCGCTGCGGGCGATCGCCGGCCACACCGGTGAACACTACATAGGCGCCATGCTCTTCCGGGTACTTCGTTTTGTATCAAGGCCGACCGGGTTCGACAGCCGCCGGGTGGTGGTGGAGGCGGCCCAAAGAAAGCGGATGAGGAACAAGGCCGTGTCCTTGGCGATCCCGGTGAGCCGTGGCACTTCCGGGTGGTGTGATTCGACGGCCAAGGCCGCTATGGAACTTGCAGTGGTCCGCCTAGAGTCTCCGTCAGAAGAGAAGGCCGGCAACCAGTTGGACTTGCCGCTTTTTGCCGCTAAGGTGAGGATGCCCCTCCGCTGCCGGTCTTCGATCGCCGCCACCTACCGCTGTTGGAAGCCGGGCTGCGGGTCTTTGCGCTTGTGATCATTCTCACAGTTGCTACCGATCAAGCGCCGCCACCGGAGTTCTGGGAGCCCGAGGAGCCACCTTGCCAACAGACTGACTTTGATCTCCGACTTCATGGAGGAGTCGGTATGGGCGCATTTGTCGGCTATGATCAGCAGCTCGTCGAGGGTCTCCGGCTCGTCGCAAAGGAGCTTGTGCTTGAGGAGGGTGCCTTCTCTGCACCCGGCGGTGAAGTACTCGATTTCCTGCACCTCATGCACTCCCTCGCAGGAGTTCCAGAGCTCGGCCTAGCGCGTGAGGTAGTCGCGAGTAGACTCGTTGGGGCCTTGCACGCACAAGGAAAGCTGGCGAGGCTTGGGAGGTCGCTTGTATGTGCTCGTGAAGTTGCGGACGAAGGCCTCGGTGAAGTCGACTCCAGCTGTTGATGCTGCGGGGCTTCAAACTGTTCGACCATGTCCGCCGTGCCTCGGAGCATGAGGGGAACATACTTTACGGCACGCGCTTTGTTGCCGTTAAGCTATGCTGACGGCCGTGGAGTAATCCACTAGCCAGTCCTTCGGCTTCACGGAGCCGGTGTATTTGGGTGTGTCTCGGGGGAGTGTGAATCCTCTAGGGAAGGGCTCGTCTCGGATGCGAGGTCCGAAACAGGGCGGGCCCAACTCGTCTTCTTCTTCCAGTGCTGTGGATCGGTGGAGTCGCCGATCCGGTGGTGGGCGTCGTTTCTCCGACTCCTCTTGGCGGCCAAGGCGGTCGCCGAGAGTCGGATGCTCGACGGTGGCGAGGAGACTCGCCTTTCTGCGGGGAGGAGGAGGCAGATAGTCGCCCCGGCCGCTTCCACCGCTCTCGGGCGGCCGCCTTTTGTCACGCCGATGGAAATGTGAGTCCGGCTATGGCTGACAGCCGGATCCTTGTTTTTTCTTCCATGGACGCCGCCAGTCGGCGTCCGAGACGTCGCGCCTTGATCTCGGCGGGAGGCTATTCGCCGTGTTGTCGCCGCGGCGCCTGCGGGCAACAGCCGGCCGCTTCTTGCGCAGCAGCCGCATCGAGGAGCTGCTGACTCGCTCATCAGCGCGGCGCCTCGCACTCGGTTATCCAGCTTGCTCTGCCGCTGGGCGGCGCGGATGTTCTCCGCGGCGTGGCGTACGGGCGATTGGCCCCAAACAGACCGGCGATGAGTTACGCTGTTGCTGGACCGCCGCTTAGGCGGTTAGGGCTCGGCCAGAGCCGGGCGAAGCCGCCCACGGCGCGATCCATCTCGGGCTGGTAGGCTTCGACAAGCCGCCTCATGCTTGCCAGCTTCTGTGCGCCCACGAGGAGCCGGAGGCGGCGCGCTTCCAGTGTCCCAACGTCGGCGTCTTCCGGAATGGGGGCGGTCAGGTCTTGCAGAACCGCGTCGAGTGGGTCACGAGCTCCCTCGCTGGAAGGCTCGCTGTGACCGATGACGAGCACCAACGTGACTGTGCTTCGCCGCTCTCCGCGCAAGGGAGCGGCTCGTCGTATACCACCACGTTGGTGGGGAACGCGTCGAGCGACGCGCTGTCGGAGTCGACCAGCATCGGGTCGGTGGAGCCTACAAACTCCAGGTCGGCGGCAGGCTCGCCGGCGACGTGGAGCTGCTCGAGGAGGCCCGCGAGGAGGCTCTCGGGGCCATCCGTGCCTGCGTCGGATGCAGGCTCGTCGGAGAGGCGAACCTCACGACAAGTTCGGGCGAGGCAGCTCGCCGCAGGCGACCTTTCAGCGCTTATGCAGCGCCGGGCGCAGACTCCGTCTGGCGTAAGCCGGGCTGGCTGCGCCGCCGTGGAGGAAGAGGGTTCCCGCCCGTAGTAGGTCTCCTGGACGACGGTGCACCTAGCCCCACGGTGGGCGCCAAATGTCGGGGTTAAAAGTGCGAGATATGCTAAAGGATGGCTTATCATGGAGGGGCGAGTAGAACGCCGCCGGTTCGGAAACGGGATGAGGCAAAGACATGCACGGCCCGAATCTTACCCAGCCTTCGTGGCTCTCCGAAGAGATAACACCCCTACTGCTGCTCTGCAGGGTCTCCGCATGATCACTATGGCAAGGTGAGTACAAGATTGCTCCTTGAGCTGTTCGGGGTGAGGAAGGAGAAGGACACGGCTAGCTCTTCTCTTCCCTCTATGTGTGTGTGCCAAACTACTAGGTTCCAACCCTTTGCATGGGTGCCCCGGGGGGGTTTATATAGGCCTACCCCCCGGGGGTACAATGGTAATCTGGCTTGGCGCGGGTCCCAGCCGTCAGTCTCTTAAGTTGCCGTCTTCTCCGCTGACTCCTGGGGCCCGCCGACTAGTGGGCCCTGCCGATAGTCCAGCATGGGGCCGACAGCCCTTGTCCGCCGCGGGCGGGTCTTGCCGGCTGCGGGTTATTGTAGCCTCTCTTCTAATGACACGAGCTTGGTCACGGGGTCATGGCATGATGCGCCGCCGGCGGGCGTATCATCGCTGCCATTCCCTGTCTTGTCTGGTTAATGGCGCATGGAGCCCGTGGGAGGGGCCGGCCGACTCTCGGAGGCCGACTCCCAGCGGGTCCGTCTTTGGGGCGCTCTCGCCGTCTTCGGTACTCCCGCCGACAGGCGGGTCCCGCCGTCTTCGGGTCGTACAGACAGGCCATCGTGGGTACAGGAATCTGCCCACGGGCTGACGTCAGGGCCGGCGTGGCAACAGTGCCGCGCCGGATGGAGATCTCCGTCGGTACGACGCCCCGTGGCCATGCCAGCTCTTTATGAGCGGGCAAGGACGGGCATAAAGCGGCTTTATCCCATCCCGCCGTGGGTCGCTCAGCGGGAGGTGGATGGAGTCGCGGGCCGACTCGTAGCCGCTTCATCGGAAGTCGCTAGCTTGGAGTCGGCTTGTCTTGAGGCCGCCTTCGGGACTCGGCCGGGAGGCCTTGATCGGCGACTCTGCCGCCGACTCCCAGAAGGCGGCTCTTCGTCTTGGGGTCTTGAGGGGCGCAGTTTGCCCCGATGTTTTGAAAGGTCCTGGGGCTCGGGTTTGCCTACCCGTGGCCCATTACTCCGACAATCCGGATCGCCAAGGAAAGTCCCATCCAGACACGGGCCGAAGTCTTGAGTCTTGTATCTTCACGCTTCCATAGTCCGGACGTCGTACACAGTCCGGCTGTCCGGATACCCCCTAATCCAGGATTCCCTCAGTGGGAAGAGTGAATTGGCAGTTTCTACCCAGTGCATTAAAGTCATGCATGGGCCATTACAAGGGCGGCCCCACCACTATTAGCTTTACATGACGCGTGTGGAAACCAAAAACTGGCTTCGACCCAAGATTAATGAAGAAGCAAAGAAGGCCTCAAGAGGCCATCCTCTTCAGCACCCCCCCCCTGTGCACTTATTAGGCCCTACCCGACGATGCCCGGCAGCGCGTGCAGGCCAGGCCCGGGGGCTTCTGTCGGTGCAAAAAAACCTGGGTCTATTACCCGGTGTGCCTGTAGCCGCGGGAGGCGAGGATTGAGCCACCAACCCAAGTCAGAGTACAAGAAATCAAGAGCTTCGAAGGACCAACATCTAGACCAATCCAGACGAACAAAGATACCACCAGGAGAAGAGGCTCCCTTGCCAGGCAGACGAGCTCGATAAGGGCGAGGCCGCCCCCAGAAGAAGACGCCCCGACAGGGCTTGCCGGGACTCGCGAGGGCAAAACCACCTCACCCAACTACTCCACCACGACCCACGTCATCAATCAGTGCGGTGTCAAGCCGCAAATTGACTAAGTGGCAGCCATTCGCCACATGGTAGCTTTTCTCTACGGAAGATGCCCAAGAACGACACCCGTCCTGCGATGTGTCAAGAGAGCAGGCGTGGAGCTGGCAAGACAACCCGACAAGGCTTGCCGGGCAACCAGTGATGTGACGTTAAGCAGTGCATATAATGCACCCTGTCAGCCTGCAGAGTTAGGTATGATAGCACTGTTTGCTATCTTATCAGTGCATAATGACTTCGCCATTGTGGTAACCCCTTAATCTATAAAAGGAGGCACATGGCAACTGTAGAAAGGGTTAGAAGGTTGGATAACACACACACCCATACGCGTGTAGCCACTGCCGCCCTTGCCGAGCGAGTGCACTACGCCCCACCACCATTATTCGACCATCAATTCACGAAAGCAGGAATAGGGTTTTACGCCTCACGGCGGCCCAAACCTGGGTAAAATTGCTTGTGTGATCTCTGCCTTGCCGCCCCACGCTCGTATGCTCTTTGTGCAACGTGACATCCCCCTGTCGAACCAGCAAGGGGCCCTCCGGTCCCATAGGTGGCCGTGGTTTCCCATGATAGTCAATGATACCCAATATGATGGAACATGTAAAGGGAGTTCTTCAGAAAACTTGCAGAAAGATGATGAATCCTATTCATCCCACAAGGTCATTTCTCTAATTTTGCTTGTGATATGGGTACAACATGCATATAATGTCATGGAGCGCATCTACTCTGTTGCAATGCCATGTGCTTAGCCTGCTGATCATGCATGTAAATATGGCATGCCTTCTTGTTTTTCAGTACCTATTCCATTCAGGATAACATGTTTTCAAATTCAAGTACTATCATTCTACTCTATCGCAATGCCATCTGCTTAGTTTGGACATCATGTTTTTGAATATCTTATGCATTGTTATTCATCTGTATGTACTTCATCTATCTACCATACCATGTTTATTTACATTGAAGTGATGTTCTAGTGGTCCGTTGCAATGCCATCTTAGTTTCCCAATCATACACGCATATGTTGCCTTAGTGCTTTTCTGTATGTATTCCGCAAGCATACAGTTTTACATTCAACTAGCGTTTTTTACTCTGTTGTCCTGTCGTATCCCTAGCTCTTACATGATACTCCCTCCGTCCGGATTACATGTCGCAGAAATGGATAAAAATGGATGTATCTAGAACTAAAATAGGCCTACACCCATCCATTTATTTCCAGATGGAGGGAATACATATCAATATGTCATGCCTTTCTATTCTTCAGTACCTATTCCATCTCTCTGCTGTAGCATGTTTTATAATTGAAGCACCATTCTTCTATATAAGGCATGCAAGGGGAAGATGGCTATGTTAGAATCTGAAGGGTTGCAAAAAAGGTCTTTGCACAAAGATCTAAACGCCAGAAGATAGTAAACCAACTCCACCTTTCATAGATATTGTTCCAGCACAGAGAAACCCAACTCCTACTGATAATAAGCAAATTCCAGTGGCTAAAGAACTAGTCTGCTCCAGTCTAGCAAAAATATGTTAACTCCATTCTAAGAAGCGCGTGCGTATCCTCGCATCATGAACTTTTATAGCATTCTGGTCATTCTGCATGTTTCTTACCCATCTCTCTTTTAGAAAATAAGCTTTAAGAATAGAATACTTTCTGCACTGGGATCGTATTTGAGGAAATTATCTTGTGGGAATTCTCTGTGATCCAATGCTAAAGTAAGTACCTATGTATATCACTATGTTTTTACATCAGCATATATTTTGTTAATCGACGTGAATCCAACCTTTATCTGATCTAAATTTAGTTGTAAGAAAATGTATACTTAAAGGCGACAATGTTGATTTTTGTAAGGAAAACTGCCTGGTAGTTATGCATTCTGAACTGCATGAGTGTACTATCTCATATCATGCACATTACTAAATTGTAGTGCTGCTCTGGTTTCCCATTCATTCATTGTGTCAATGTTGCTTTCGTATTACCTTACCTGGCTGATGATAGTTGCGCCATATTGTGTTAATTTGGTGTAGGCTGGAGTGGTCTGGTTGCCCAAATGTTCGTTGTGTAAATGTTGCTTTCCTATTATCTGACCTGGCCAATGATAGCAATGCTAGTGTGTTAATTTGGTGCAGGCTGCTGAAGATAAGAAGACAAACTCTAAAAACAGCAAGGCAACCCCATTGTTTCTTTCCAATAAATCTAGGCCAGGTAATATGGCAATAACTCTTGATTAATCTGTTCGGTTCCCCTCCTAATTTATGTTATGATGCAGTGGCCGAGACACTCTCCACTATCTATAATACAAGCCTGCCAAAATCGCCATCTGAATCTGTTTAGTTTCCTCTGTCTTGAATGCAACAGGAAAAATGTATGTTTGTGAACCAATTACTGGCTGAAGCAATGATGGAAATCATGGAGGAATCAGAGGTGCACATTCTTGCACAACAACAACTGATCAATGTTTTCAGAGACAATGTAGCAAAGAAGGAAGAACTTGCTCACATGCTTATGGGAATCATCCGCGCTGAGGTTGCAGATTGTGATGTTGTAGGTCGTTAGATTCCATTCATTTATTTGCACTGGCATCAATCTTTGATTTCCCAGTGGATGTAATTTCCTGTAATATATGATGGAAGTGCAACGTTTTTCCCTGTATGTCATACCTTTGCTTAGCGTGCCTCGCATTCCAGCTAACTGGTCGCTAGGAAGCTTAAAAAGCAGTAAAATTATTAGTTAGCACGAACAGTCATGGGCCCTATATGAAGGAAGCAGCCCACTGCCCTTAATGGGCTTCCCTAATGGGCTCATAGGGGCTTAATTCTCATAGGCCTTTGATTGATCGGATTTGGTCCTCTGCATAATTGCTCGTCGTAATGTGCTCAAATTATCTAATTGGGCCTACAGACATGTTCGAACTTTAGTGGGCCCATAAAGTTAATGGGCCGTTACCATGCCAAAAGTTAATGCTCGGCCCTGTTACCTCCCAGGTCGTTAATAGGCCGACATCAAAGCAGGCAACAAGTGAGCCCATTTGATTTCACGGGCAGTTAACAGGACGATACTAAGGTCAGGCTACATATGGCCCAACTATACTATGGGCCTTTAGCTGGCCAAAACAGACGATGGGCTCGTACTGGACCATGAAGAGCATGCACCGCTAAGAGGCCGAAAGTCAGGTCGTACTGTATATGGCCCAACTGTGTTGTGGGCCTTTAGTAGGCCGAAAGAGAAACCGGGTTGGTATTGGACCATGAAGAGAATGGGCCATTAAAAGGCCAAAACTCAGGTATGACTGCAAATGGCCCAACTCATTTATGGGTCATTAACAGGCTGAAAGACAGACTCGGCCAGAAATTGGCCCAACACTTAAATGGGGCGCTAAAAGGCCGAAAGGCGTACATCCTGAAAATTAGCCCATCCATTGAATGGGCCGGTAATAGGCCGAAACCACATCGGGCCGATATTGAGCCCAAATATATAGCGGGCTGTTAACAGGCTCGAACTAACGATGGGCTGCAATGTTGTCAAATCGTTAACGGGCCGTTGACGGGCCGAATTGGCACATCTTGTATGGGCATTGTGCTTAAATGGACCTGACACAAATAGGCCTTATATGGGCCAGCTTGCTAATTTTTACTGGGCCGACCATTTTCACCGAAATGGGCCACTGTTGGGCCTTGCCACATGCCGACATATCATAGGTGCCTCCCGTACTATGAGTGGATGACATCTGTCCTAACGCTGAGCCCACAAGTGAATCCTTTGGTGAATGAGAATTTTACATGTGGAAAATCCCCATTGGTCGGGGCAGTTAACGGGTTATCGGATCCAAACCGGAAGCCGATAGCTTAACGGCAACCCGTTACGGTGGATGCCATGTGTCGGTTACCCTTGAAGAAAGAAATTCTATGACGCGCGATATATCGTCATGGAAGTGGACACTTCCGTGATGATAATTTTGGTAATGTCAAGGAACACTTCTACGATAGCACAGGTATGACTATCTTGATTCTGTCATAAAATCATCATGGATGTACATACATGACAGAAAATGTGACCTACTCTGACAAACACGTATCATCACAGAAGTGTCTTTTTTTGTAGTGCAATACGATGTAAACGCCATATTTTTATCCTCGATGGCCACAATTCAATACGTGTCTCCCTACCCCTGCTTTGTCACTTGGTTAAATCACGCAAGATTGAACCAAAAGCTAAGCACCTCTCCCATTGAAAGAAAAACCATCTAGTTGGCCAAACCAAACCGATAATTCGAAGAGAAATACAAAGATATCAAATCATGCATGTAAGAATTCAGAGAATATTCAAATAATATTCATAGAAAAGCTGATCATAAATCCACAATTCATCGGATCTCGACAAACACACCACAAAATAAGATTACATAAGATAGATCTTCCAGAACATTGTCGGCGTTCTGGGAACGGGGGTCCCCAGACTTGCTCGCTCGCTGCCTGCGGGCGTGGCTTCAAGGAGGCCCAAAGACGGCCCATCTTCATCAACGAAGCTCAAGACCCTCGCGAGGGGCCAACCCTCATGGGCGGATGTCAAGAAGCTTCCTCAAGCACGGCCTCGTCAGGCTGGCTCATGAGGAGGCGGAGAGTTCAAGGCAGGGTACCTCGCGAGGTGCCCATGACGCAAGCCATGACGACCAAGGGCGCCAGTCGGGCGCCAGCCCGCGCAGTGTCCTCCTTTCCTCTTCAGTGCAAAGGGAGCAAGCGCAGGCGAGAGCATCAAGAAAAGGCATCCGTTTCAGTGCGACAAGACCAAGACCAACCCAACGGCTGGAAGGGAGTCATCATGGAGCCCAAGCAGGCGTCATCACCAGAGCCTTTGGCAGGCGAGGACCAACTTTAGTCAGGATAAGTGTACCCACTGTTCCCCTTCAAAATGGCCAATTGTTGGCGCCCTTCCCGCTCAATATTTGGGAAGAGGCCCAGGGCCTTCGCCTATAAATAGGAGTAGCCACCCACAGGGTAGAGAGAGCTAGATCCGAATCCTCATCAAGTAACCAGTAGCTAGAGCGACTGAACACCACCTAGCAGTTCATCGCACCCGCCAAGAACAGACCCTCACGAGGCTGTTCTTCCTTGTATTGTTCCTCATCAGCCCAAGAGGCAATCCACCACACCACACACTGGGGTAGGGTATTACACCACAATGGTGGCCTGAACCAGTATAAATCTTGTGTCTCTTGTGCTGTTCCGTTTAGTAGTTTAGGTCCCAGCGATTCGGCGAGGTGCGAGACGGTGAAGGGTTGGATCTCCACGCGCACCCCAGTGTTCGAACCTCAAGGGTCTGCGGCGTGAGCCTGCGACTCAACCCGGAGAAGTGTGTGTTTGGAGTTCCCTCGGGCAAGCTCCTGGGTTTCCTCGTGTACCACCGAGGCGTCGAGGCCAACCCAGAAATGGTCAAGGCAGTTGAGGACATGAGCCCACCAAAGACCCTCAGGGAAATGCAGAAGCTCACGGGGCGCATGACGGCGCTGGGCCGTTTCATCTCCCGATTGGGGGAGCGGGCGCTGCCTTTCTTCTAGCTGATGAAGAAAAAGGGGCCCTTCGAATGGACCGAAGAGGTCGACAAAGCGTTCCAAGACCTCAAGAGGTACCTGACCAGCCCTCCATTGATGGTGGCCCCGCGCCCTCAGGAGCCCTTGGTACTCTACCTCGCCGCCACTCCCTACTCCGCTAGCGCAGCCCTGGTGGCAGTTAGGGAGGAGCGTCAGGTCAAGACCATGGCGGCCACCCGAGCTAAGGCAAGGCCGGATTAGAAGGAACTCGCAGAAGCCAGCACCGCAACGGAAGAAGATCAGCCGTCGTAGCAGAGCACACCAAGGGCGGGAGAGACCCTCCATCCAAGCACCCAGCTTCTGGAGGAGCCGTCACCTCGGGAGGCACCACAGCTTCCGGAAGACGCCACCAGCACCGACGCCCCTAGCCTCGTCGAGCACCCGGTGTACTTCGTCAGCACAGTGTTACGGGATGCGAGGGCACGGTACCCCATGCCGCAGAAGCTCCTCCTCGTGCTGCTGGTGGCTTTGCGCAAGCTGCGGCACTACTTCCAGGGTCATCCAATCAAGGTTGTCTCAGCATACCCCCTGGAGAGGGTGCTCAGGAGCCCCAACTCGGCCGGAAGGGTCGCCGAGTGGAACATTGAGCTGCAAGCATTCCAGCTCGAGTTCAGCACAACCAGAGTCATCAAGAGGGCATACTGGCAGATTTCGTGGCGAATGGGATGAAGCACCGGGCCTCAGGGCCGGCGAGGATCGATCCCTCTCCCCAGGAAGCGAAGCGCCAGAAGGTTGGGTCATGTACTTCGACGGAGCGTTCTCCAGACAGGGCGCTGGGGCTGGGGCGGTGCTCATATCTCCCGCTCAGGACAAGCTCTACTATGTCGTGCAGCTCTGTTTCCAGCAGGGCGAGAAGGTCTCCAACAATATAGCAGAATACGAGGGGATGATAGTGGGTCTGAAGGCTGCCGCTGCCCTGGGAGTGAAGCGCCTTACCATCAAGGGCGATTCGCAGCTCCTCGTCAATTTCTCCAACAAGGTGTACGAGCCAAGAGATGAACACATGGAGGCCTACCTTGCGGAGGTCCGCAGGATGGAGAAACAATTCTGGGGGTTGGAGCTGCAGCACATGCCCCGCGGCACCAATCAAGAGGCCGACGACATCGCCAAACGAGCCTCCAGGAGGTTACCCCAGGAGCTGGGCGTCTTTGAGGAACGGCTCTTCAAGCCCTCAGCCCTGCCGCCGTTATCAAGCACAGCACAGCCTCGGGTGGAGCTCCCTCAGCCACCTGCCTCGGGAGCCCCAGCCTGTGGCCCGGCCTCAGGAGCACGCTTGCTCCTAACGATGGAACCTCAAGAGGGGTGCTGGATCACGGAGCCCAAGAGTTACTTAACGCATGGAACTTTGCCGGAGAAGGAGGAGGAGGCAAAGTGTGTGGCGCGGCAAGCCATGGCATACAGCATCATGGATGGAGAGCTCTACCGGAAACGACCGAATGACGTATCCCTGCGCTGCGTCACCAGGGAACAGGGGAAGGAACTGCTGGCAGATATACATGGTGGAGATTGTGGGCACCATTCATCGTCACGGGCCCTCGTCGGCAAGGCGTTCCGCAGCGGTTTCTATTGGCCCACTGCGCTCAATGACGCTGTTGAACTCGTGAAGGCTTGCGAGGCTTGCCAATTCCATGCCAAGCAGATCCACCAGCCAGCAGGAGGTCTGCAAACCATCCCCCTCACTTGGCCATTCGCGGTCTGGGGGCTGGACATCCCTGGCCCTTTTCCTCGGGCGCCAGGGGGCTATCGCTACCTCTACGTCGCCGTGGACAAATTCACCAAGTGGGCCGAAGTCGAGGCCGTCCGCACCATCCCCGCTGGTTCTGCGGTCAAGTTCGTCAAGGGCATCGTGAGCCGGTTCGGAGTGCCGAACCGCATCATCACCAACAACGGTTCGCAGTTCACCAGTAACCTTTTCAAAACATACTGCACTAACCTTGGGACGCAGATATGCTACGCTTCGGTGGCGCACCCCCGCAGCAATGGACAGGCCGAGCGGGCCAACGCAGAGGTCCTGAGAGGCCTCAAGACCAGGACGTTCAAGAAGAAACTGGAGGCCTGCGGCAGAGGCTGGTATGACGAGCTTCCGTCCGTGTTGTGGTCCATCCGCACAACCGCAACCAAGCCAATGGAGAGACCCCTTCTTCACGGGTTCACGGAGCCAAGCGGTCCTCCTCACGAGGTCAACGTCGATCCGCGACGGGTCCCGGGCGTTCGATGAACGCTGCAGGACGCCATGCGGGGACGGCCCTCGTGGCCGGGGAGGAGCGCCACGAGAAGTCTGTGCGGCGGCAAGGTACCAGCAGCACTCGAGATACCACTGCCGCAACATCCGCCCCAGAACTCTCGAGGTAGGGGACCTCATGCTCCGACGGGTCCTCTCCAGGGAGGGACTGCATAAGCTCTCTCCCATGTGGGAGGGCCCGTTCAAGGTTGTTCATGTTTCCAGGCCCGGCTCCGTGCGCTTGGAGACTCAGGAGGGAGTACCTATATAGAACGCGTGGAACATCCAGCACCTCCGGAGGTTTTACCCCTAAAAAGGCCCAGGTTCGTGAAGAAGGCGAATGCTGTGAAGCTCATTCTTTTGGAAAAGGCCCAAAGGTGCACGTGAAGAAGGCGAATGCCCTGTGGAAGCTCATTCTTTTTGGAAAAGGCCCAGTGCCTGTGAAGAAGGCGAATGCCTGTGAAGCTCATTCTTTTTGGAAAAGGCCCAGTGCCTGTGAAGAAGGCGAATGCCTGTGAAGCTCATTCTTTTTTGGAAAAGGCCCTGTGCCTGTGAAGAAGGTGAATGCCTGTGAAGCTCATTCTTTTTGGAAAAGGCCCAGTGCCTGTGAAGAAGGCGAATGCCTGTGAAGCTCATCCTTTTTGGATAAGGCCCAGGGCCTGTGAAGAAGGTGAACGCCTATGAAGCTGTCGCGTTCTGGAAAGGGCCCGGAGCCCGTGAAGAGGGCCAACGCCCGTCAAGCTTGCTTCCCAGAAGAAAGGCTCGGAGCCTAGGAAGAGGGCCAACACCTATGAAGCTCGCTGCCCGTGACACTCTCACGTAATAATGAGTTGGGGCTGTACATGCCCCGGAGTCTCAGGAGTGCCGGCCTCAGGCCCTGGGGCTCCCTCCCACGCCCAGTGGTAGCACTAAGCTCCGCGCTGGTGAGAAGATGTTGAAGACTAGACTAGGTGCCGAACGCGGCTTTTTCATTTGCTTTCTGCAGTTGACTGGTTATTCCCATTTGGAGTTTTTATCGAAACTATCGCCATCTTTTGGTCCGTGGTTCTTCGATCTTTTTCGCTCTCCTGCCTCGATTTCTCTTGCGTGGGGACTCACGAGGCAGAAGCCTCGGGAGCCCTCGCGAGCGTTCCTACCCCTATCGCTCAAGTTTTCACGGCCCCGTCCATACCGAGCACCCTCCCGACCATGCCTCACGGGCAGCACAACGCGAACATTGTGGCTGGATCGGTCGCCTCGCTGCCACGGCTGGAGTTCACTTGCGAATGGGCGCATACAATGTAAAGGAACGATCGGGATAACAAAAGCAGTACAATAATTAACGGCGTTAACCCAAACGCACCCCCACGGGGCCACACATTGTTGTCTTTTTGCGCAGGAGAAAAGAAAGGAAAAGGACAAAATCAGGTGAAGCACGCCCCGTGCCGGCCCTCTTGGAAGGCTCGAGCCGTCTCCGGAGCTCAGGTAGACTCCCTCTCGCGCTTCACCGGTGCGCGGCGGCGAGCGGACCCGCTGCCACCCCCCAAGCAGGCGCAGCGGCGTGGGGGCTGGCCGCGGCCGCTGCTGGAAGAATCACCACCCGAAGAAGAGCTGGTGAAGCTTGAGGAGTCACGGGCATCGCCAGCCGCCCGCGCGCTGCCCTCTCCATCCACGCCGGGGCTGAGTCATCGGACGCGGTCGTCGTCTTCAGTGCAGCACCCCATGCAGCGACCGTCTTCCCCGAACACCCTCACGTAGAGGGTGGCGTCGCCCGTCGTGCCAGCGTGCAGGGAGCACCGGGCGGCGAAGACCACGCCAAGACGAGCGAACGCCCGCCACTGCTGGGTGAACAGTCCTCAGTGGCAGAGACCTGCAGAAGCCCACGAAGCCCGGCTGCAGCAGCCATCCGCCTGGAGCCAGAGGCCACCCAGGGCGCCAGCTGGGAGCTCACCCAGGAGGAAGCGCGGGAGCTGAAGCCGGATGCCGGACGGCTCCTCCACCCACACCATGAACTCCGGCAGCACTTCAACAGCATGGAGGCGCGGCCTCGGGGGACGCGCGGCCGGGGCACGCCCTCCGACCATAGCCAGCCGCTCGTCGCCACGCTGAGAGCCTCCCCCACGACCGCGGGGGACCGCCGTGGAGGCCACGGCATGCTTGCGAGGGTGACCTCGATCACGCTTAGGCAGAGGAGAGGAAGACTCGACCTGACGGCCCTTCCCCTTCTCTGCGGGCGAGAACTTCCTTGGTGGAGCCATGGAGAAGAAGGAGAGACAAGAAAGGATAGACTGGAAGGGCGCGCCGTTCCGTACTTATAGCCGGCGCAAGCCAACCGTCGGCCTCCACGATCACCGTAATCATGACCGACCACGCATGCGAGGACTTGTCGAATCCGGGTGGTTACTGAGGGCATCGTGGGGAGGCAAGACGACGCGTCCAATCAACCGCCACGACGCCTAAGGCCGCAAGCTGTTAGGGGCCCGCGACGCGCAGACTTGCCCTTTCGCCTCCTGCTCGGCCAAGTTCGGGCGTCTTTGTGGCCCGGGCTACTTGTCGGCGTTACGGGAACGGGGTCCCCAGACTTGCTCGCTGCGGCTGCTGGCGTGGCTCAAGGAGGCCCAGCACGGCCCATCTTCATCAACGCAAGCTCAAGACCCTCGCGAGGGGCCAAGCCTCGCGGGGCGAATGACAAGGAGCTTCCTCAGGCACGACCTCGTCAGGCTGGCTCATGAGGAGGCGGAGAGTTCAAGGCAGGGTACCTCGCGAGGTGCCCATGACGCAAGCCATGACGACCAAGGGCGCCAGTCGGGCGCCGGCCCGCGCAGTGTCCTCCTTTCCTCTTCAGTGCAAAGGGAGCAAGCGCAGGCGAGAGCATCAAGCAAAGGCATCCGTTTCGGTGCGACAAGACCAAGACCAACCCAACGGCTGGAAGGGAGTCATCGTGGAGCCCAAGCATGAGTCATCACCAGAGCCTTTGGCAGGCGAGGACCAACTTTAGTCAGGATAAGTGTACCCACTGTTCCCCTTCAAAATGGCCAATTGTTGGCACCCTTCCCGCTCAATATTTGGGAAGAGGCCCAGGGCCTTCGCCTATAAATAGGAGTAGCCACCCACAGGGTAGAGAGAGCTAGATCCGAATCCTCATCAAGTAACCAGTAGCAAGAGCGACTGAACACCACCTAGCAGTTCATCACACCCGCCAAGAACAGACCCTCACGAGGATGTTCTTCCTTGTATTGTTCCTCATCAGCCCAAGAGGCAATCCACCACACCACACACTGGAGTAGGGTATTACACCACAATGGTGGCCTGAACCAGTATAAATCTTGTGTCTCTTGTGCTGTTCCGTTTAGTAGTTTAGGTCCCAGCGATTCGACGAGGTGGGAGACGGTGGAGGGTTGGATCTCCGCACGCACCCCAGTGTTCGAACCTCAAGGGTCTGCCGGAACCCGAAATCCGACAAACATCCAGGAGAACACGGTATTGTGAATGAAAGGGAGAGAAGAAGCCATATAGCTACTAGCGATGGACCCGTAGGTCTGTGGTAAAGTGCTCACGCTTCATCGAAAGGGCAATAGAGTTGATGTAGATGCCCTCCGTTATCAAATCCCCCTCCGGCAGGATGCCGAAAAAGTCCCCAAAATGGGATCTCACAGGAATAGAAGGTTGCGGAGGTGGAAAAGTGTTTTCATGGATTCTTTTGGTGGTTGTGGAATAGATGTGAATATATAGGGCAAAGGGCTAGGTCAGAGGAGTCCCGAGGAGGTGGTAAGGTAGGGCCCCCCCTAGGTGCGCCCTCCACCCTTGCCGCCGCCTCGTGGCTCTTCTGACTTGGACTCCAAGTCCCGTCGGTGTCTTCTGGTCAAAGAAAAATCATCGTGAAGTTTTATTCCGTTTGGTATTCTTTTTCTGCGAAGCTCAAAAACAAGGAAAAAATAGAAACTGGCACTGGGCTTTAGGTTAATAGGTTAGTCCCAAAAATAATATAAAATAGCATATTATTGCATATAAAGCATCCAAAACAGATAATATAATAGCACTGAACAATAAAAAATTATATATACGTTAGAGACGTATCAAGCATCCCCAAGCTTAATTCCTGCTCGTCCTTGAGTAGGTAAATGGTAAAAACAAAAATTTTGATGTGGAATGCTACCTAACATATTTATCCATGTAATTTTCTTTATTGTGGCATGAATGTTCAGATCCATAAGATTAAAAACAAAAGTTTAATATTAACATAAAAACAATAATACTTCAAGCATACTAATAAAGAAATCATGTCTTCTCCAAATAACATGGCCAAAGAAAGTTATCCCTACCAAATCATATAGTCGGGCTATGCTCCATCTTATCACACAAAGTATTAAATCATGCACAACCCTGATGACAAGCCAAACAATTGTTTCATACGTTTGATGTTCTCAAACTTTTTCAACTTTCACGCAATACATGAGCGTGAGCTATGGACATAGCACTATAGGTGGAATAGAATATGGTGGTTGTGGCAAGTCAAAAAGAAGGAGATAGTTTCACATCAACTAGGCATATCAACGGCTATGGAGATGCCCATCAATAGATATCGATGTGAGTGAGTAGGGATTGCCATGCAACGGATGCGCTTAGATCTATAAGTTTACGAAAGCTCAAAAGAAAACTACATGGGTGTGCATCCAACTCGCTTGCTCAGGAAGACCTAGGGCAATTTGAGGAAGCCCATCATTGCAATATACAAACCAAGTTCTATAATGAAAATTTTCGACTAGTATATGAAAGTGACAACTTAGGAGACTCTCCATCATGAAGATCATGGTGCTACTTTGAAGCACAAGTGTGGAAAATGATAGTAACATTACACTGTTGGAAATATGCCCTAGAGGCAATAATAAAAGGATTATTATATTTACTTGTTCGCGATAATTGTGTTTTATTCATGCTATAATTGTATTATCCGGAAATCGTAATACACGTGTGAATACTTAGACCACAACATGTCCCTAGTGAGCCTCTAGTTGACTAGCTCGTTGATCAACAGATAGTCATGGTTTCCTGACTATGGACATTGGATGTCGTTGATAACGGGATCACATCATTAGGAGAATGATGTGATGGACAAGACCCAATCCTAAGCATAGCACAAGATCGTGTAGTTCGTTTTGCTAGAGCTTTTCCAATGTCAAGTATCTTTTCCTTAGACCATGAGATCGTGTAACTCCCGGATACCGTAGGAGTGCTTTGGGTGTACCAAACGTCACAACGAATCGGGTGACTATAAAGGTGCACTACATGTATCTCCGGAAGTGTACATTGGGTTGACACGGATCGAGGCTGGATTTGTCACTCCGTATTGCGGAGAGGTATAACTGGGCCCACTCGGTAGTGCATCATCATAATGAGCTCAAAGTGACCAAGTGTCCGGTCACGGGATCATGCATTACTGATGCGAGTAAAGTGACTTGCCAGTAACGAGATTGAAGGAGGTATTGGGATACCGACGATCGAATCTCGGGCAAGTAACATACCGATTGACAAAGGGAATTGTATACGGGGTTGCTTGAATCCTCGACATCGTGGTTCATCCGATGAGATCATCGAGGAGTATGTGGGAGCCAACATGGGTATCCAGATCCCGCTGTTGGTTATTGACTGGAGAGCCATCTCGGTCATGTCTGCATGTCTCCCGAACCCGTAGGGTCTACACACTTAAGGTTCGGTGACGCTAGGGTTGTATGAATATGAGTATGCAGCAAACCGAATGTTGTTCGGAGTCCTAGATGAGATCCCAGATGTCACGAGGAGTTCCGGAATGGTCTGGTGGTAAAGAATTATATATAGGAAGTGCTATTTCGGCCATCGGGAGAGTTTCGGGGGTCACCGGTATTGTACCGGGACCACCGAAAGGGTCCCGGGGGTCCACCGGGTGGGGCCACCTATCCCGGAGGGCCCCGTGGGCTGAAGTGGGGAGGGAACCAGCCCCTGGTGGGCTGGTGCACCCCCCATGGCCCCCCCTGCGCCTAGGGTTGGAAACCCTAGGGGTGGGGGCGCCCCACTTGCCTTGGGGGGCAAGCCTCCCCCCTTGGCCGCCCCCCCCCCCCTTGGGAGATCTGATCTCTAGGGCCTATATAAAGGGGGGGAGGGAGGGCAGCCGCACCCTGAAGTCTTGGCGCCTCCCTCCCCCTGCTACACCTCCTCCTCCTCCCGTAATTGCTTGGCGAAGCCCTGCCGGAGCCCTGCTGCATCCACCACCATGCCGTCGTGCTGCTGGATCTTCATCAACCTCTCCTTCCCCTTGCTGGATCAAGATGGAGGAGACGTCACGCTGACCGTACGTGTGTTGAACGCGGAGGTGCCGTCCTTTCGGCGCTAGGATCTCCGGTGATTTGGATCACGACGAACGACTCCCTCAACCCCGTTCTCTTGAATGCTTCCGCACGCGATCTACAAGGGTATGTAGATGCATCTCTCTCTCTCGTTGCTAGATGAACTCATAGATGGATCTTGGTGAACGTAGGAAAATTTTATTTTATGCAACGTTCCCCAATAGTGGCATCATGAGCTAGGTCTATGCGTAGTTCTCTATTGCACGAGTAGAACACAATTTGTTGTGGGCGTAGATGTTGTCAACTTTCTTGCCGCTACTAGTCTTATCTTGCTTCAGCGGTATTGTGGGATGAAGCGTCCCGGACCGACCTTACACGTACGCTTACGTGAGACAGGTTCCACCGGTCGACATGCACTAGTTGCATAAGGTGGCTAGCGGGTGTCTGTCTCTCCCACTTTAGTTGGAGCGGATTCGATGAAAAGGGTCCTTATGAAGGGTAAATAGAAGTTGAAAAATCACGCTGTGGCTTTCACGTAGGTAAGAAAACGTTCTTGCTAGAACCCTTTTGCAGCCACATAAAAACTTGCAACAACAATTAGAGGACGTCTAACTTGTTTTTGCAGCAAGTGTTTTGTGATGTGATATGGCCAAAGTTGTGATGAATGATGAATGATATATATGTGATGTATGAGATCATGTTCTTGTAATAGGAATCACGACTTGCATGTCGATGAGTATGACAACCGTCAGGAGCCATAGGAGTTGTCTTTATTTTTTGTATGACCTGCGTGTCATTGAGAAACGCCATGTAAATTACTTTACTTCATTGCTAAACGTGTTAGCCATAGTAGTAGAAGTAATAGTTGGCGAGCAACTTCATGGAGACACGATGATGGAGATCATGGTGTCATGCCGGTGACAAGCTGATCATGGAGCCCCGAAGATGAAGATCAAAGGAGCTATATGATATTGGCCATATCATGTCACTACTATATAATTGCATGTGATGTTTATTATGTTTATGCATCTTGTTTACTTAGAACGACGGTAGTAAATAAGATGATCCCTTATAATAATTTCAAAAAAGTGTTCTCCCTAATTGTGCACCGTTGCTAAAGTTCGTCGTTTCGAAGCACCACGTGATGATCGGGTGTGATAGATTCTTACGTTCACATACAACGAGTGTAAGACAGTTTTACACATGCAAAACACTTAGGTTAACTTGACGAGCCTAGCATGTACAGACATGGCCTCGGAACACAAGAGACCGAAAGGTCGAACATGAGTCATATGGAAGATACGATCAACATGGAGATGTTCACCGACGATGACTAGTCCGTCTCTCACGTGATGATCGGACACGGCCTAGTCGACTCGGATCATGTAACACTTAGATGACTAGAGGGATGTCAAATCTGAGTGGGAGTTCATTAAATAATTTGATTAGATGAACTTAATTATCATTAGTCTAAAATCTTTGCAAAATGTCTTGTAGATCAAATGGCCAACGCTCATGTCACCATGAACTTCAACGCGTTCCTAGAGAAAACCAAGCTGAAAGATGATGCCAGCAACTATTCGGACTGGGTCCGGAACCTGAGGATCATCCTCATAGTAGCCAAGAAACAATATGTCCTAGAAGCACCGCTAGGTGAAGCACCCATCCCAGAGGACCAAGACGTTATGAACGCTTGGCAGTCTTGTGCTGATGATTACTCCCTCGTTCAGTGCGGCATGCTTTACAGCTTAAAACCGGGGCTCCAAAAGCGTTTGAGCAACACGGAGCATATGAGATGTTCGAGGAGCTGAAAATGGTTTTCCAAGCTCATTCCCGGGTCGAGAGATATGAAGTCTCCGACAAGTTCTATAGTTGTAAGATGGAGGAAAATAGTTCTGTTAGTGAGCACATACTCAAAATGTCCGAAAGGTTGCACAACCGCCTGTCCCAGCTGGACATTAACCTCCTGGACGAGGCGGTCATTGACAAAATCCTTGATCGCTCCCACCAAGCTACAAGAGCTTTGTGATGAACTACAATATGCGGGGATGGTGAAAACTATTCCTGAAGTATTTTCAATCTGAAGTCAGCAGAGATAGAAATCAAGAAAGAACATCAAGTGTTGATGGTCAATAAAACTACTAAGTTCAAGAAGGGCAAGGGTAAGAAGAACTTCAAGAAGGACGGCAAGGATGTTGCCGCCCGATAAGCCGATTGCCGGGAAGAAGTCAAAGAATGGACCCAAGCACGAGATCGAGTGCTTTTATTGCAAAGCAAAGGGTCCTTTGAGCGGAACTGCCCCAAATACTTAGCAGACAAGAAGGCCGGCAACACTAAAGGTATATTTGATATACATGTAATTGATGTGTACCTTACCGGTACTCGTAGTAACTCTGGTATTTGATACCGGTGCCGTTGCTCATATTTGTAACTCACAGCAGGAGCTGCGGAATAAACGGAGACTGGCAAAGGACGAGGTGATGATGCACGTCGGGAATGGTTCCAAGGTCGATGTGATCACCGTCGGCACGCTACCTCTACATTTACCTACGGGATTAGTTTTAAACCTCAATAGTTGTTATTTAGTGCCAAGTTTGAGCATGAACATTGTATCAGGATCTCGTTTAATACGAGATGGCTACTCATTTAAGTCCGAGAATAATGGTTGTTCTATTTATATGAGAGATATGTTTTATGGTCATGCTCCGATGGTCAATGGTTTATTCTTAATGAATCTCGAACGTAATATTACACATATTCATAGTGTGAATACCAAAAGATGTAAAGTTGATAACGATAGTCCCACATACTTGTGTAATCGCCGCCTTGGTCACATTGGTGTCAAGCGCATGAAGAAGCTCCATTCGATGGACTTTTAGAGTCTCTCGATTATGAATCATTTGACACATGCGAACCATGCCTCATGGGCAAAATGACCAAGACTCCGTTCTCCGGAACAATGGAACGAGCAACCAACTTATTGGAAATCATACATACCGATGTGTGCGGTCCAATGAGCATTGAGGCTCGCGGAGGATATCTTTATGTTCTCACTCTCACTGATGACTTGAGTAGATATGGGTATGTCTACTTGACGAAACACAAGTCTAAGACCTTTGAGAAGTTCAAGGAATTTCAGAATGAGGTAGAGAATCAACGTGACCGAAAAATAAAGTTCTTACGATCAGATCGTGGAGGAGAATATTTAAGTCACGAATTTGGTACACACTTAAGGAAATGTGGAATCATTTCACAACTCACGCCGCTGGAACACTTCAACAGAACGGTGTGTCTGAACGTCAATGTCGCACTCTATTGGATATGGTGCGATCTATGATGTCTCTTACAGATTTACCGCTATCATTTTGGGGATACGCTCTAGAGACAGCTACATTCACTTTAAATAGGGCACCGTCTAAATCCGTTGAGGCGACATCATATGAATTATGGTTTCGGAAGAAACCTAAGCTGTCGTTCTAAAAGTATGGGGATTCGATGCTTATGTCAAGAAACTTCAACCTGAAAAGCTTCGAACCCAAGTCGGAAAAATGCGTCTTCATAGGATACCCTAAGGAAACCATTGGGTATACCTTCTACCTTAGATCCGAAGGCAAGATCTTTGTTGCCAAGAACGGATCCTTTCACGGAAAAAGAGTTTCTCTCGAAAGGAGTAAGTGGGAGGAAAGTAGAACTCGATGAAGTACTACCTCTTGAACCGGAAAGTAGTGCAGCTCAGAAAATGTTCTGTGGTGCCTACACCGATCGGAGAGGAAATGAATGATGATGATCAAGGTACTTCGGATCAAGTTGCTACTGAACTTCGTAGGTCCACCAGGACACGTTCCACACCAGAGTGGTATGGCAACCCTGTCCTGGAAATCATGTTGTTAGACAACGGTGAACCTTCGAACTATGAAGAAGCGATGGCGGGCCCGTATTCCAACAAATGGCTTGAAGCCATGCAATCCGAGATAGGATCCATGTATGAAAACAAAGTATGGACTTTGACAGACTTGCCCGATGATCGGCGAGCGATAGAAAACAAATGGATCTTTAAGAAGAAGACGGACGCGGATGGTAATGTTACCATCTATAAAGCTCGACTTGTCGCTAAAGGTTATCGGCAAGTTCAAGGGGTTGACTACGATGAGACTTTCTCTCCCGTAGCGAAGCTGAAGTCCGTCCGAATCATGTTAGCAATTGCTGCATACTATGATTATGAGATATGGCAAATGGACGTAAAAACGGCATTCCTTAATGACTATCTTAAGGAAGAACTGTATATGATGCAGCCGGAAGGTTTTGTCGACCCTAAGAATGCTAACAAGGTATGCAAGCTCCAGCGATCCATTTATGGGCTGGTGCAAGCATCTCGGAGTCGGAACATTCGCTTTGATGAGATGATCAAAGCGTTTGGGTTTATGCAGACTTACGGAGAAGGCTGCGTTTACAAGAAAGTGAGTGGGAGCTCTGAAGCATTTCTCATATTATATGTAGATGACATACTTTTGATGGGAAATGATATGGAACTTTTGGACAACATTAAGGCCTACTTGAATAAGGGTTTTTCAATGAAGGACCTTGGAGAAGCTGCTTATATATTAGGCATCAAGATCTATAGAGATAGATCGAGACGCCTCATAGGTCTTTCACAAAGCACATACCTTGATAAAATATTGAAGAAGTTCAAAATGTTGGGGAACGTTGCAGAAAATTAAAAAATTTCCTACGGTTTCACCAAGATCCATCTATGAGTTCATCTAAGCAACGAGTCATGGGAAGAGAGATTGCATCTACATACCACTTGTAGATCGCGTGCGGAAGCGTTCAAGGGAACGGTGATGATGGAGTCGTACTCGTCGTGATTCAGATCACCGATACCAAGTGCCGAACGGACAGCACCTCCGCGTTCAACACACGACGGACGGACGACGTCTCCTCCTTCTTGATCCAGCAAGGGGGAAGGAGAGGTTGAGGAAGAAGGCTCCAGCAGCAGCATGACGGCGTGATGATGGTGGAGAGGCAGTACTCCAACAGGGCTTCGCCATGCACTCAACGGAGGAGGAGAGGTGTTGGGGAGGGGAGGGGCTGCGCCTTGGAAGTGTGTTGCAGCCCTCCCCTCACCCCTCTATTTATAGGGGAAGGGGCAAGGGGGGCCGGTCCCTCTAGATGAGATCTAGAGGGGGGCGGCGGCCAGGGAGGGGGGCTTGCCTTCCAAGCAAAGGGGGGCGCCCACACTAGGGTTCCCCCCCAACCCTAGGCGCATGGGCCCAAGGGGGGGTGTCCAGCCCTCCAGGGGCTGGTTCCCTGCCCCTTGCGGCCCATGAGGCCCTCCGAGAGGGGTGGCCCCTCCCGGTGGACCCCCGGAACCTCTCCGGTGGCCCCGGTACAATACCGATATGCCCCCGAAACTTTCCGGTGTCCGTATGACAACTTCCCATATATAAATCTTCACCTACGGACCATCCCGGAACTCCTCGTGACATCCGGGACTCCGAACAACATTCGGTAATCACATACACGTCTTCCTAATAACCCTAGCGTCATCGAACCTTAAGTGTGTAGACCCTACGGGTTCGGGAGACATGCAGACATGACCGAGACGACTCTCCGGTCAATAACCAACAGCGGGATCTGGATACCCATGTTGGCTCCCACATACTCCTCGATGATCTCATCGGATGAACCACGATGTCGAGGATTCAAGCAACCCCGTGATACTATTCCCTTTGTCGACGGTATGTTACTTGCCCGAGATTCGATCGTCGGTATCCCAATACCTCGTTCAATCTCGTTACCGGCAAGTCACTTTACTCGCACCGTAATGCATGATCCGTGACGGACACTTGGTCACTTTGAGGTCATTATGATGATGCACTACCGAGTGGGCCTAGTGATACCTCTCCGTAATACGGAGTGACAAATCCCAGTCTCGATCCGTGTCAACCCAACAGACACTTTCGGAGATACCTGTAGTGCACCTTTATAGTCACCCAGTTACGTTGAGACGTTCGGTACACCCAAAGCACTTCTGCGGTATCCGGGAGTTACACGATCTCATGGTCTAAGGAAGAGATACTTGACATTGGAAAAGCTCTAGCAAAATGAACTACACGATCTTGTGCTATGCTTAGGATTGGGTCTTGTCCATCACATCATTCTCCTAATGATGTGATCCCGTTATCAATGACATCCAATGTCCATAGTCAGGAAACCATGACTATCTATTGATCAACGAGCTACTCAACTAGAGGCTCACTAGGGACATATTGTGGTCTATGTATTCACATGTGTATTATGATTTCCGGATAATACAATTATAGCATAAATAAAAGACAATTATCACGAACAAGGAAATATAATAATAATCTTTTTATTATTGCCTCTAGGGCATATTTCCAACAGTCTCCCACTTGCACTAGAGTCAATAATATAGTTACATTGTGATGAATCGAAAACCCATAGAGTTCTGGTGTTGATCATGTTTTTAAAGCGGAAGAGGTTTAGTCAACGGATTTTCGACATTCAGATCCGTATGCACTTTGCAAATTTCTATGTCTCCATCTTGAACATTTTCACGGATGGAGTTGAAGCGACGCTTGATGTGCTCTGGTCTTCTTGTGAAACACAGGCTCCTTGGCAAGTGCAATAGCTCCAGTGTTGTCACAGAAGAGTTTGATCGGCCCCGACGCATTGGGTATGACTCCTAGGTCGGTGATGAACTCCTTCACCCAAATTGCTTCATGCGCTGCCTCCGAGGCTCCCATGTACTCCGCTTCACACGTAGATCCCGCCACGGCGCTCTGCTTGCAGCTGCACCAGCTTACTGCTCCACCATTCAACATATACACGTATCCGGTTTGTGACTTAGAGTCATCCAGATGCGTGTCGAAGCTAGCGTTAGCGTAACCCTTTCTGACGAGCTCTTCGTCACCTCCATAAACGAAACATGTCCTTTGTCCTTTTCAGGTACTTCAGGATATTCTTGACCACTGTCCAGTGTTCCTTGCCGGGATTACTTTGGTACCTTCCTACCAAACTTACGGCAAAGTTTACATCAGGTCCGTACACAAGCATGGCATACATAATAGATCCTATGGCCGAGGCATAGGGATGACGCTCATCTCTTCTTTATCTTTTGCCGTGGTCGGGCATTGAGCCGAGCTCAATCTCACATCTTGCATCTGAGCAAGAACCCTTTCTTGGACTGATCCATTTTGAACTTCTTCAAAATCTTATCAAGGTATGTGCTTTGTGAAAGACCTATGAGGAGTCTCGATCTATCTCTATAGATCTTGATGCCTAATATATAAGCAGCTTCTCCAAGGTCCTTCATTGAAAAACTTTTATTCAAGTAGGCCTTAATGTTGTCCAAGCGTTCTATATCATTTCCCATCAAAAGTATGTCATCTACATATAATATGAGAAATGCTCTGAGCTCCCACTCACTTTCTTGTAAACGCAGGCTTCTCCATAAGTCTCAAGATAAACCCAAACGCTTTGATCATCTCATCAAAGCGAATGTTCCAACTCCGAGATGCTTGCACCAACCCATAAATGGATCGCTGGAGCTTGCATACCTTGTTAGCATTCTTAGGGTCGACAAAACCTTCCGGCTGCATCATATACAGCTCTTCCTTAAGACAACCGTTTAGGAATGCCGTTTTGACGTCCATCTGCCACATCTCATAATCATAGTATGCGGCAATTGCTAACATGATTCGGACGGACTTAAGCTTCGCTACGGGAGAGAAAGTCTCATCGTAGTCAATCCCTTGAACTTGCCGATAACCCTTAGCGACAAGTCGAGCTTTATAGATGGTGACATTACCATCCGCGTCCGTCTTCTTCTTAAAGATCCATTTGTTTTCTATCGTCGCCGATCATCGCAAGTCTGTCAAAGTCCATACTTTGTTTTCATACATGGATCCTATCTCGGATTGCATGGCTTCAAGCCATTTGTTGGAATACGGGCCCGCCATCGCTTCTTCATAGTTCGAAGGTTCACCGTTGTCTAACAACATGATTTCCAGGACAGAGTTGCCATACCACTGCGGTGTGGAACGTGTCCTTGTGGACCCTCTGAAGTTCAAGAGCAACTTGATCCGAAGTACCTTGATCATCATCATTAATTTCCTCTCCAGTAGGTGTAGGCACCACAGTAACATTTTCCAGAGCTGCACTACTTTCCAGTTCAAGAGGTAGTACTTCATCTAGTTCTACTTTCCTCCCACTTACTCCTTTCGAGAGAAACTCTTTTTCAAGAAAGGATTTGTTCTTGGCAACAAAGATCTTGCCTTCGGATCTAAGGTAGAAGGTATACCCAATGGTTTCCTTAGGGTATCCTATGAAGACGCATTTTTCTGACTTGGGTTCGAGCTTTTCAGGTTGAAGTTTCTTGACATAAGCATCGCATCCCCAAACTTTTAGAAACGACAGCTTAGGTTTCTTCCCACACCATAATTCATACGGTGTCGTCTCAACAGATTTAGACGGTGCCCTATTTAAAGTGAATGTAGCTGTCTCTAGAGCGTATCCCCAAAATGATAGCGGTAAATCTGTAAGAGACATCATAGATCGCACCATATCCAATAGAGTGCGATTACGACGTTCGGACACACCGTTACGCTGAGGTGTTCCAGGCGGCGTGAGTTGTGAAACGATACCACATTTCCTTAAGTGTGTACCAAATTCGTGAATTAAATATTCTCCTCCACGATCTGATCGTAAGAACTTTATTTTTCGGTCACGTTGATTCTCTACCTCATTCTGAAATTCCTTGAACTTTTCAAAGGTCTCAGACTTGTGTTTCATCAAGTAGACATACCCATATCTACTCAAGTCATCAGTGAGAGTGAGGACATAACGATATCCTCCGCGAGCCTCAACGCTCATTGGACCGCACACATCGGTATGTATGATTTCCAATAAGTTGGTTGCTCGCTCCATTGTTCCGGAGAACGGAGTCTTGGTAATTTTGCCCATAAGGCATGGTTCGCATGTGTCAAATGATTCATAATCGAGAGACTCTAAAAGTCCATCAGAGTGGAGCTTCTTCATGCGTTTGACACCAATGTGACCAAGGCGGCAGTGCCACAAGTATGCGGGACTATCGTTATCAACTTTACATATTTTGGTATTCACACTATGGATATGTGTAATATTACGTTCAAGATTCATTAAGAATAAACCATTGACCATCGGAGCATGACCATAAAACATATCTCTCATATAAATAGAACAACCATTATTCTCGGATTTAAATGAGTAGCCATCTCAAGATTAAACGAGATCCCGATACAATGTTCAGGCTCAAACTTGGCACTAAATAACAATTATTGAGGTTTAAAACTAATCCCGTAGGTAAATGTAGAGGTAGCGTGCCGGCCAGCGATCACATCGACCTTGGAACCATTCCCGACGCCAAGATCGTCACCCCGTCCTTCGCCAGTCTCCGTTTATTCCGCAGCTCCTGCTGTGAGTTACAAATATGAGCAACGGCACTGGTATCAAATACCCAGGAGTTACTACGAGTACTGGTAAGGTACACATCAATTACATGTATATCAAATATACCTTTAGTGTTGCCGGCCTTCTTGTCCGCTAAGTATTTGGGGCAGTTTCGCTTCTAGTGACCCTTCCCTTTGCAATAAAAGCACTCTGTCTCAGGTTTGGGTCCATTCTTTGACTTCTTCCCGGCAACTTGCTTACCGGGCGCGGCAACATCCTTGCCGTCCTTCTTGAAGTTCTTCTTACCCTTGCCCTTCTTGAACTTAGTGGTTTTATTGACCATCAACACTTGATGTTCTTTCTTGATTTCAACCTCTGCTGACTTCAGCATTGACAATACTTAAGGAATGGTCTTCACCATCCCCTGCATATTGTAGTTCATCACAAAGCTCTTGTAGCTTGGTGGGAGCGACTGAAGGATTCTGTCAATGACCGCCTCGTCCGGGAGGTTAATGTCCATTTGGGACAGGCGGTTGTGCAACCGGACATTTTGAGTATGTGCTCCTTGTGAACTATTTTCCTCCATCTTACAACTATAGAACTTGTCGGAGACTTCATATCTCTCGACCGGGCATGATCTTGGAAAACCATTTTCAGCTCCTCGAACATCTCATATGCTCCGTGTTGCTCAAACGCTTTTGGAGCCCCGGTTCCTAAGCTGTAAAGCATGCCGCACTGAACGAGGGAGTAATCATCAAGACGAGACTGCCAAGCATTCATAATGTCTTGGTTCTTCGGAATGGGTGCTTCACCTAGCGGTGCTTCTAGGACATATTGTTTCTTGGCTGCTATGAGGATGATCCTCGGGTTCGGACCCAGTCCGAATAGTTGCTGCCATCATCTCTCAGCTTGGTTTTCTCTAGGAACGTGTTGAAGTTCATGGTGACATGAGCGTTGGACATTTGATCTACAAGACATTTTGCAAAGATTTTAGACTAATGTTCATGATAATTAAGTTCATCTAATCAAATTATTTAATGAACTCCCACTTAGATTGACATCCCTCTAGTCATGTAAGTGTTACACGATCCGAGTCGACTAGGCCGTGTCCGATCATCACGTGAGACGGACTAGTCATCATCGATGAACATCTCCATGTTGATCGTATATTCCATACGACTCATGTTCGACCTTTCGGTCTCTTGTGTTCCGAGGCCATGTCTGTACATGCTAGGCTCGTCAAGTTAACCCTAAGTGTTTATGCATGTGTAAAACTGTCTTACACCCGTTGTATGTGAACGTAAGGATCTATCACACCCGATCATCACGTGGTGCTTCGAAACGACGAACTTTAGCAATGGTGCACAGTTAGGGGGAACACTTTCTTGAAATTATTCTAAGGGATCATATTATTTACTACCATCGTTCTAACTAAACAAGATGCATAAAGATAATAAACATCACATGCAATTATATAAAGTAGTGACATGATATGGCCAATATCATATAGCTCCTTCGACCTCCATCTTCGGGGCTCCATGATCATCTTCGTCACCAGCATGACACCATGATCTCCATCATCATGATCTCCATCACCGTGTCTTCATGAAGTTGTCACGCCAACGACTACTTCTACTTCTTTGGCTAACGCGTTTAGCAATAAAGTAAAGTAATTTAGATGGCGTTCTTCAATGACACGCGGGTCATACAAAATAAAGACAACTCCTATGGCTCCTGCCGGTTGTCATACTCATCGACATGCAAGTCGTGATTCCTATTACAAGAACATGATCTCATACATCACAATATATCATTCATCATTCATCAGAACTTCTGGCCATATCACATCACATGACAATTGCTGCAAAAAACAAGTTAGACGTCCTCTAATTGTTGTTGCATCTTTTACGTGGCTGCAAATGGGTTCTAGCAAGAACGTTTTCTTACCTCTGAATAACCACAACGTGATTTTGTCAACTTCTATTTACCCTTCATAAGGACCCTTTTCATCTAATCCGCTCCAACTAAAGTAGGAGAGACAGACACCCGCTAGCCACCTTATGCAACTAGTGCGTGCCAGTCGGTGGAACCTGTCTCACGTAAGCGTACGTGTAAGGTCGGTCCGGGCCGCTTCATCCCACAATACCGCTGAAGCAAGAAAATACTAGTAGCGGCAAGCAAGTTGACAAGATCTATACCCACAACAAAATTGTGTTCTTCTCGTGCAATAGAGAACTACGCATAGACCTAGCTCATGATGCCACTGTTGGGGAACGTTGCAGAAAATTAAAATTTTTCCTACGGTTTCACCAAGATCCATCTATGAGTTCATCTAAGCAACGAGTCATGGGAGAGAGATTGCATCTACATACCACTTGTAGATCGGCGTGCGGAAGCGTTCAAGGGAACGGTGATGATGGAGTCGTACATGCCGTGATTCAGATCACCGATGACCAAGTGCCGAACGGACAGCACCTCCGCGTTCAACACACGTACGGAACGGACGACGTCTCCTCCTTCTTGATCCAGCAAGGGGGAAGGAGAGGTTGAGGAAGAAGGCTCCAGCAGCAGCACGACGGCGTGATGATGGTGGAGAGGCGATCTCGGCTGTGGCTTCGCCAAGCACTCAACGAAGGAGGAGAGGTGTTGGGGAGGGGAGGGGCTGCGCCTTGGAAGTGTGTTGGAGCCCTCCCCTCACCCCTCTATTTATAGGGGAAGGGGCAAGGGGGGCCGGCCCCTCTAGATGAGATCTAGAGGGGCGGCGGCGGCCAGGGAGGGGGGCTTGCCCCCCAAGCAAAGGGGGGCGCCCCCACTAGGGTTCCCCCCCCCCCAACCCTAGGCGCATGGGCCCAAGGGGGGGGGCGCCCAGCCCTCCATGGGATGGTTCCCTGCCCCTTGCGGCCCATGAGGCCCTCCAAGAGGGGTGGCCCCTCCCGGTGGACCCCCGGGACCTCTCCGGTGGCCCCGGTACAATACCGATATGCCCCCGAAACTTTCCGGTGTCCGTATGACAACTTCCCATATATAAATCTTCACCTCCGGACCATCCCGGAACTCCTCGCGACGTCCGGGATCTCATCCGGGACTCCGAACAACATTCGTTAATCACATACAAGTCTTCCTAATAACCCTAGCGTCACCGAACCTTAAGTGTGTAGACCCTACGGGTTCGGGAGACCTGCAGACATGACCGAGACGACTCTCCGGTCAATAACCAACAGCGGGATCTGGATACCCATATTGGCTCCCACATACTCCTCGATGACCTAATCGGATTAACCACGATGTCGAGGATTCAAGCAACCCCGTATACTATTCCCTTTGTCAGACGGTATGTTACTTGCCCGAGATTCGATCGTCGGTATCCCAATACCTCGTTCAATCTCGTTACCGGCAAGTCACTTTACTGCATCGTAATGCATGATCCCGTGACCAGACACTTGGTCACTTTGAGCTCATTATGATGATGCACTACCGAGTGGGCCCAGTGATACCTCTCCGTAATACGGAGTGACAAATCCCAGTCTCGATCCGTGTCAACCCAACATACAGTTTCGGAGATACCTGTAGTGCACCTTTATAGTCACCCAATTACGTTGTGACGTTTGGTACACCCAAAGCACTCCTACGGTATCCGGGAGTTACACGATCTCATGGTCTAAGGAAGAGATACTTGACATTGGAAAAGCTCTAGAAAACGAACTACACGATCTTGTGCTATGCTTAGGATTGGGTCTTGTCCATCACATCATTCTCCTAATGATGTGATCCCGTTATCAATGACATCCAGTGTCCATAGTCAGGAAACCATGACTATCTATTGATCAACGAGCTAGTCAACTAGAGTCTCACTTGGGACATATTGTGGTCTATGTATTCACACGTGTATTACGATTTCCGGATAATACAATTATAGCATGAATAAAAGACAATTATCATGAACAAGGAAATATAATAATAATCCTTTTATTATTGCCTCTAGGGCATATTTCCAACACAAAATGGATCAGTCCAAGAAAGGGTTCTTGCCTGTATTACAAGGTGTGAAATTGAGCTCGGCTCAATGTCCGACCATGGCAGAAGATATAGAAGAGATGAGTGTCATCCCCTATGCATCAGCCATAGGGTCTATTATGTATGCCATGCTGTGTACCAGACCTGATGTAAACCTTGCCGTAAGTTTGGTAGGAAGGTACCAAAGTAATCCCGGCAAGGAACACTGGTAAGCGGTCAAGAATATCCTGAAGTACCTGAAAAAGACTAAGGACATGTTTCTCGTTTATGGAGGTGACGAAGAGCTCGTCGTAAAGGGTTACGTCGACGCTAGCTTCGACACAGATCTGGATGACTCTAAGTCACAAACCGAATACGTGTATATGTTGAATGGTGGGGCAGTAAGCTGGTGCAGCTGCAAGCAGAACATGGTGGCGGGATCTACATGTGAAGCGGAGTACATGGCAGCCTCGGAGGCAGCGCGTGAAGCAATTTGGGTGAAGGAGTTCATCACCGACCTAGGAGTCATACCCAATGCGTCGGGGCCGATCAAACTCTTCTGTGACAACACTGGAGCTATTGCACTTGCCAAGGAGCCCAGGTTTCACAAGAAGACGAGGCACATCAAGCGTCGCTTCAACTCCATTCGTGAAAATGTTCAAGATGGAGACATAGAAATTTCCAAAGTGCATACGGATCTGAATGTCGCAGATCCGTTGACTAAACCTCTTTCGCGAGCAAAACATGATCAACACCAGAACTCTATGGGTGTTCGATTCATCACAATGTAACTAGATTATTGACTCTAGTGCAAGTGGGAGACTGTTGGAAATATGCCCTAGAGGCAATAATAAAAGGATTATTATATTTCCTTGTTCGTGATAATTGTCTTTTATTCATGCTATAATTGTATTATCCGGAAATCGTAATACACGTGTGAATACTTAGACCACAACATGTCCCTAGTGAGCCTCTAGTTGACTAGCTCGTTGATCAACAGATAGTCGTGGTTTCCTGACTATGGACATTGGATGTCGTTGATAACGGGATCACATCATTAGGAGAATGATGTGATGGACAAGACCCAATCCTAAGCATAGCACAAAATCGTGTAGTTCGTTTTGCTAGAGCTTTTCCAATGTCAAGTATATTTTCCTTAGACCATGAGATTGTGTAACTCCCGGATACCGTAGGAGTGCTTTGGGTGTACCAAACGTCATAACGTAACTGGGTGACTATAAAGGTGCACTACAGGTATCTCCAAAAGTGTCTGTTGGGTTGACACGGATCGAGACTGGGATTTGTCACTCCGTATTGCGGAGAGGTATCACTGGGCCCACTCGGTAGTGCATCATCATAATGAGCTCAAAGTGACCAAGTGTCTGGTCACGGGATCATGCATTACGGTACGAGTAAAGTGACTTGCCGGTAACGAGATTGAACAAGGTATTGGGATACCGACGATCACATACCGATTGACAAAGGGAATTGTATACGGGGTTGCCTGAATCCTCGACATCGTGGTTCATCCGATGAGATCATCGAGGAGTATGTGGGAGCTAACATGGGTATCCAGATCCTGCTGTTGGTTATTGATCGGAGAGCCGTCTCGGTCATGTCTACATGTCTCTCGAACCCGTAGGGTCTACACACTTAAGGTTCGGTGACGCTAGGGTTGTATGAATATGAGTATGCAGCACACCGAATGTTGTTCGGAGTCCCGCATGAGATCCCGGACGTCACGAGGAGTTCCGGAATGGTCCGGAAGTAAAGAATTATATATAGGAAGTGCTATTTCAGCCATCGGGAGAGTTTCGGGGGTCACCGGTATTGTACCGTGACCACCGGAAGGGTCCCGGGGGTCCACCGGGTGGGGCCACCTATCCCGGAGGGCCCCGTGGGCTGAAGTGTGGAGGGAACCAGCCCCTGGTGGGCTGGTGCGCCCCCCTTGGGCTCCTCCTGCGCCTAGGGTTGGAAACCCTAGGGGTGGGGGCGCCCCACTTGCCTTGGGGGGCAAGCCTCCCCCCTTGGCCGCCGCCCCCCCCCCCCCCGGGAGATCTGATCTCCAGGGCCGGCGCCCCCCCCAGGGGGCCTATATAAAGGGGGGGGGGAGGGAGGGCAGCCGCACCCTGAAGTCTTGGCGCCTCCCTCCCCCTGCTACACCTCCTCCTCCTCCCGTAGTTGCTTGGCGAAGCCCTGCCGGAGCCCTGCTGCATCCACCACCACGTCGTTGTGCTGCTGGATCTTCATCAATCTCTCCTTCCCCCTTGCTGGATCAAGATGGAGGAGACGTGACGCTGACCATACGTGTGTTGAACGCGGAGGTGCCATCCGTTCGGCGCTAGGATCTCCGGTGATTTGGATCACGACGAGAACGACTCCCTCAACCCCGTTCTCTTGAATGCTTCATACGCGATCTACAAGGGTATGTAGATGCATCTCTCTCTCTCGTTGCTAGATGAACTCATAGATGGATCTTGGTCAACATAGGAAAATTTTATTTTATGCAATGTTCCCCAACATACACTTCTCTCTTTTCTCTCATTTTTCATTTTTTTATTGGTGGGCTTCTTGGCCTCTTTTATTTTTTGTGAAGTTCGGAGACTCATCCCAACTTGTGAGGGAATCATAGCTTCCATCATCCTTTCCTCACATGGGACATGCTCTAATAATGATGATCATCACACTTTTATTTACTTACAACTTGATACTTAGAACAAAATATGACTCTATATGAATACCTCCGGCAGTGTACCGGGATGTGCAATGACTCAAGGGTGACATGTATAAAAATTATGAATGGTGGCTTTGCCACAAATACTATGTCAATTACATGATCATGTAAAGCAATATGACAATGATGGAGCGTGTCATAATAAATGGGACAGTGGGAGTTGCATGGCAATATATCTCGGAATGGCTATGGAATGCCATAATAGGTAGGTATGGTGGTTGTTTCGAGGAAGGGTAATGGTTGGTGAATGGTACCGGCGAAAGTTGTGCGGTACTAGAGAGGCTCGCAATGGTGGAAGGGTGAGAGTGCGTATAATCCATGGACTCAACATTAGTCATAAAGAACTCACATACCTATTGCAAAAATCAATTAGTCATCAAAACAAAGTACTATGTGCATGCTCCTAGGGGGATAGATCGGTAGGAAAATACCATCGCTCGTCCCTGACCGCCACTCATAAGGAAGACAATAAATAAATAAATCATGCTCCGACTTCATCACATAACTGTTCACTATACATGCATGCTACTGGAATCACAAACTTTAACACAAGTATTTCTACAATCCACAATTACTCACTAGCATGACTCCAATATCACCATCTCTATATCTCAAAACAATCATAAGGAATCAAACTTCTCATAGTATTCAATGCACTTTATATGAAAGTTTTTATTATATCCCTCTTGGGTGTCTATCATGTTAGGACTAAATTCATAACCGAAGCAAATTACCACACTGTTTAGAGAGACTCTCAAAATAATATAAGTGAAGCATGAGAGTTCAATAATTTCTACAAAATAAAGCCACCGCCTTGCTCTAAAAAGATATAAGTGAAGCACAAGAGCTAAATTGGCTAGCTCAAAAAATATAAGTGAAGCACATAGAGTATTCTAATAAATCACGATTCATGCGTGTCCCTCTCAAAAGGTGTGTACAGCAAGGATGATTGTGGCAAACTAAAAAGTAAATACTCATATCATACAAGACGCTCCAAACAAAATACATATCATGTGGTGAATAAAAATATAGACTAAATTAAAGTTACCAATAGACGAATACGAAAGAAGGGATGCCATCCGGGGCATCCCCAAGCTTAGGCTCTTGGTTGTCCTTGAATATTACCTTGGGGTGCCTTGGGCATCCCCATGCTTAGGCTCTTGCCAATCCTTATTCCATAGTCCATCAAATATTTAGCCAAGACTTGAAAACTTCACAACACAAAACTCAACAGAAAATCTCATGAGATCCGTTAGTATAAGAAAATAAAATCACCACTTTTGGTACTGTTGTGAACTCATTCTTTATTTATATTGGTGTAATATCTACTGTATTCGAACTTCTCCATGGTTCATACCCCCAATACTATTTCATAGATTCATCAAAATAAGCAAACAAAATCCAACTGTTACAGATATTTGACCCAACTTGGTCAGACCAAATATAAGAACTCGGGGAGACCGATTCAGTTCAAATGTAAACGTTAGGAATCTCGGTGTGACCGATGTGCTAGGGCAAGGGCAAAACCTCATCTCAGTGAAGTCGATTGCTTGAACTCGGTGAGACCAATTTCAGCAAAGAGAAAACAGAGAGTTGGTCAAGCAAACTCAGTGGTAACGATTGCTCATTTCAGTGAGACCGAATTGTTACAAAGGTAAACAAAGAGTTCGCAACACTACTAGGGAAAATTCTAGTAGTAGCGCTTGTTTTAAAGCGCAGTAGCGCTTGTACGAGCACTACCACTAAGGCGCTACAGATAACTAGTAGCAGTAGTGCTGGAAAGGGAGCGCTACTGCTATACCTAGTTAGCAGTAGCGGTTTTCTTGGGACAGCGCTACTGCTAGTAGCAAGTAGCAGTAGCGTTTATTCTGAAAAGCGTTGCTGCTAGCTTTTCCTGTATTTTTTAAAATACAACTTATTTTCGTTGTGGTTTTATATACAATACTTTCATCATATGATTTTATGACCATGATTATTTATTATTATAATAGTGGGTAAAATGAACGTGGAGGAGATTCAATTGAAGGCAACATGCGGTGCATGTCGAAAGTACTACTCTAATCCAAACTTGATCTAGTTTGGATTAGTAGTACTTTCGATGTGCACCACATGTTGCCTCCACTTGAATCTAATCCATGTTCATTTCACCTACTGATATATAATAACTCATCATGATCATATAAAAACTTAGCATCATGCATCATCGATCATAGTAATAAATAACTCATCATTGGTATCATAATAACAAGTCATACTCATCATTATCGATCATACAACTTCTACTTGATACCACATCATCATGATAGTCATCTAACCAATCCTACTTAGTTGTTCTTAGCACATGATCATGAGTATTATTAGCTAGGACCTACTACCTTCTTTTAGGTAAAATAGCATAAAAGAAGACAGGCCCTGACTCTCCATTATGAAGAATGGAGATTATCATGCCTCCAATTCTTGACTTTCGTACAGTGTTTCTTCCAAGTACCTCCTTATGACTGTCCATACATTTTTTCCATTCTTTGATTTTCATGTCTTCACTGGTTTTAGAAATCTGATATGGACAGGTGCGATACGTAGGATGACCTGGCTGTATGTTCAAAACATCAAGGAGACCATTCTTATACATCAGATGAGGGACACAATCCTTCAGGATTTCTATTGAAAAACATAGTAATGACATCATAGTTAGCAATGTAGTTAAGTTTTAAAAGAATTTATGCAAAAGATCCACAGATGTCGTCATAGTAAAAAATCTTACCATGGCATCTCCATGGATGTTACCATAGTTCAACACGTGCACTAGTGGCTTGTATTGACCATAATGTGGAGGAGTTTCATAATAGATATTGTAATTCTCAAGATCAGTACAAAATGCGATCAGATGATTTTTCTCCTGATAAGTTAACTCAGAGCCACCGGTGTAGTAGGTTCTGTCTACCATCTTCCGCACATTGTTTGAAGAATGAAAATAAGCTGTCAATGGAAATAAGTTGTCAACTATTTGAAATAAACAATATAAATTAGTTAATAACTATGTTTGAGAAACTCACAGAGCGGTAGAATTGGAAGCGTATCAACATGGACCCAAATGTCCATATTGCCTTGGTCGATGTCAGGATCACCAAGATCCATGGTGACAAGCATACCCTCATAAAAACCATACATCTTGCAAAATGCTTCCCAATTTGTGCAACCAAAATGGGTTATGCTCTCAGAATTGTACAGATTTACTTCAAAATCCATACCATGATGGGTCCTTAGGTGAATTTTCTTCGTTTTGAAATTATCATGGTCTTCAAAATCCATCCTCTCCAAGACATAGCATCTTGCATGGCATGGGATAAGCTACTCGAAATGTAAAATATGAAAATTACACGTTTAAATATTTGAAGTCATGCTTAATTACGAAAAAACACTTGTCGTCGTTGCATACCGTTTCAACATCGAAGATCTCCAGGAGCTTAATGCTGAAGTGCGACCTTCATCCAGGTGAGGCCTGTCGCACAGACCCCAGTCATCGTTGCACCAGTCGCACTCCCCCGGGAGACTTTCATCATCCGATAACAACATTTCCTAGGTTCATAATTCAAAGATTAAACTTGTACAATTCGATATATGTACTACAAAAACTAAATTGGATCATTATTATTCATCACAGGTTGACTATCGGTGTGCTGAGTCTTTTTGTTGGAAACTCTCAGCTCGCGTGGTGTATACATTCGACCGTTGGTGATGATCGCTCCTCATTTCGTCCCCGAGTGAATTACACCAAAATTTCTAGCACACAGGAATGAAGGAGAAGCGACCCCACGACAACAGTTGGGATTTTTCGTCCTCTCATATGTGGTGGAGACTCTCACTCACTGATTCCTCTCTGACATTTGCGACCGTCGGTGATGGTCGTTAATCCTCCTTCCCCTCGTGCATAACAAAGGTCTAGCACCCGGAGAAGAAGGAGAAACGATCCCCATGACAACAGTCGGGCTTCTTCGTCCTCTCTCATATATGGTGGATACACTCCCTCACTGATTTTTCGACCTTCGATGATGGAGCCTCGACAGACTTAAATTCAACCCGAAATGTCATTTAATTATTTTTCTAGGAAATCCAGGCCACTCGATATTTCCTACATATTATAGCACAAGTCATGCCAGAATTCACGGAAAAATCCGACATGACCTTTGCTAAAAAAGGACATATCGAGCGCCTAAAATTTGCCGGAACGGAAATTAATCAACACTCCGGCAAAACATAGGCCACTATAGGAGGCGTAACTTGCAAACATGGCCGACCACTTGGGCAAGCACATATCTTATACGTCTCCAACATATCTATAATTTTTGATTGCTCCATGCTATATTATCTATTGTTTTGGACTATATTGGGCTTTATTTTCCACTTTTATATTACTTTTGGGACTAACCTATTAACCGGAGGCCCAGCCCAGAATTGCTGTTTTTTTCCTATTTCAGTATTTCGAAGAAACGGAATATCAAACGAAGTCCAAACGGAATGAAATCTTCGGGAACGTGATTTTCTCATCAGATAAGACCCAGGAGACGTGGACCCTCCGTCAAGAAAGCCACGAGGCGGCCACGAGGCTGGAGGGCGCCCCCTGTAGGGCGCGCCCCCTGCCTTGTGGGCCCCTCGAAGCTCCACCGACGTACTCCTTCCTCCAATATATACCTACGTACCCCCAACAGATCAGATACGGAGCCAAAAACCTAATTCCACCGCCGGAACTTTCTGTATCCACGAGATCCCATCTTGGGTGCTGTTCCGGAGCTCCGCCGGAAGGGGAATCCACCATGGAGGGCTTCTACATCAACATCATAGGCTCTCCAATGAAGTGTGAGTAGTTTACCTCAGACCTTCGGGTCCATAGTTAGTAGCTAGATGGCTTCTTCTCTCTTTTTGGATCTCAATACAATGTTCTCCCCCTCTCTCGTGTATATCTATTCGATGTAATCTTCTTTTTGCGGTGTGTTTGTTGAGATCGATGAATTGTGGGTTTATGATCAAAATTATCTATGAGCAATATTTGAATCTTCTCTGAATTCTTTTATGTATGATTGAGTTATCTTTGCAAGTCTCTTCGATTTATCCGTTTGGTTTGGCCAACTAGATTGGTAGTTCTTGCAATGGGAGAAGTGCTTAGCTTTGGGTTCAATCTTGCGGTGTCCTTACCAAAGGATGTAAAGGGTTGCAAGGCACGTATTGTATTGTTGCCATCGAGGATAACAAGATGGGGTATTTATCATATTGCATGAATTTATTCCTCTACATCATGTCATCTTGCTTAAGGTGTTACTCTGTTTTCATTAACTTAATACTCTAGATGCATGCTGGATAGCGGTCAATGAGTGGAGTAATAGTAGTAGATGCAGGCAGGAGTCAGTCTACTTGTCTCGGAAGTGATGCCTATATACATGATCATACCTAGATATTCTCATAACTATGCTCGATTCTGTCAATTGCTCAACAGTAATTCGTTCACCCGCCGTAAAATACTTATGCTCTTGAGAGAAGCCACTAGTGAAATCTATGGCCCCTGGGTCTGTTTAGATGTGGTTTTATGTTTTAATTAGTGTTTGTGCCAAGTTAAACCTATAGGATCTTCTTGGTTGATAGTTATTTGATCTTGCTGTAATTTCCAGAAACTTTTGGTTCACGAAAACAATTGTTAAAAATCACCAGAACTTTATAAAATAGTGATTCCAATTGCTGATGATAAATAAACAAATTTTCTAGGTTTTCTTATTTTGGCTGAATTTTTGGAGTTCCAGAAGTTTGTGTTAGTTACAGATTACTACAGACTGTTCTATTTTTGACAGATTCTGTTTTTCGTGTGTTGTTTGCTTATTTTGATGAATCTATGGCTAGTAAAATAGTTTATGATCCATAGAGAAGTTGTAATACAGTAGGTTTAACACCAATATAAATAAAGAATGAGTTCATTACAGTACCTTGAAGTGGTCTTTTGTTTTCTTTCGCTAACGGAGCTTACAAAATTTCTGTTGAGTTTTGTGTTGTGAAGTTTTCAAGTTTTGGGTGAAATCTTTTGATGGATTATGGAACAAGGAGTGGCAAGAGCCTAAGCTTGGTGATTCCCATGGCACCCCAAGATAATCCAAGGACACCAAAAGTCAAAGCTTGGGGATGCCGGGAAGGCATCCCTCTTTAAATCCACTTCCATCGGTAACTTTACTTGGAGCTATATTTTTATTCACCACATGATATGTGTTTTGCTTGGAGCATCTTGTATTATTTGCGTCTTTGCTTGTTAGTTTAACACAATCATCCTTGCTATACACACCTTTTGAGAGAGCCATACATGAATTGGAATTTGTTAGAATACTCTATGTGCTTCACTTATATCTTTTGAGCTTGATAGTTTTGCTCTATGTGCTTCACTTATATCTTTTGAGCTTTATAGTTTTGCTCTAGTACTTCACTTATATCTTTTAGAGCACGGTGGTGGATTTGTTTTAAACAAACTATTGATCTCTCATGCTTCACTTAGATTATTTTGAGAGTCTTAAATAGCATGGTAATTTGCTTAATAATAATATGCTTGGTATTCAAGATTTGTAAAACTTTCTTTTGAGTGCGTTGAATACTAAGAAAAGTTTGATGCTTGATAATTATTTTGAGATATGGAGGTGATAATATCAAAGTCGTGCTAGTTGAGTAGTTGTGAATTTGAGAAATGTTTGCGTTGAAGTTTGCAAGTCCCGTTGCATGCACGTATGGTAAACGTTATGTAACAAATTTGAAACATGAGGTGTTATTTGATTGTCCTCCTTATGAGTGGCTGTCGGGGACGAGCGATGGTCTTTTCCTACCAATCTATCCTCCTAGGAGCATGTGCGTAGTGCTTTGGTTTTTGATGGCTTGTAGATTTTTGCAATAAGTATGTGAGTTCTTTATGACTAATGTTGAGTCCATGGATTATACGCACTCTTACCCTTCCATCATTGCTAGCCTCTTGATTGCCGTGCATTGCCCTTTCTCACATTGAGAGTTGGTGCAAACTTCGCGGTGAATCCAAACCCCGTGATATGGTACGCTCTTTCACACATAAACCTCCTTATATCTTCCTCAAAACAGCCACCATACCTACCTATTATGGCATTTCCATAGCCATTCCGAGATATATTGCCATGCAACTTTCCACCATACCGTTCTTCATGACACATTCATCATTGTCATATTGCTTAGCATGATCATGTAGTTGACATAGTATTTTTGGCAAAGCCACCGTTCATAATTCTTTCATACATGTCACTCTTGATTCATTGCATATCCCGATACGCCGCCGGAGGCATTCATATAGAGTCATACTTTGTTCTAGTATTGAGTTGTAATCATTGAGTTGTAAATAAATATAAGTGTGATGATCCTCATTTTGTAGAGCATTGTCCAAAAAAAGAAAGGCCAGAGAGAAAAAAAGAAGGCCCAAAAAAAGGAAATAAAAGGGGCAATGTTACTATCTCTTTTTCCACACTTGTGCTTCAAAGTAGCACCATGTTCTTCATATACCGAGTCTCATATATTGTGCTTCAAAGTAGCACCGTGTTTTTCATATAGAGAGTTTCATATGTTGTCACTTTCATATACTAGTGGGAATTTTTCATTATAGAACTTGGCTTGTATATTCCAACGATGGGCTTCCTCAAATGCCCTAGGTCTTCGTGAGCAAGCAAGTTGGATGCACACCCACTTAGTTTCTTTTGTTGAGCTTTCATACATTTATAGCTCTAGTGCATCCGTTGCATGGCAATCCCAACTCCTTGCATTAACATTAATTGATGGGCATCTCCATAGCCCGTTGATTAGCCTCGTTGATGTGAGACCTTCTCCTTTTTTGTCTTCTCCACATAACCCCCATCATTATATTCTATTCCACCCATAGTGCTAGCCATGGCTCACGCTCATGTATTGCGTGAAGGTTTATAAGTTTGAGATTACTAAAGTATGAAACAATTGCTTGGCTTGTCATCGGGGTTGTGAAGATGAGAGCATTCTTGTGTGAAGAAAATGGAGCATGACTAAACTATATGATTTTGTAGGGATGAACTTTCTTTGGCCATGTTATTTTGAGAAGACATAATTGCTTAGTTAGTATGCTTGAAGTATTATTATTTTTATGTCAATATGAACTTTTGTCTTGAATCTTTCGGATCTGAATATTCATACCACAATTAAGAAGAATTACATTGAAATTATGCCAAGTAGCACTCTGCATCAAAAATTCTCTTTTTATCATTTACCTACTCGAGGACGAGCAGGAATTAAGCTTGGGGATGCCTGATACGTCTCCAACGTATCTATAATTTTTGATTGCCCCATGCTATATTATCTATTGTTTTGGACTATATTGGGCTTTATTTTCCACTTTTATATTACTTTTGGGACTAACCTATTAACCGGAGGCCCAGCCTGTAATTGCTATTTTTTGCCTATTTCAGTGTTTCGAAGAAACGGAATATCAAACGGAGTCCAAACGGAATGAAATCTTCGGGAACGTGATTTTCTCATCAGATAAGACCCAGGAGACTTGGACCCTCCATCAAGAAAGCCACGAGGGTGGAGGGCGCCCCCCCTAGGGCACGCCCCCCCGCCTCGTGGGCCCCTCGAAGCTCCACCAACATACTCCTTCCTCCTATATATACCTACGTATCCCCAACAGATCAGATACGGAGCAAAAAACCTAATTCCACTGCCGCAACTTTCTGTATCCACAAGATCCCATCTTGGGGCCTGTTCCAGAGCTCCGCCAGAAGGGGAATCCACCAAGGAGGGCTTCTACATCAACATCATAGCCTCTCCGATGAAGTGTGAGTAGTTTACCTCAGACCTTCGGGTCCATAGTTAGTAGCTAGATGGCTTCTTCTCTTTTTTTGGATATCAATACAATGTTCTCCCCCTCTCTCGTCGAGATCTATTCGATGTAATCTTCTTTTTGCGGTGTGTTTGTTGAGACCGATGAATTGTGGGTTTATGATCAAGATTATCTATGAGCAATATTTAAATCTTCTCTGAATTCTTTTTATGTATGATTGAGTTATCTTTGCAAGTCTCTTTGAATTATCCGTTTGGTTTGGCCAACTAGATTGGTAGTTCTTGCAATGGGAGAAGTGCTTAGCTTTGGGTTCAATCTTGCGGTGTCCTTACCCAAAGGATGTAAAGGGTTGCAAGGCACGTATTGTATTTTTGCCATCGAGGATAACAAGATGGGGTATTTATCATATTGCATGAATTTATTCCTCTACATCATGTTATCTTGCTTAAGGCGTTACTCTGTTTTCATTAACTTAATACTCTAAATGCATGCTGGATAGCGGTCGATGAGTGGAGTAATAGTAGTAGATGCAGGCAGGAGTCGGTCTACTTGTCTCGGACGTGATGCTATACATGATCATACCTAGATATTCTCATAACTATGCTCGATTCTGTCAATTGCTCAACAGTAATTCGTTCACCCGCCGTAAAATACTTATGCTCTTGAGAGAAGCCACTAGTGAAATCTATGGCCCCCGGGTCTATTTTCATCATATTAATCTTCCTACGCTTTATTATTGCTTTGCTTTTTTACTTTGCTTTTTATTTTACTTTGCATCTTTATACCAAAAATACCAAAAATATTATCTATCATCTCTATCAGATCTCACTCTCGTAAGTGACCGTGAAGGGATTGACAACCCCTATTCGCGTTGGTTGCGAGGAGCTATTTGTTTTGTGTAGGTATGAGGGACTTGCGCGTGGCCTCCAACTGGATTGATACCTTGGTTCTCAAAAACTGAGGGAAATACTTATGCTACTCTGCTGCATCATCCTCTCCTCTTCGGGGAAAACCAACGCAAGCTCAAGACGTAGCAATATCCTATTTGAGCAACACATGATATAAATGTTTATATCTACATCATATGAGCATTCGAACTTGATGGAGTAGTTTTCCAATTTGAGCATTCAATAAGCAAAATCAAATCGTAAAATAAATTAGTATTCAAATAAGCAAAACTAAATCATCTCTTTCGTCCGTACATCGTCGAATATTATCACTAATACATCTCGAATAGTGATCACTAATACAGCTAAAACTCTAGCGAACAATGGGTATCGGCGCGGGCGGTGGACACCCAAAGAGAAGGAACCATCATAGGACCATAGCTCCAGTGAGATCCCTGAAGAACCTGCCCTCCAACGCAACCATGTAGCGATGGACGTGCTCGTCCTCCTCACTGACACGGTGACGTACCACCTCCGCGGGGTCCTCAAGCCTCTGCACTGTCAGTGGCCCACGCGACTGCCACCAAAGAAGGTTTGGGTCAGTGAAGGGTTGGCTCCTCACCAAGCTGCCCCCCCCCCCGAAGGGAGCACCTCCCAGTACCTGTCCGGTGGAGCCCAGTCCCGGACATAGCCCCTCTGATCAAGCAGGCCTCCTCCGTCGAGTCAACGACGAGGATGTGGGATAGGCATCGTCGACGTCAATGCAGGAATAATTGCTTTAACTAAAGAAATAACAACAAATGTGACACCTAAAACACCTACATTCTATTAACTACACCTAATTAAAAACCTACATTTTGAACATGATTCGATCATAACTAGGGTTCATACTACATTATTCTAAGATTAAACACCTAAAATACCTAAATTAAATCAACAACATGGGGTGGCTGGTCTCACCTTGATTGAGGTCGGAGGGGGTCGGTGACGGGGACGATGGCGGGGATGATGCATGGGTTCCTTTATTTCTGCAAAAACAAAATATAAAAAAAACATTATTATCGTCATCTTAGGACTTAGTGAACTCCATAAGCTACATTTAATTATTCTATTCAAATTTACTTATAATTTCCTATTCTATTCAAATTTACTTATTCAAATTTTCTAAAAATTTCATATTCTATTCAAAAGACCTACATTTACAAAATATTTTCAATTTCATATTTTATTCTATTCAAATTTACTTATTCAAAATTTCTAAAAATTTCCTATTCTATTCAAAAGACCTACATTTACTTATATTTTTCAAATTACTTATTCAAATTTTCTAAAAACAAAATATACTAAAAACCTACATTTACTAAAAACTAAAACCTACATTTAAAAAAAACTAAAACCTATTTACAGAAAGGGGGAGGAGGAGGTGGGAGGAGGCCAGGAGGAGGAGGAAGGAGGAGGAGGTGGGAGGAGGCCAGGAGAAGGATGAGGGAGGAGGAGGGGAAGGAGGATGGAGGAGGAGGAGAGAGCAGGAGAGGAGGAGGGAGGAGGAGGGGCTGCCGGAGAGGGAGGAGGAGGATCGGATGGGCTGGCCAAGTGAGAAGGAGGGAGACGAGAGGAGGGCCGTGGGAGGAGGGAGAGCGGAGGGCGGCGAGAGGAGGAGGAGGGAGGGAGGGAGCGGAGGGCACGAGAGGTGGAGGGAGGGAGGCAGATACCTTGGGGAGTCGGCGGTGACGGCAGGCGACGGTGGCGACGGCAGGCGACATGCAGCGAGTGAGTGTGTGAGGGAGAGTGAGGGACACACGTGGGGTGGGTAAGGTGATCATAGTAGTAGCGCTCTTTAGAAAAAAACCGCTACTGCTATTTAGCAATAGCGCTCGTCAGAGGACAGCGCTATTGCTATGTATACAAGATAGCGCTTTTTAATTAAGAGCGCTACTAGTATACCTACACTGCCATGCAACCATTGGAAACTATAGTAGTAGCGTCTTTTATAATAAAAGCGCTACTGCTAGATGGATAGTAGCAGCGCTCTTCGGTGACAAGCACTAACGTTATTTAGCAGCAGCGCTTTCTTATAAAAAGCGCTACTACTAAGCTCCTGTGTATAAGCATTTCCCTAGTAGTGCAAGGCCATCTCGGTGAGACCAAGATCCGTATCGATGAGGCCAAAGTATTAGGGTCTCTGGCAGTGGCTATGTCAAATGAACTCAGTGGCGCCGGATGGATCATTTCGGTGGGGCCGAGTTTGACTTGGTGTTTTGGACACATGTGAAAGAGAAAGTGGTTGAGGGTTTGGGAGCAATATCACTAAGCACTTTGAGCAAGTAGACCATTAAGCAACACCTCACCCCATTCTAATTGTTTTGGCTTTCCAATGGACTCAATGTGATCTTAGATCACTAAAATGTAAATGAAGAGTCTTTGTCGGCGTCCGGGAACGGGGATACCCAGACTTGCCTGCCTGCGGCCCACGGCATGGCTTCACCAATGGCCCGGTACGGCCCAGCTTCTGCAGCAACAACTCTAGACCATCGCGAGGGGCCAAGGCTTGCGAGGCGGATGACGCCAAGACCTCCCTGAGGGCGGCCTCGCTAGGCTGGCTCCCGAGGAGCGGAGATATCTATGCATGGGGCACCTCACGATGTTCACGTGGCGTGAGCCAGGACGACCAAGGCCAGGCGGGCGCCAGCAGGCGCAGTGTGCCGGTTTCCTCATTGGTGCTAAAGAGGCAGGCGCAGACGAGAAGTTCCGAGGCATCAGACAAAGGTTTCCATATCGGTGCAACAAGACCAAGGCCATCAAGATGGCAGGACGGAGGTCACCACGGAGCCCACAACAGCGTCACCACCAGAGCCTTTGGCAGGCGAAGACCACCTTTTGTCAGGACAACTTGTACTAGTTGTCCCCCTTCAAACTTGGCCGTTGTGGGATCCCTTCCCGCCTAACATTTGGGAAGAGGACCAGGGCCTCTATATATAGGACTAGCCACCATCGTAGGAGGCATCTCATCTTGGATTGGATCCATTGCACCAAGGCCATCTCACCAGCTCATCAAGCTCAAGAACACCTCTCGTCAGGAGGCAGTTCATCCACTGTACAAGTTCTCCTTAGCCCTTGAGGCAATCCACCACCACCACCACACTGGCGTAGGGTATTACACCACACGGTGGGCCGAACCAGTATAAACCACCACGCCTCGTGTTCCTTGGGTCCGTTGAGCTAGGCCGTGAGATCGTTGAGCGAGCGAACTAGAGAGAGAGAGTTATTCGTGCGCACCCCAAGTTCAAACCTCATAAGGGTTTCCCGGAACCCCGAATCCGACATTTGGTGCGCCAGGTAGGGGTTTGCCGAAGTTTTCTCCTCCACTGGTCAACCTTCCATCGCCCCTGGTCCGGATGTCTGATGATCCAAGGACCCACGCCGATCGCTGGGCTGCCTGGCCCGCCCGGGAGCCGCTGACCGCCCAAGAAGACCTCAACTCCTCACTCCAGCGGCTCAAGACCGCCCAACACCCAGGCGCGGGCGACGCGGGCCGGCGCCCTCCGCCCTCGCGCCGCGGTGCATGCGCGCACCACGCGATCTACAAGCTACACTGCAGCAACGACACCACACACCCGACGGGAGCAGGCAAACATGTGAGCCGTGCTCATCATGGCGAGGGAGCTGCTGCGATGTAGGTTGGCGGAGAGCGGCCGTGATGAACTGCTGGAGCGCATCGCCGAACTGCTGGACGCTGCCTGTAGAGGTATGCTGCCTTTCTGCTCCTTGACCACGCCTCAGGTTGTGGCGGAAGCACGCGCGAGACCCCGTCGAGCTCGCGCGCCCCCTGGGGCGTCTGGCGGACCCCTCGACTCCAACGCAGGCCTTGGCGCAAGCCGTCCTGCCTCGATACCGTCACCACCCAGAGGGACAAGTGCTGGCGTTCCACCACGAGGACGCGTTGGGATACCACCCAGCGGCCACCAGGACCAAATGCCACGACTGGCAGCTCAAGGCGCAGGGCACCTGGGCAACGGTTCAGGCAGGGCAACCGCGGATACCTACGTGCCCCGCATGGTGAACCTGGAGTACCTGCCGGGGGAAGACCTCGACCCGTTCCCCGTGCCAGAATGGGTGGGTGGAACGCCCGAGGCACGGGCCTTCCATGAGTCGCCCGGGGGCTTCGCCGACCCCTTCAGCGATGATGACGGCGGGGTACGGCCAGTATCTGAGGAGCAAGCTTATGCTAACCCTGAACTGCAGGAGAACCAGGCCGCAGTAGCAGTTAGAGACCCCAGGGCGGTGGCCCTGCCCCCGGCGGGAGTAGTGCTCTGGGGGCTGCGCGGGAGAGTTCCGGAGCGAGGCCCTCCCCTGCGCCACACAGAGCAAGGCGCTGCACGGAGGTAGGTCCTCTGCCAGGGGAAGCGCCCGTGAGCCTTTCCCCGTGGCAGAGGGCCGTGGTCGCCGAGGGCGCCGCTAGCGTTCCCCTTGCCCCTTGGTCTCGTCCTGGTTTCCGGACGCCCCAATGGTGGTCGGGGGTGGCGCATGGCGGGGCCCTCGCCTGGTGATATGAAGTAAGGCTCGCTCCTCTGAAGGTTTCCGCTCGTGACACTCTCACGTAATATTGAGTGGGGCTGTAAATGCCCCGAAGTCTCCGGAGTGCCTCCCTCGGGCCTCGGGGGCTCTCGCCCATGTCCTAGTGGAAGCACCATGCTCCGCGCTAGCCGTCGACACTGTCCCACAATGACTATGCTCACAGCCAGTGAAAGCAGTTAGCTCCGCGCTGGTGGGAAGACCAGAAGACTAGCTAGGTGCCGGACACGGCCATTTGCTTTCATCCCTTTTTCTGTAGCCTGATTCGCCTCCTTTTTGAGCTGAACTTGGAGTCTGATTTTAGTTGCCAAACGTGGGCGAAGTCTTCTTTGTTCGTTTGGATTTCTTGCATTTTGTTGGCATGCCTTATTTCGGGGCTCACGCCTGCTACCCCACCCCTTGCAAGCGCCTCGCGAGCTGGGGGCTGGGCGTGGTATGCGGGCGTCGACCGCGCTCGGGCAAGCCCGGGCGGCGGGAAACCCCCCAGGACCATTGTGCGCACACCCTGCCATAGTCTGGCATTCGCTCCTCGCGAGGCCCTCTCGGGCGGACACACAGGCTCCTCGGAAAATTTAAAGCCTCCTGAGCCCCCAGAGGGATCCCCTCAAGATAAAGCATGTCGGCAACCACAAAGCTAGCTCAAGGCCCGCTTGGACCGAGGTAAGTTACAGCAGCAATCCTGCTGGGGGGCTCGGGTGCTCACGGCAGTGCGTTTTGAGTCCGGCCTAAAAAAACAATAATTCACATACACGAGGGGCTGCCCCTCTAAAATGCTCTTACACCTTGCGAGGCCATGCCCAAGTCTTTGCGTGCAGGTCCAAGCGAAGGAACGCGGGCTCAATTGGACATGTCGCTTGCAGCATCGTCCTAGCCGCTCTCCTATGCGCTGCTAGCGCTGTCGCTGGCGTCGCCTTCACCGTCATCAACCGCGACGTCTTCTTCCGCCACGACCACCATTGTGTAGTCCTCGGAGGCGAACGCCCTGACCAGGGCGTCCACATTATCGTCCACTCAGCGCGCCAGGCTGTCCCGAATAGCCCTAGGCACTGGGGCGATAGCGGCGTCAAAGTCAAAGTTGGGGTCGAGGTTCTAGAGATTACAGAAGACGCGGGAGAACGCGCGCCCGAGGAGGCCTCGGCTCCTTTCCTCAACAAGCTCGAGAGCCCTCATGGCCCGGTCCTCCAGGTGCGTCACAACTTTGGTGAAGAAGCGGAGATGGCTGGCATAGTTTTCCGCGTGGGGATGAGGAGCACGCTCTTCGCGGACGGCGCCCAGGGCCTGGTTGGCCCTCACCCTAAGGGCCTGGAGCATGGGATCGTGCTAGCGCGACAACGTCTGCCGACAACACGCCTGTTCCCTCTTCTGCTGCGCGAGGACGCAGCAGCAACAATCTGCTGCTGGAGAGAGAGCAGTTCAGCACGAGCGAAGGTCAGGTCGGCCTGGGCAGCCTGCGCTGCTCCGCCTTGTCCAACCTTGACCTGATGTGGTGGTCCTGCCCTCAACTTTGGCCTCCAGGAGCTTCAACTTCAGGTTGTACTCATTGGCAAGATCCACGCGAGCCTTCGCCACCCTACGGTCGACCTCCTCCCGGATACCAGCTTCACGCGCATCGTCGGCGTCCTCAGCCAGGGCCACCTGGCGCTCCCTCGTCTCCAACCGTTCAAGCTCGAGGCTGCACTCTGAGGCCTCCAGTAGCAGCGTCTCCTCGCACTTCAAGATCTCCTTCTCTTTGGAAGGCGCCCCCTCATCGACACCAAGACGGTATTGCGCGCCTCGACCTGCTACTCCTAGGTAGTGTTCAGGTCCTGGAGCTCCCGTTCGAGCTCCTCGGTGACCTCGCGGCGGCGATCGGCTTCCCTGGCCTCTTCAAAGGCCCAGGCGCTGGCTTCGCGCGAGGTCGCAAGGGATGCCTCGGCTTTCACGTTGGCACACTCGCGTTGGAGACGCCCGATGTTTATGGCGACCTTCAGTTGCCAGCCGGAGGCCCTCCGTCTCAAGGCGGGCATCAACATCCACAAGCTCTTCCCCGAGCTGGCTCGGCGCACCCATCGCCTCCCGGAAGAGCTTGTGACAGACAGTGTCGCGCCCGCGCGCAAGCTCAAACGTGTGACTAGGTCCGTCCTCCGCATCAGGGATCATTGAGGAAGCTCGAGGTGACTCGCCTGCTCCTACCAGGGGGCCAGAGGACGGCGCCTTTCCCGCTGCCTTCCAGGCCTCGGCGGAGGCCCTGCGGGGTGGGGTCTCGTTTCTCGAGGACGAGGCCGCCCAGCTGTGGGCGATGGACAGTGGAGGGGCCCTCGGCACACCTTCGGCACCCCAGGCAGGACTGTGAAGGAGGGACAACAAGAACACAGGGTCAGGACGCCTGGTCGGCACGTCCACCTCCTTGCCAGGCCCTGTGCCACGTGCAGCAATTCAGTAGGGGGTACTCAGGGCCAGCAGAGAGTTCGTAGCGGGTGGAGGTCGCTTCTCATGAGATTTTGCTGCTCCAGTCGAAGGGACACTAAAGAGTTCCGGTCAGGAGGAGATGCAGCAATCAGGAAATTACGAAGATAAGGTACTCACTCATCTATGGCAATGTACTTCATCTGCTTCAATGGCCGGTATGCGTCATCACTGCAGCTCCGAGACCCCTTCCTCTTACGGAGAGCTTTAAAGTTCAGGCGAAGCTGGCCGAAGCTCCGGGTGCGATCACCAGTGCCAGGGCTGGCTGGTGTGGCCCCTGAGGAGACGACCTCAGGAGTGTCGGGCTGCATCGACCTTTCAGCCTCCGCCTCGCGACGGCTCACCCGGGCCTCGGGGGCTTCTGCCGCAGGAGCATCGAACAGCGTCAGGCTTCTAGCCACCTCCTCAGGGCCGCTCACCCAAGCCCTAGGGGTTGTCACTTCAGGAGCCCCGAGCGACGCCGTTTCTTCAGCAGCCGCGTCGCTAGCGTTCAACGGCAGTGGCCCCTCTAAGCCAACTTCCGGGGTGAGCGTCACGCTGGCAGCGGGCAAGGGAACCACAAAGATAGGGCTCTCGCGAGGCCCTTCAAGGCCGACCGGGTGCAGTCCCCATTCATCGAATGGGGGCATTTGCCTCGCGAACACCACCTTGTTCGAGCAGCAGTACAAGAGGCAGCCCTCCTCCGGCATATTGGCTGGCATCGGGTCACCCGTCAGGAGCTCAAGTACAGTCCATTGCGCCTCAGGAGGAAGCTCGCGTGTGTGAAGCCTTATGGGGTCCTTGCTGCCGAAGAAGATCCACATTGGTCGAGAGTGGTGCTGGAGCAGAGCAATGCGTGTCGGATTTTGGGTTCCGGCAGACCCTTGAGGTTCGAACACTGGGGTGCACGCGGAGATCCAACCCTCCACCGTTTCGTACCTCGCCGAATCGCAGGGACCTAAACTACTAAACAGAACAGCACAAGAGACACAAGATTTATACTAGTTCGGGCCACCGTTGTGGTGTAATACCCTACTCTAGTTTGTGGCGTGGTGGATTGCCTCTGGGGCTGTTGAGGAACAATCTGAGGAAGAACAGCCTCACGAGGGTCTGTTCTTGGTGGGTGTGATGAACTGCTAGGTGGTGTCCCGTCGCTCTAGCTTGAGGATCGGGTCTCTGTCTTTCTCGGGATGCCGATCGTTTCAATCCCCCTACTCTGAGTGTGGCTACTCCTATTTATAGGCGAAGGCCCTGGGCCTCTTCCCAAATATTGAGCGGGAAGGGCGCCAACAATTGGTCATTTTGAAAGGGAACAGCGGGTACACTTATCCGGACTAAAGTTGGTCCTCGCCTGCCAAAGGCTCTGGTGATGACGCCTGCTTGGGCTCCACGATGACTCCCTTCCAGCCGTTGGGGCTGTTCTTGGTTTTGTTGCACCGAAACGGATGCCTTTGCTTGATGCTCTCGCCTGCGCTTGCTCCTTTTTCACCAAAGAGGAAAGGAGGACGGCTGCAGGCTGGCGCCTCGATCGGCGCCCTTGGTCGTCATGGCTTGCGTCATGGGCACCTGGCGAGGTACCCTGCCTTGAACTCTCCGCCTCCTCATGAGCCAACCTAACGAGGCCGTGCCTGAGGAAGCTCCTGGTCGTCCGCCCCGCGAGGCTTGGCACCTGGCGAGGGTCTTGAGCTTGTGTTGATGAAGATGGGCTGTCCTGGGCCTCCTTTGAGCCACGCCAAGAGCCACAGTGTGCAAGTCTGGGGACCCCTGCTCCTGCAACGCCGACAAGAGCCCGGCCCACGACGCGCCCGAACTTGGCCGAGCAGAGGCGAAGGGCAAGTCTGGCATCGCGGGCCCTAACAGCTTGCGGGCTTGGGCGCCGCGTGGCGGTTGATTGGACGTGGGCGGCACTGTTCCCCCCACGCCTCCTTATTTTGTGCCTTGCTAGGCGGACACGCAGCTGTACACATCCGTTCACCTCTCTGCTGCTCGTGCGCCCCTGTCCTTCCCCCTCTCGAACTCCAGCTTCCATTTTTCAATCCAATCTCAAATCTCCTCCTCCCCCTTTCAATCGCCATGGCTCCGACGAAGAAGGGGAAAGGGAAGAAACCTGTGCCTCTGCCTCGCTCGCCGCCGCCGGCGGCCTCCGCTGTCGACCCGTCGATCATACTCAATCTAGAGGTCTTGGGCAAGGTTAGTGCGGCTCTGGCCACCTCCTTCAACGAATGCGGGAGGACGACGGCTTGGCCCGCGTCCCACTTCTCTATCGACAGGATAGTCACGGAGGTCCGGTATTTTGCTGACGCCCTGTGGGCGGGGTTGGTTCCCCCCTTCTCTGATTTCTTCAATGCCGTGCTTTCCCACTATCAGATCCATATGATGCATCTGGGTCCTGAGTCCATCACTCTCCTCTCGGTCTTCACCTTCATTTGTGAGGCAATGATGGGCATCCTTCCTTCAGTTGCTTTGTTGTGCCACTTCTTCTCTCTGCGCCTTGTCGACCCCACCCAATGCTCGGCGTGCGTGAGCTTCGTCACCGCGCCCGAGACAGCGGCCTCAGGGATTGACTTCAGCCTGCCTCCGCCCGCGGTTGAGTTCCGCGAGAGGTGGTTGTACGTGGATGTGGGGGTGCCCAGCCCCGCTATCGGCCAACCTACTCGCTTGTCCCCAATTCGGGCTGGGGCCAGGAGACGCTTTCAAGCCCTCGGCTCATCTTTGTCTGGCGCCGCTTCGCGTTCCTGAGGTCGCTTGCTGTGACAGCGCCCAAGGTGGTGAAGGAGTTCCTGACGTGTCGCATTGCTCCTCTCCAACGCCATTCCCATCGGATGTGGGCCTTGGCTGAACTGGTGATCGTATGAGGCTTCAGAAGAAGACTGACGCTGGTTACCGAGGAAAGTACTCGGTCCCGACCGTTGGCGACCCCAACCCGGTGGCATCCGACATGGAGGGGCCTTGCTGTACCTCTGCCCGAACAGGGTGATTTTGTGAACCAGATGCCTATCTTCGATGAATGGGGCGCGCCGCTGGTATCGAGGGCCTCGCGAGAATCCAAAGGATGGTGACAGCCCTTCCGGTCGGCCAGCGGCTCCTCCTCAAGTGGCGGGGCAGGGAGGCACGAGCTGCCAGAGGCCGAAGGGACCCCCGCTGGGGTGACAGCGCCGGGCAACGCTCATGAGGGAGCAGCTCCTGAGGCTTGTGCCGCCGCGGCTGAGGGCGGCAGGCAGCCGCCCGCAGCGCCTGTTGATGGAGCCCCCGAGGCCCCTGCTGCTTCTCTTGGTGAGGCGACCGGCAGCGCGCGTCAGGTGGACGCCCCTAACGCAGGTCGCCTCGATGCTTCTCCCTCGCCGCAGGCTGACCCCTACACTCAAATCTTGGGTCGTTTCCGCGTGAACTTCAAGGCCCTCTGGAAGAGAAGGGAGGCCCTGGGCGATGATTACCCTTGTCGCCTGCTGAGCGAGGGAAGTATGCCACTGATGAGTAAGCCTTCTCCTTCTCCAGCTCCTGATTCTTCTGCTGCTTGTACTGATCCTTGCCCTGCAGGCTCCTTCCTGCCGAGTTCACGGAGGCGGGTGAGGAGCCGTCCTCCCCGGCTTCGCCCCCTCCCCCATCCTTGAGTGCTCCAAGCAGCGAAGCCCTTGTGGTGAGGGCGACCGGGGAGGTGAACCGTCCCAAGGCGCGTCGTGGCCCTGCGCGCCTCGCGACCCTTCCTCGCGAGCCTTCCCGTGGCATAGCTAGCCTGCCGTGGGCTTCTCACCTGGTCGTGGACGGCGATTGGCTGAGGAGGGGGAGTGTTGATTCGTGGCTCCCGGCGCCCGCCTGGGGCGGTTGATGGTGTGGAGGACGTGTGCGAGCGCGCCCGGGACCGCCGCGCCCTTCGCCAAGGATTTCTTCGTAGGACGGCTGATGCGGTGAGCCTTCTTGGTGAAGAGCTCGCTGACGAAGACGCGCGCCTTGAGGCCGAGGGCCTGCGCCTGGCCGCAGAGAGGCGTGAGCTGGAGGGCGCTGCCGCCCTTGCGCGCCACCAGCGCGATCTTGATGATGAAGAGGCCAAGGCGTCGCTGGCAGCCTCTCGGAGGCCTGTTCTCGGGCCGTCGAGGAGGCCCGGGCAGCTAACAGGCGGCGAGAGGCGGCGGAGGAGCGGGCACGGGAACTCCTGGCCCGGTGTCACTCACTGGAGGAGCAAGTGGAGCTGCGCGAGGCAGCCCTCACGTCGATGAAGGTGGCCTCCGGCGACCCGGCGGAGCTCCAGAAGCGTGAGGAGGTGCTGACGCTTGAAGCCAACGCGCTGCTGCGAGTACGCAGCGCTTGAGACGAGGGAGTGCTCGGCGACGCGGCAGAGGATGAGGTCGCTGCACGGGAAGCCCGCGTCCCGAGGAGGTCGGACGCCGAGTGGCGGCGGCGCTCGAACCTCGGCGCGAGTTTGAGGAGCGGCTGGGGTTGATCAAGGCCGAGGCTGAGGGCAGGACTGCTGCCTTGAGGGCCAAGCTGGAGGAGGCGACGCGGCGGGCCGATGCTCTTCGGGCCGCCCTCGAGGTGGCGCAGAGGGAGTCCACCACCTCTCAGGCCGAGGCGCTCCTTCTTCGCCAACGGGTGGAGGAGGCCGAGGCCGTCGCGCGCCAGAATGCGGACGAGATGCGTCAGCGGCGAATCCTGGAGCATGAGCACGGCCCCATGCTCGCCACGCTCCGGGAACGAGCCAACGCAGCCTTGGGTAATATCTGCAAGGCGGCAATTGGCGAGCCGCACATGGTTAACTACGCCGGCAACCTTCAGTTCTTCACCGACGTGGTGGCGCGGCTGGAGGCGCGGTCGGTCAGGGCCAATAGGTTGGTGGAGGAGAGGAGCCGCGCGCTGCTTGGGCGCGCCTTTTCTCGTGTCTTCAGCCATCTCCAGGACATGGACCCCCACTTCGACTTTGATGCAGCTATCGCCCCAGTTCCCCAGGCTGTCCGGGGCGACCTGGCGCACTGGGTGGAAGACTACGTGGATGCTCTCGTCCGGGCCTTCGCTTCGGACAACGACGGCGTGGTCGTGGCCGCCGATGAGGACGGCGTGGTGAACGACCCTGACGCCGCCGGCAACCGTTGACGATGTGGCGAGGCGAGGCCAGCGGACGCCAAAGAACGGCTCGGGAGGTGCTCCTGAGGACACATTGGGGGATTTATCCGACTGATTATGTATTGTCCCTGTTCCGTTACCCTGCATGAATAGAACTCAGGTTTTGGCCTGATGGCTGTGAGAGCATTTTGGGAGGGGGAGCCCCTCATGTAAAACTTGTGTTCATCGTATTAGCAGGTGTTACATCGCCCATACGCCCGCGCCAAGTGGTTGGCTAAGCGACGTGCTGGTTGGCTGGTTTACCTTTGTTTCGTACGAGCCCCGAGATAGCCTGTGGGAGGCTGCGGCGATCTATGTGTCTCCTGATCGAATCCGTAGGATCTGCAGCAAAAATCCTCCGGAGAGGACGCGGCGGCGATAGGATGGGCTGTGCGCAAGCTAGGCCTGGCCCGGCTCGCGAGGGGCTCGCGAGGGGAGGCAGCTGAGGCAGAGTGGTAACCGAAACGCGAGAGATTTGCTTGAACAAGACTAAGCACCCCTTCCCCGAACACACGCAAATCTCAAATTCGAATCCAACTTAAATCCAGCGGGGGAAAGCGACAGTCAAATGAAAGGCGAAGAAAGCAGAAGAAAAGCCGCGTCCGGCACCTAGTCTAGTCTTGGACGTTTTCTCACCAGCGCGGAGCTAAGTGCTGCCACTGGGTGTGGGAGGGAGCCCAGGGCACAGGCCGGCACCTCGAGACTCCGGGCGTGTACAGCCCCACTCATTATTACGTGAGAGTGTCACAGGCGGCGAGCTTCACGAGCACTGGGCCTTCTTCACAGTGTGTACCGCCTTGCTTCATATCGCCCAGACGAGGCCCCGCCTTTGCGCCACACTCTAGTGCCATCAACGATGACCCGGAAACCAGGGCGCCGCCGATGGGGTAGAGCGGTCGCCAGCCGGTTCCCCGGCGACACCACGGGTCCTCGGCCGGCAGGCCACGAGGCGCCTCCCTTGCAGAGGGCCTACCTCTGAGAACGCCTTGCTCAACGTTGCGGTGGTGATGTCGGATCTGCCCCTCTCCGGCAGCCCCTGCGCCTCCCGAGGGGTAGGAGGCTGAGGAGGCGGGGCAGCCGCTCGTCGTGGCGACCTGTACCTCCTGCGACCTATGGTTAGCGTATGTTTGCTCTTGAGGAAGTAGCGGTACCCGATAATCGTCGTCCCCGACGTGACCAGTGGGACCGTCTCGAGGCTCCTGGAAGAGCTCGGCTTCTGGCACCTCATCCCCCCAGCTCGGGCTGAGGAGCGAGCCTTGTTCTCCCTCGTGCGGGTGCCCTTGGTCTATCATGTGGGGCACATATTCTTCTGGCGCCGTTATCCCGACGGCCACGCCGTAGTGTTGAGCGTGCCATGCTGCTCTGCCTGATGCCCCCATCGTGGGGTGGTGGTGCGGCGGTCCACCAGGGCCGTGAGTTACGTCGAGTCCTTCTTCTCCGCGGGCCGGGGGCGGGGGCAACCCCGCCGCCGACCCGGTGCTGACAACTTCGCCGGTGTTGGAGTAGCTTTCGAGCCCGCTTGAGACGCGCGAGCCCGTGGCGAGCCGCCTGGGCCCTGAGATGGAAGTTGGGTGCAGAAGGGGAGCCCAGGCGGCGAAGCCAGGAGCTCTGCCACTCGCTCCAAAGGCAAGACGTCGCGGCAGCTCTCCGGCAGCTGCATCGCAGCAGCTCTCGGCCACCGTGAGCGCTGCCTCGAAGTTCGCCTCCTCCCGGCGGGTGTACGGTGATGTGGTCACGCGGCGTGATTGGAGGCCCTTGTTGCCGACCGCGCCGCCATGGGCGTGAGAGCCGTCGGCCTGTCCGCACCGCCGCGGCCCTCAGCGCCCTGCGGCCGCGAGCTGCCTGGGCAGCTGGGTCGCCCGAGGCGAAGCGGCTCTGCGTGGGCGAACCACGCCCAGAGATCTGAAATGCCCGCAGGTCGCGGACATGGTGATGGCGATGCGACGGGACACGAGGTGGCAGAATGTGGATTCCGGCGCACCCCTACCTGGCGCGCCAAATGTCGGATTTCGGGTTCCGGCAGACCCTTGAGGTCTGAATAGTGGGGTGCACGCGGAGATCCAACCCTCCACCGTCTCGTACCTCGCCGAATCGCAGGGACATAAACTACTAAACAGAACAGCACAAGAGACACAAGATTTATAATAGTTCGGGCCACCGTTGTGGTTTAATACCCTACTCTAGTTTGTGGCGTGGTGGATTGCCTCTAGGGCTGTTGAGGAACAATACAGGGAAGAACAACCTCACGAGGGTCTGTTCTTGGTGGGTGTGATGAACTTCTAGGTGGTGTCCCGTCGCTCTAGCTTGAGGATCGGGTCTCTGTCTTTCTCGGTATGCCGATCGTTTCGATCCCCCTACTCTGAGTGTGGCTACTCCTATTTGTAGGCGAAGGCCCTGGGCCTCTTCCCAAATATTGAGCGGGAAGGGCGCCAACAATTGGCCATTTTGAAGGGGAACAGCGGGTACACTTATCCTGACTAAAGTTGGTCCTCGCCTGCCAAAGGCTCTGGTGATGACGCCTGCTTGGGATCCACGATGACTCCCTTCCAGCCGTTGGGGCTGGTCTTGGTCTTGTTGCACCGAAACGGATGCCTTTGCTTGATGCTCTCGCCTGCGCTTGCTCCCTTTGCACCAAAGAGGAAAGGAGGACGCCAGGCGGCTGGCGCCCGATCGGGCGCCCTTGGTTGTCATGACTTGCGTCATGGGCACCTCATGAGGTACCCTGCCTTGAACTCTCCGCCTCCTCATGAGCCAACCCGACGAGGCCGTGCACGAGGAAGCTCACGGTCGTCCGCCTCATGAGGTTTGGCCCCTCGCGAGGGTCTTGAGCTTGTGTTGATGAAGATGGCTGTCCTGGGCCTCGTTTGAGCCACGCCGCAGGCCGCAGGCAGGCAAGACTGGGGACCCCCGTTCCCAGAACGCCGACAATGCGGCACCGGACGAACTCCTTTACCACCATGGGCGCAGTCACCACGAGATCCTTCAGCCTGGTCAGCCGATGCCAGACATGGGCAAGCCGCGGGCCAGCGAGCTTTGCATGCCCCCAGCCAGAGCTGGGAGAAGCTGGTGCCATTGGAAGCAAGAGCAGGGGGCTGAGCACGCCGGCGTCCACAAACACCCACCGCTTCCGGACTCCGCTCACAACCGGCGAGAGCTCGAAGTCGATCCCCGAGCCGGTCGTCGCTGCCACGGCCTGGAAGCTCAAGCATCTCGAGCGCTGCCATGCATCAGTCAGATGCAGCGAGAAGAAATGGCGAAGCAGAGCCACGGATGGAGCAATGCCCACCATGGCCTCACAAACGAAGGCGAAGACGGCAAGGATAATGATGGACTGGGGATCCAAGTGCAGCGCCTTGACTTGGTAGTTAGAGAGCACGACATTGAAGAAGGCGGAGAAAGGGGGAATCAGGCCAGCCCAGAGGGCGTGAAGATGGATGGGGATCTCAGTGGCCGTCATATCAATTGCAGCGCGGGATGCAAGCCAAGCCACTGTTGGCCCCCACTCATTGGATGGCGACGGAGAGGGTTGGATCCTGGTCGGGTCGGAGGAGGAGACCGTTGTGTTCTGGAAGGCGGAAGAGTTTGGGGAGCGCACTGCTAGCAATGGAGGTGGAGCTGTGTAGACAATGGCGGCCACCTAGCCTGGCGGATATCAAGGCCGCATGGGGAAGTGGAGGCGCCCACGTACCATCGATCACCACATGTCGACCGAGGCCGCAGGCGGTTGGGGCCCACGGTGCTCCGCACTTGCCCCTTGGCTTCGCCTAGAATTCAAGTTCGAGCGCGCCTTGGGCCCGGGGCTACTGTTGGCGTCCTGGGAATGGGGGTACCCATGCTTGCCTTCCTGCAGCCCACGTCGTGGCTTCACCAACGGCCCGGTACGGCCCAACTTCGGCTGCAACAACTCAAGACCCTTGAGAGGGGCCAAGCCTCGCGAGTTGGACGACGCTAAGACCTCCCTAGGGGCGGCCTCGCTAGGCTGGCTCCCGAGGAGCAAAGATATCTATGCAAGGGGCACCTCGCGAGGTTCACGTGACATGAGCCATGACGACCAAGGCCAGGTGGGCGCCAGCAGGTGCAGTGTGCCGGTTTCCTCTTTGGTGCTAAAGAGTTAAGCGCAGGCGAGGAGTTCCAAGGCATCAGGCAAAGGTTTCCATATCGGTGCAACAAGACCAAGACCAGCAGGAGGGCAGGACGGAGGTCACCACGGAGCCCACAGTAGCGTCACCACAAGAACCTTTGGCAGGAGAAGACCACCTCTCCTAACATTTGGGAAGAGGACCAGGGCCTCTATAAATAGGACTAGCCACCACCATAGGAGGCATCTCATCTTGGATTGGATCCATTCCACCAAGGCCATCTCAGCAGCTCATCGAGCTCAAGAACACCTCTCCTCAGGAAGCGGTTCATCCACTGTACTAGTTCAACCTTAGCCCTCGAGGCAATCCACTACCACCACACGGGAGTAGGGTATTACACCACACGGTGGCCCGAACCAGTATAAACCTCCACGTCTCGTGTTCCTTGGGTCCGTCGAGCTAGGCCGTGAGATTGTTGAGCGAGTGAACTAGAGAGAGAGAGAGAGAGAGAGAGTTCTTTGTGCGCACCCCAAAGTTCAAACCTCATAAGGGTTTGCCGGAACCCCGAACCCAACAGTCTTGAGCTTTTGCCAATATGTGTCCTTAGCATTTTGAGGGGTCCACATCTCTAGGCCATGCCATGCCAATAATTGAACTTTCTGAAATATGAAACTAGAATGGATATTAGTTCAATGAGCTATATGTTGTTATGAATTATCAAAACCACCCAGAGATTAGTTGCACTTCCAATCTCCCCCTTTTGGTAATTTATGATAACATATAGATCAAAGCTTCGATAAATGATAATATGAATGATATACATTGTTGCTTTGAGAAGTATGTGATAAGCAAGAGCTCCCCCTAAATTTGTGCATTATTTGCAATTTGCTTTTGAATGCAAATGCACAATCGGTTAGGTTCAAGGGTCACTCTTCCATGTCACATACATCTTGGTGGAGCACTCAAAATGATAAGAGTTAAATAACATGCACTCATCACGAAGGGTACAAGTGATTGGTCATACACAAATATTCATGGATATAAGCATGCAAGCACACATTAAGCTTAGTAGGATCAAACACAGGATCACATAAGGGGCTCACGGGCATAACACAAATTGTAGCATAGGAATCAAACAACCGAACGATCAAATTAGCAAGAGAGGCAAATGAAACCAACAAAAAGCAAGACACACTCTCTCTCGAAGCCTGTGATCTATACACTTTCTCCCCCTTTGGCAACAAGTTAGCAAAAAGTTCGAAAACGTATAGTGTTGTACGACACTCTATGCACGATCTTCGGGAACTCCTGAAGGGGTCTTCTGGCTTATTGCCCTGGTGTGCGTAGACAGCATGGAGAGGAGGGCATCTGCAAATGCTACAGCAAAAGTCTGTGGACCTGGAGGGGTTGACACAGGAGGTACAACCGTGGTAGTTGCTGCAGGTGCTGAATTGGTAGTCCTGGAGTCTCTGACAACTGGCACTACTAATGATATTTCTGTCCTTGGCACTCTCTGGAAAGTGTCTGTAGTGGGTCTGTCTTCCCTGTGCTCATTATCCTCTTGGAGCTTCTCCACAATGGTCTATATCTCAGTGACCTTCACATCTAGGTCATGGAATTTTGTCTCAATCATCCTCTCAGGACTTTCCTGATTTTGAGTCAAGGTGGCCAAGCTCTTCTCGATTATCATAGTAGCCTCAAGCAGATAACTGAGTTGATCTTGCTTGGTCTTGAGTAGCATTGTGGAATGATCTAGTGCACTTGCTGCCTTTGCTGCTTTGGCAACATTTGCTCTCTCTATCTTCTCTTGGGCTTTAGCACAAGTAGGATGGGAAGCATCCATGACAACCTCATTGTCCTCAAAGTCTGACCTCAGGGGTAGATGCTCACTATCTAGCTGATATGTCCCAGTTCCCATCTTGGAGTTGATCAAAGTTTGAATGTGGGGAGCATATCCACAATATCTCTTCTGATATACAACGGTGCTCTTCACAAGTGAAGTAGATTGATGGAGTGACCACAGATCATTCTATGATCTCCTGACTTGGGAAAAAGAGTGTGCCTCAATATAGTGTTGATTGTGGTCAAGCCAGCAAGTAGGTAGTATATAGATCCAAGCTTGTGAGTCATCAAGGCTTTATCAGGAATTGGCTTGTACATGTTAGCCATGGAGTTGTGATCCTTTCTAGGCTTAGCATACACATCAATATCATTTTCTTCTTCCTCTGGGGCATTGATCAACTTCGCCCATTCTGAGATAGTTGACTGATATCTTGTTCCTTCTATCATCCATACAATCTTTCCATCAGGATAGAAGTGAGCAGTGGAACAGAATTGCATGATCATCTCATCATTCCATTTTGTCAACTTCTCACCAACAAACTTGTCAACACCATTCATTTTGAATCTCTCACACACACTTGGGAAATAGTCTTCATTGTCATCAATGTATTTCTAGTCAACCCATTTCGTATAAAAAACAATGAGCTTCTTGTCCAATAGGACAGTCTCACAGAAATCCTGTTGTTCCTTGGTTTGGAAGCGATAGTCCACAGCAGTTCTTCTCCTGGTGGCATAGTGTCGGCTTTCTGGGAATGGGGGTCCACAGACTTGCCTGCCTGCGGCCCACGACATGGCTCCTGTAGCGGCCTGGTAAGGCCCACCTTCACCAGCAAGCGCTCAAGACCCTCACGAGGGGCCGAGCCTCGTGAGGCAGACGACACAAGACCTCCTCAGGGGTGGCCTCGCTAGGCTGGCTCGCGAGGAGTGGAGAGATCAAGGTGACGCGCACCTCGTGAGGTTCCTGTGACATGAGTCGTGATGACCAAGGCCAGGCGGGCGCCAGCGGGTGCCAGCGGGCGCGGAGTACCCGTTGCCTCTTTGGTGCTAAAGAGGCAAGCGCAGGCCAGGAGTCCCGAGGCATCAGGCAAAGGTTTCCATATCGGTGCAACGAGACCAAGACCAGCAGGACGGCAGGACGGAGGTCATTGTGGAGCCCACAACAGCGTCACCACCAGAGCCTTTGGCAGGCGAAGACCACCTTTTGTCAGGATAGCTTGTACTAGTTGTCCCCCTTCAAATTGGCCGTTGTGGGATCCCTTCCAGCCTAACATTTGGGGAGAGGACCCGAGCCTCTATAAATAGGACTAGCCACCACCTTAGCAGGGGGATCATTCAGATTATCCTCTACCACACAAGATCATCGAGCTCAAGAACACCTCCACTTGGGAGGATGTTCTTCTCTTGTACTTGTTAATCCCCGGCCTACAAGGCAATCCACCACACCACACTAGAGTAGGGTATTACACCACATCGGTGGCTCGAACCAGTATAAACTATTGTGTCCCCTGTTCTTCGAGTTCGATGTGCTGAGCTTTGAGATTGTGGTGGGAGAGATCTTCGTGCGCACCCCAGTGTTCGAACCTTGAGGGTTTTGCTGGAACCCGAAATCCGACGTTTGGTGCGCCAGGTAGGGGTACGTTGAAGCTTTCCTTTTGTCGATCCTCGCTTCACCTCCTCCACGCTTTGTCCCCATGGATGGCGTTGCTCCTCCGGCTGGGACGATGGACGCCCACGATGGCACCAGGACGCTCAGAGCTTTTGCCCCCATCTTTGAAGTGGGTACAGTGGCCGCCCAAGTTCAAGCCGGAGATGCCGCTGCATTACAACGGTGTGGCGGATCCGTTGGCCTTCCTGCTGGCATACGAGGAGGCCGTCCTGGAGGCCAGGGGCGACGACAAGGTCATGGCAAGCTGGTTTCCCATGGCCCGCACTGGCGCACCGCGCGCCTGGATGTTCACCGTCCCAGGATCCTCAGTGGCATCTTGGGAGGAGCTGCGCGGCCTCTTCGTCACGCGCTTCACGGCACCAGCGCCCATCACCGTCGTTGCCCTCCTCGGCGGCTCACAAGCATCGCCCTCGGACCGTCACACCATGCAGTTCCTTCGTAAGATCGGTGCCGCTTCCGTGCAACAAGGAGCTCCCCCAGGTTGGGCGCCGCCCAAGGCCGACCTCACCTTCAATTCGGGGGATCACCCCGTCACCACCACCAGCTCAGGTGTGCTCCCAATGCTTTGCACACTGTCGGATTTCGGGTTCCGGCAGACCCTTGAGGTTCGAACACTGGGTGCTCGCGGAGATCCAACCCTCCACCGTCTCGCACCTCGCCGAATCGCTGGGACCTAAACTACTAAACGGAACAGCACAAGAGACACGAGATTTATACTGGTTCGGGCCACCATCGTGGTGTAATACCCTACTCCAGTGTGTGGTGTGGTGGACTGCCTCTTGGGCTGATGAGGAACAATACAAGGAAGAACAGCCTCATGAGTCTGTTCTTGGCGGGTGCGATGAACAGCTAGGTGGTGTTCAGTCGCTCTAGCTACTGGTTCCTTGATGAGGATTCAGATCTCATCCCTTCTCTCTCTCTTCCAGCTGCCCTTCTCCCAGATGCCCCTAGCTCTGAGTGTGGCTCCTCCTATTTATAGGCGATGTACAGGCCTCTTCCCAAATATTGAGCGGGAAGGGCGCCAACAATTAGCCATTTTGAAGGGAACAATGGGTACACTTATCCTGACTAAAGTTGGTCCTCGCTTTGCCAAAGGCTCTGGTGATGACGCCTGCTTGGGCTCCACGATGACTCCCTTCCAGCCGTTGGGCTGGTCTTGGTCTTGTTGCATCGAAACGGATGCCTTTGCTTGATGATCTCGCATGCGCTTGCTCCCTTTGCACCAAAGAGGAAAGGAGGACGCTGCGCAGGCTGGCGCCCGACTGGCGCCCTTGGTCGTCATGGCTTGCGTCATGGGCACCTCGTGAGGTACCCTGCCTTGAACTATCCGCCTCCTCATGAGCCAGCCTGACGAGGCCGTGCCTAAGGAAGCTCCTTGCCATCCACCCCGCGAGGCTTGGCCCCTCGCGAGGGTCTTGAGCTTGCGTTGATGAAGATGGGCTATCATGGACCTCCTTCGAGCCACGCTGCAGGCCGCAGGTAGGCAAGTCTGGGGACCCCCGTTCCCAGAACGCCGACAGTATCCCCCGGGCCCACGGCGCGCCCGAACTTGGCCGAGCAGAGAGGCGAAAGGGCAAGTGCGAAGCATCACGGGCCCTAACAGCCTGCGGCCTTGGGCGCCGCGTGGCGGTTGATTGGACGTGGGCGGCACTGCTTCCCCACGATGCCTCGGTAACCACCCGGATTCGACAAGTCCTCGCATGCGAGTCGGTCATGATTACGGTGATCGTGGAGGCCGACGGTTGGCCTTCGCCGGCTATAGCAGGCAACGGCGCGCCCTTCGATCTATCCTTCGCTTCTCCTCCTCCTCGTTTACGTCTGGTTGCCATGGCTCCGATCCGCCCGGTTCTCCACGGAAGAGAAGGAAAGGCTCCTCAAGAGGATCTGACCTGCTCCCCCTAAAAGCGGCTTGCCCCTCAGTGTCGAGGGCAAGAGCGCGTGCCAGGAGGCGCCCATGCCCTGGTGCGTGCGGCCGCCACCAGGGTTTCCTCTTGCCTTGTACGCGCACGTTGGCGGCTCTAAAGGAGGCGGCGCTTGGCAAGCGCCCGCAACGGCGCCGCCCGGCGGCGTCGGCGGTCACGGCAGTGTCGTCTTCCCCACAGAGTCCACGCCGATGGCTCCTGCCGTGTGTTCGTTCTTCGCGTCACCACGCCTCCTAAGTCTTGGATCCGTATTACTTCTTTCTTTGCCTCCGTCGTCCGTGAAAGGAACCCCACAGGACTACAGCTGCAACCGCCCGGCTGCGGCACCCTCGCGACCGGGCGAGAGGTCACGATGGTGCCCGGCGAGGTTTTCATGATTCGAGGCTGGGGCGAGGTCGCCCGGGTCTGCAGGACGAGGGGCGCCCTCACGATCCACCTAGAGTCCGATGGTGCTTCGGTGGTGTCCTTCAAGGTCTTCGACGCGGAGGGTCATCGGCTGGAGTGCTGCCCCGGGAGAGGTGGTCGGGGCCCTGCTGCGGTGAGACAGAGGCCGACCGACCACTCCCTTGGCAGCTCCCCAGGCGACGAAGGCGCCGGAGGATCCAGCGACCCTGCCGAGCTCTTCGCGACGCCGGAGACGAGCGACGACAGCTACGAGCCTCCGAGCCTGCGTCGCTCCCGGAGCAGGGCGGGCTCGTCAGGTCGTCGCCGCCCCTGATCTGGATGGGGTTGGCTCCGGACCGGGTGGCCCACTGTTGATGATGGCGACTGCCGCGGTGGTCCCTGTAGATAGGACTCCTTAGGATTCGCGTCTTTTGTTCCTGCGAGGAGCCAAGAATGTACCCCGCGGGGGCTTGTACGATGTTTGTAGCTTCGTTTGTCAACATGATCCTTATTGTGAGGCAGTGCGAGATGCTCATTCTGTTCTAGCTCAGTTTCCTCCTTTCAGTCCTCACGAGGGCCTGATGCTCTACGCCGACAGGTCCCAGTCCCAAGGTGGCTTTAGCCGTCGCTGGTATGCCAGGTCGCGATGCCATGGTCAAGGCCAGGAGGTGAGCGGCCCGAGGTCCAGTAAGAGCCTCTGAGTCGCGATGCTCAGGGGGTCCCCCTTGGCGCTCAAGCAGCCATCATTCGGTGAGAAAGGAGAGCGATGTTTCTAACACGGGGTTGCATTAAGTGTGGGTATGGGTGTTGCGACAACTAGTGTGTCCGGACGGGTGACTTATCTCGAGGGTCAGGACAATGCCTCCTGGTGCGGCGCTAGGTCTGTGCCTTGGCGGGCGAGAGGTCGCGTGGCGAGGTCGTTTCGTGCTCCTTGGAGGGACCCTGCAGGTTCACCCCAAAAGGAACAAGAGCTCGCCGTGGCGATCGTTAGTCCTGCCATTAGTTGCTTTGGAGAGGCGCGAGGCCTCGCGAGGTGTGTTGGGGCACCCGTGAGCCAGCTGAGGCTCACGGGCCCTACCTCAAAGGCGGGTTGCGCCTGGCTGCAGGCCTTATCTTGAGTGTGTTCACGCAAATTTGGCCAGATGCCGATGCTCTCGTCTTGGTCCGGCTCTCGGGCTGGTCTCGGCCGTCGGGCAGCAAGCCAGGTCAGCGATGCCATGGACAAGACCCGGAGGGTGAGGGCGGAGAGCGATGGGAGACCTGAGTCGCGATGCTCTGGAACCCCCCTTTAACGCGCAAGCTGGGTTAGATGACGAAACTCGTCCTCGGGTCCCGGCTCTCGGGCTGGTCTCGGCCGTCGTGGCAAGCAGTCGCGATGCCATGGACAAGACCAGAGGGTGAGGGCCGGAGAGCGGTAGGAGCCCTGAGTCATGATGCTCGAGCACCCCCTTTAACGCAGCGAGCCGGGTTAGATGTGAAACTCTCGTCCTCGGGTCCGGCTCTCGGGCTGGTCTCGGCCCGGGCAAGCCAGTGTCGCGATGCCGAGGACAAGACCAGAGGGTGAGGGCCGGAGAGCTGGTAGGAGCCCAGAGTCGCGATGCTCAGGCACCCCCCCTTTAACGTGCAAGATTCCGTCACCTAGGAAAAGGCACCAAATAACAAGCATGGTGGAGCGAGGGCATAATCCTAAGGAACATGCAGGAAGGATACATGCCGCTGGGACAGGCCCGAGCGGCTTGGGGATGATGCAGCCGAGGGCGCCCAACAGATAAGCTAATGACATTGAAATTAAAGGGATACATGCATGAGGGGCGGACCCAGCGTCCCGGGAATAATGCGCCCCAAGGCGCCTCCCGGCCTGAAATGAAACTTAAAGATGTCACTGGCGATGTTGGGGATGAAGGGGTGTTGGTGTAGCAGACTCGGTGGGCTGAGGAGCCGACCTCACGAGCCCAGGTGCCCGGGGCCTCCGGGAGGATCCGGAAAGCGTGGCGGCTCCTCATGGGCCATCTCCATCTCCGCCTGGGCTGCGGCATGCACGACCTCTTGAGCCTCAGGATGGCCCTCATGAGATCTGGTGCGCAGCAACCCGCGTTTAGCAGGCCGTGGGGCATGCGACGTAGGCTGTGGGGCGGGCCTCGCAACGTCCCACTCGTGAGGGCCAGAGGCGCTCTTGAGACGCTGCTCGGTTGAGCCTCGGTATGTCGTTGCAGACGTGCAGCCCACCATCCTCGCTGGATGGGGGCCACAATGGTGGCGGCGGCTGCCCCTCATGGCCCTTGACTCCTGTAGCTCCTGAATGGCCTTGCTGACGAACTCCTGAGGGTTCGGCCCTCCTTGCCTTGCTCCTGCTTGCGGGAAACGTGCTTCGAAACACGCCTCCACGTGGTGCCCAAACGCCTCCCTCGTGACCCTGGCGAGGTCGGCGGCCCTCCAGGGGAGAGCCCCCGAGCCCTGCCTGAGGAGGGCGCCGGGCGCGCTTTCCTATGCGATGGAAGGAGGCTCCCCTGGCCCGGTGCGGGCCCTGAGGGGCCTGTCTCTTGAGGAGCCGGGCCGGTCGATGTCTTCTTCTTGGGTGCGGCCTCGGGAGGCCTCCTACTACTGTGGTCCGAGTCTTCTAGCGATGCGGCCTGAAAGGCTCGCTCCAGGGAGCACACTGCGTCTCTCTCTTCACAGGGCACCGTGATGACCCCGCTGCTTCCTGGCATCTTGAGGACGTTGTAGCCATGGTGGGTTACGGCCATGAATTTGGCCAACGCTGGGTACCCGAGGATGGCGTTGTACGGCAGGCGAATGTGGGCGATGTCGAAGTTGATGAGCTCGGTGTGGTAGTTGTCGCGAGCCCCGAAGGTGACAGGAAGGCGGACCTGCCCGATCGGGACCGTGGAGCCGTCGATGACTCCGGAGAAAGGCTTGGTTGGCTGAAGCTGACTGTAAGGCACTTGAAGATTGTTGAATGTCTCCGCAGACGGACGTTGAGCCCTGCTCCGCCGTCGATGAGGGTCTTGGTGACCAGCACGTTGCTGATGATTGGGGAACAAAGCATCAGGAGAACTCCGGCTGTGGCTGCGCACTTGAGCTGATCCGCTGAGCTGAACGTGATGGCGCACGCCAACCACCTGAGAGGGCGCGTGGCCTCGAGCTTGGGAAGGATTTCATTCACTTCGCGGGCGAACTGCTTGAAGATGCGCTGAGAGGCTGGGGCTTGAGCTCCGCCCAGGATGCATGCGATCGCACGCGCTTCCTGGAAGCCCCCAACCCCCTCGTCCTGATGACGGTCTTCAATTCTCCTTGGCGAAAGCGGCAACGGAGGGAGGCCTGCGTTCCCCTGCGGGCGATCCTCGCGAGGCTGATCCCTCCAGCCTTCCTCGCGAGGCAGGTCTTGCCAACGGTCCTCACGAGGTTAGTCGCGCCACCCTTGGCGCGGGCCGCGGTCTTCCCAGCGTCCTGCATTCCTTCCTCCTCCTCGGCCGTAGCCCCGGTCGCTGCGCTCGGGGCGTCTGCCGACCCTTCCTTCGCGTACGGCCCGGAGCTCTTGGCATTCATTGGTGTTGTGGGTGTGGAGGTCGTGGTACACGCAGTACCGGCTGCCCTTGGAGGACTCGGGCTGATCTCTGCCTCGCTTGGTGTCTGGTTCGGCCGCTGATGCGGCAGCCCCTTGGCGCTTCACGTCCTTGGCCTTGGACTTCTTTTCTTCGGGATCCGCGGCAGGCAGCTCGAGGAGGGAGAGGCGCCCCTCCTCAGCCCTGGCGCACTTGGTCGCCAAGTTGAACAGCTCCAAGGAGGTGCACAGATCTTCATGCATCGCCAGCTCCTCCTTCTTCTTGATGCCGCACATGCCGCCGGAGAAGGCAGAGATGATGGCCTCCTCCGTTACCCTGGGGATCTTGAGGCGCGCGTTGTTGAAGCGCTGGATGTACTTTTGCAGGGTTTCCCCTGGCAGCTGGTTGATTCGGCGCATGTCGCTTCCGGCGGGTGGCCGGTCGCGAGTACCCTGGAAGTTGGCGATGAAGCGGGTACGCATCTCGGCCCAGGAAGAGATCGTGCCTGGGGCCAGATTCAGAGCAGTGCGGGCTCCGTCCTTGAGCGCCATGGGAAACCAGTTTGCCATGACCTTTTCATCCCCGTTGGCAGCCTCGATGCCTAGCTCGTAGAGTTGGAGGAACTCCGTAGGGTCAGCTGTGCCGTCGTAGCGAGGAGGTAGGTCTGGCTTGAACTTGGCGGGCCACACGACGCTGCGCAGCTTGGAGGTGAAAGCGCGGCAGCCCGCCGTGGCCGCGGGGGGCCTCGGACGGCAGAGAGCTTGGTCTTGCGGGCCTCCTGCGCCCGTGGGGAAGCGGCAGGTCTTGAGCGTGCCGGGCGGGAGCGCTCGGGCAGCTTCTTGTGGGCGAGGAACTTCTTGACAGCTCTGCTCTTGTCGCGCCGGCGCCTAGCGGAGCAGGTTCCACCCAGGGGCCGCGCGCCTTGGGGCCAGGGCGCCTTCTTGAGGAGGAGGCGGCTGAGGCGCCCCGGGAGCTTCATCGCCCGTGCGGGGCGGGGTGCGGTGCAGCGAGACGGACGGCGCGGGGGCGCCTCCTGCAGCGCGGACGAGCTCGGCGACTCGGTCGAGCCATTCTTCGTAGACGTCGTCGACGGGGCGGTAGCGCAGGAGCTCGTTTGTCGCGATGAGTGCAGCTCGGGCCTCCATGGCCGGGCGGGGTGCGCGTGACGAAGAACCAGCGGGGGTGAGCGAAGGCGTGGCAGTGCGGCCATCCTGCCTCATGGACGGGTGCTGGGACGATGCTTGCTGCTCGTTCCCCGCCGGGCCGGTGGCGGCGTTGACGGCAGGTGACGGGGAACGACGAGGGCGCCCGCCGACGGGAGCTGTCTGGGCGACATGGGAGGCGAGGGCGGCTTGGCGCTCGGCGCGGGCCCGACGGGCGTCAGACATGGTTGCGGTGGTCGGGGAAGAACGAGGCGACGAAAGGCAGATTCCGGCGCACCCCTACCTGGCACGCCAAATGTCAGGTTTCGGGTTCCGGCAGACCCTTGAGGTTCGAACACTGGGGTGCGCACGGAGATCCAACCCTCCACCGTCTCGCACCTCGCCGAATCGCTAGGACCTAAACTACTAAACGGAATAGCACAAGAGACACGAGATTTATACTGGTTCGGGCCACCATCGTGGTGTAATACCCTACTCCAGTGTGTGGTGTGGTGGACTGCCTCTTGGGCTGATGAGGAACAATACAAGGAAGAACAGCCTCGCGAGGGTCTGTTCTTGGCGGGTGCGATGAACAGCTAGGTGGTGTTCAGTCGCTCTAGCTACTGGTTCCTTGATGAGGATTCGGATCTCCTCCCTTCTCTCTCTCTTCCAGCTACCCTTCTCCCAGATGCCCCTAGCTCTGAGTGTGGCTACTCCTATTTATAGGCGAAGGCCCTGGGCCTCTTCCCAAATATTGAGCGGGAAGGGCGCCAACAATTGGCCATTTTGAAGGGGAACTGCGGGTACACTTATCTTGACTAAAGTTGGTCCTCGCCTGCAAAGGCTCTGGTGATGACGCCTGCTTGGGCTCCACGATGACTCCCTTCCTGCCGTTGGGCTGGTCTTGGTTTTCTTGCACCGAAATGGATGCCTTTGCTTGATGCTCTCGCCTGCGCTTGCTCCCTTTGCACCAAAGAGGAAAGGAGGACGCTACGCAGGCTGGTGCTGCGACTGGCGCCCTTGGTCGTCATGGCTTGCGTCATGGGCACCTTGTGAGGTACCCTGCCTTGAACTCTCCGCCTCCTCATGAGCCAGCCTGACGAGGTTGTGCCTGAGGAAGCTCCTTGTCGTCCGCCCCTCGAGGCTCGGCCCCTCGCGAGGGTCTTGAGCTTGCATTGATGAAGATGAGCTATCCTGGGCCTCCTTCGAGCCATGCCGCAGGCCGCAGGCAGGCAAGTCTGGGGACCCCCGTTCCCAGAACGCCGACACACACCCACCATCTGCAACATAGCCGTTACCAAGACGCTCATCAACGGCAGGCCCGGACTTAATGTGCTCTCCGTGGAAGCTTTCGGCTTGCTCCATGTGCCGCATGAACGGCTTCATCACACCAAGCCCTTCTACGGAGTCGGCAGCGGCTCCACCAGCCCCCTGGGGCAGATCCGCCTACCTGTGACCTTCGACACTCGCAAAACCTACTAAACCGAGCTCATCAACTTCGGCATCGCCCGCATTGGCCTCCCATACAACGCCATCCTCGGGTACCCGGCCCTGGCTCAATTTATGGCGGCAACTCATCCAGCCTATAACCTCATGAAGATACCCGGGAGCAAGGGCATCCTCACATTGGCTGGAGACACCAAGGAGGCTCTGGCGGCGCTCAAGCTTGCCCTCAAGGCCGCCGTGGTGGTACACCCGGCCAACGAGGCCACCCCCGGGGTAAAGGGGGCCGCACTGGCGAAAATGTAGTAGTTGTTCACTCAGGATCGAGCAGAAACAAAGCAGGTACGGGTTGAGGAGGATGGGCCCTCAGGAGCTACCTTCACCATAAGTGCCAACCTCGACCGGGACCAAGAAGAGGCGCTGGTGAAGTTCCTGTGCACGAACAAGGAGGTACTCGCCTGGGAGCCCAAGCAGCTGGTAGGGGTCCCAAGGGGAGTAATCGAGCATCACTTAAGGGTGTGCCCCAATGTGCGCCCTGTGTAGCAGAAAGCGCGGCGATAGTCCACGGAGAAGAAGTCCTTCATCATCCAGGAAACCCGCAAGCTGGAGGTAGCAGGTGTCATTCGCGAGGTCCGGTACCCGTAGTGGCTGGCGAACCCCGTCGTCGTGCCAAAGAAAGGCGGGAAGGAGCGCATGTGTGTCAACTTCACCAACCTCAACAAGGCCTGCCCCAAGACCCGTTCCAACTCCGCACATTGACCAGATTGTTGACTCCACCGCCGAGTGCAACCTGCTATGCTTCCTGGACGCATTCTCGGGCTACCATCAGATCAACATGGCAGTGAGGATGTGGAGAAGACGGCTTTCCTGACCCCGTGTGGGGTGTACTGCTACACTTGCATGCCGTTCGGGCTGCGCAGCGCGGGTGCGACCTTCTAATGGCTGATGCACATCGCCCTGGGCCAGCAGCACGGGAGAAACGCTGAAGCCTACATCGACAACATCATGGTAAAATCTCGGGAGGCGAGAACCTTGATTCAGGACCTGGAGGAGACCTTCACAAGCCTGCGCCAGGTGGACCTGAGGCTCAACCCAGAGAAGTGCATGTTTCGTGTTCCCTCCGGTAAGCTGCTGGGCTTCCTCGTATCCCACAGAGGGATCGAGGCTAACCCGGAGAAGGTCAAAGCGATAGAAGACATGTGGCCACCGCAAACTCTCAAGGAGATGCAGAAGATTGTGGGCTGCGTGACCTCGCTAGGGCGCTTCATCTCCAAGCTGGGGGAGCGCGCCGTGCAATTCTTCAAGTTGATGAAGAAGAAGGGCCCGTTCGAGTGGATCCCGGAGGCCGACCTGGGGTTTCAATACCTCAAGACATACTTGACCAGCCCTTCGGTGATGGTGGCGTCTCGTCCCCTCGAGCCCCTGGTGCTTTACCATGCCACCACTCCCTATTCCGCCAGTGCGGCGCTAGTGGCGGTCCGGGAAGAGCGCCAGGCCAAGAGTCTATCGCGCCGTGCCGCACCTCCGGCCAGAGCGGTACAACACCAAGAGGATACCGCAAAGGTTGCAACAACGCCAACGAATGATCAGGCTCAGCAAGACGGCTTTCTTGGGCCTGGAGAGGCCTCAATGGGAGACCAGGCTCCTGGGGTCCCATCACCTCAGGAGACGCCCCAACCTCCGGGAGAGGCAGGCTCCATCGATGCTCCCGCCCTCATCGAGCACCAAGTGTACTTCGTCATCACGGTACTGCGGGATGCGAGGGCACGGTACCCCATGCCTCAGAAGCTCTTGCTCTTGCTCTCGCTCTCGGTGGCCTCGCGCAAACTGTGTCACTACTTCCAAGGTCACCCCATCAAGGTCGTCTCAGCCTACCAATTGGAGAGGGTACTCCAGAGCCACAACACTGCTGGAAGAATCACCAAATGGAAATCGAACTGCAGGCATTCCAGCTAGAGTTCAGCACAACCAGAGTTATCAAGGGAGCCACGCTCACCGACTTCGTGGCAGAATGGACCGACAACCCGGGGCTCGAAGCAGGCGAGGACCGATCCCTCTCGCCGAGAAGTGAAGCGCGAGATGGCTGGGTCATGTATTTCGATGGCGCGTTCGCACGCCAGGGCACGGGGGCTGGAGCAGTGCTCATCTCGCCCACTCAGGACAAGCTCTACTATGCCGTGCAGCTCTACTTCTAGTAGGGCAAGAAGGTCTCCAACAACATCGCAGAGTACGAACGCCTCATCACTGGCCTTAAGGCTGCGGTGGCCCTGGGGGTGAAGCGCCTCACCATCAGGGGCGACTCGCAGCTCCTCGTCAACTTCTCCAACAAGGTATACGAGCCGAGGGACGAGCACATGGAGGCATACCTCGCGGAGGTGCGCAAAATGGAAAAGCAGTTCTTGGGCCTAGAATTGCAGTACGGGCCCCGGGGCACCAACAAGGAGGCCGACGACATCGCCAAGAGGGCATCCAAGTGCCAGCCCCAAGAGCCTAGCGTCTTCGAAGAGCGGCTCTTCAAGCCTTCAGCAGCACCTCCGCCTTCCAGGCCGGCGCCGCCTCGGGAGGAACTCCCTAGCCACCTACCTTGGGAGCCCCGGCCTACGGCCCGACCTCGGGAGCGCGCCTGCTCATGGCGCTCGAACCTCAGGAGGGGTGATGGACCAAGGAGTTCAAGGAATACCTGGTGCAAGGAGTGTTGCCGGAGAAAGAAGAGGATGCAGAGCGTGTAGCCCAGCAGGCTACGGCATATTGCATTCAGGACATTGAGCTTTACAGGAAACGATCAACTGATGTTTCTTTGTGGTGCATCTCCAGGAAGCAAGGGAGCGAGCTGCTAGCTGAGATACATGCCGGGGACTGCAGGCATCACTTGTCGTCGCGCACCCTGGTCGGTAAGGCGTTCCGCAGCGGGTTCTACTGGCCCACGACACTCAACGACGCGACTGAGCTGGTGAGGTCCTGCGAGGCCTGCCAATTCCACGCCAAGTAGATCCATCAGCCAGCTTAGGGCCTCCAGACCATCCCGCTCTCATGGCCATTCGCGGTCTGGGGGCTGGATATCCTAGGCCCGTTCCCTCGAGCGCCTGGGGGCTACTACTACCTCTATGTCGCCATCGACAAGTTCACCAAATGGGCGGAGGTGGAAGTCATCCGCACCATCCTGGCCGGATCAGCGGTCAAGTTCATCAAGGGTCTCGTGAGCCAGTTCGGGGTCCCCAGCCGCATCATCACCGACAACGGCTCACAGTTCACTAGAAATCTCTTCAAGACATATTGTGCTAACCTTGGAACGCGGATCTGCTACGCTTTAGTGGCACACCCCAGGAGCATTGGCCAGGCCGAACACGCCAACGCGGAAGTCCTGAGAGGCCTCAAGACCAGGACCTTCAAGAAGAAGCTCAAGGCCTGTGGAAGGGGCTGGCACGACGAGCTCCAGTCCGTGCTGTGGTCCATCCGCACCACCGCCACCAAGCCAACAGGCGAGACCCTGTTCTTCCTCGTCTATGGAGCAAAAGCGGTTCTCCCTCACGAGGTCAAGCATCGCTCCGCGCGGTTCCTGGCATTTGATGAGACGCAGCAGGATGCCATATGGGGATGGACCTTGTGTTGGGGAAGGAACGCCGCCATGAACCCACGCTCCGAGCGGCAAGATACCAGCAGGCGCTGCGACGGTATCACTGTCGCAGTGTCCGCTCCAGGACGCTCGAAGTGGGCGACCTCGTCCTAAGGCGGGTGCTCTCCAGGGAAGGGCTGCATAAGCTCTCGCCCATGTGGGAGGGCCCGTTTAGGGTTGCCCACTACTCCAGGCCTGGCGCCGTGCGCCGGGAGATGCAAGACGGGGTCCCCATCCAGAACGCCTAGAACATCCAGCTCCTTCGGATGTTCTACCCATGAAGCAAGGCCCAACGCCTATGAAGCAAGGCCCAGTGCCTGTGAAGGTCTCCGCTCGTGACACTCTCACGTAATAATGAGTGTGGCTGTACACGCCCCGGAGTTTCAGGAGTCCCACCCTTGGGCCTCGGGGGCTCCCTACCACGTCCTAGTGGCAACACTTAGCTCCGCGCTGGTGAGAAGACTAGACTAGGTGTCGGACGCAACTTTTCATTTGCTTTCTGTAGTTCGTTTGCCCCTTTTTATGGAATTTGGAGTTCTCGTGTTCTCTATCAATTGCTCAGATGGGTTTTCCTTCCCTTTTGCTGCATGTTCGCTCGTTCCTTGTTTTACGCCTGGGAGGGCGGCAGTTGCCCGACGCTCTCCCTCGCGCGCCTCGCGCGGGGGCTCGGCAGGTGTCCGCGCATGCTGGGCTAGCCCAACCGCGAACACACCTCGCCGAAGCTGTGTCGCTCGAAGAGCTCCGGCTCTGCTAATCTTCGCAAGGCGCCCTCGATTGAGCTCGTGCTTGGCGCTCCCTCCTACCTCATGGGTACCGCGACAAGGTGCACCAGGCCATGACTAGCCCATAGCTGGGGCCTCGCATAGAGAAGGATAAGCACCCAACGGATGACCTAACAAAATTCTGCAGCCTTACGGCGACTCCCGAGGTCAACAGCTCCTGAGCCAGCGGCTGGAAGGTGTCAACAGGTCCCGGAAGCTACACCACGAGACGCGAAACAGCCCCGGGCTCACCAATTTAAGTTATCCCCCTGAACCTACATGAAGCACGAATGCCACAACACGGCGCAGGACCAATAAACATAGCATAGCGACTTGGAAATCACGGTTCGTTACACGCCTCACAAGGCCCCATACTTGTTTGTTTTTGAAATGCAGGAAGAAAGGAAAGAGCAAAACAAAAGCGGCGCGTGCCTACGCAACGGTTCGCCCTCGGCGCCCTCCTGAGCTCAGCAAGACCCCTCCTCGCGCTTCACTGAGGCGCGGCGACGAGACGACCCGCTACCACCCTCAAAGTAGGCACGACGGCGTGGCGGCTGATCGTAGCCACCGCTGTTGGAGTTGTCGGTGGAGGAGGGGCTACCGTAGCTGGGCGAACCACGGCCGGCGCCGAGGGCGAATGCACCTTCACCCTCGTCACGGCCGTTGCCAAGGCCGAGCACCTCGCCTCTATTGTTGTCCTCGGGGTAGCATCCGATGCGGCGACCATCTTCCCCGAATACCCTCGTCACGGCCATTGCCAAGGGTCGCGTTGCCGTCATACTTGAAGTGGAGGGTGCACCGCCTGCATAGGCCGCGCGCGCGGGCGAACGTCTGCCAACCGCGGGCTAGGGTTGCATTGCCCGCGATGGAGACCTCCACCACGACGCACGAAGCCTTGCTGCAGCAGCCGTCCGCCTGCAGCCAGAGACCGCCTAGACCCATGGACGGCAGTTCGCTAGCGAAGGGGTGCGGGAGCTGAAGCCAGGTGCCGGCCGGGTTCTCCGACCACACGACGAACTCCGGCAGCACCTCCACCGTGTGGAAGCGCGGCCGGGGAGGCCGCGCAACCATGGTGCGCCCCCCCTCCATCGACGGGGCTACCACGGCCTGGGCGGCTCCCGCAGCGCGAAGAGGAGCCGCCACGGCCGCGAGGGGCCACGGAGGGGGTCTCGACGTGCTTGCGTGGGCGACCGCATCCCCTCTTAGGCGGTGGCGTGTCGGGCCCCTCCTGGCGGGCCTTCCCTTTCTCTACGGCCGAGAACCTCTTCACTGGCGCCATGGATGTCAATGCTAGCAACAAATCAAGGAAGAAGAAGCAAGCGGAACGGGAAGAGATGGGCAACGGGGGGCCCCCTCCCCATTTATAGTAGGAGAAGGCCAACCGGCGACCCCCACGATCACAGGTAATGATGGTTTTTCTCTACATGCACCAGGGACTCGTCAAGTCGGGCAGTTGCCGAGGCAGCATGGGGAAGCGGAGACGCCCACGTTCCGTCAGTCGCCACGCGTCAATCTAGGCCACAGGCGGTTGGGGCCCGCGGAACTCCACACTTGCCCTTTGGCCTCGCCTCGAAGCCAAGTACGAGCGCGCCTTGGGCTCAGGGGCTACTGTTGGTGTTCTAGGAACGGGGGTCCCCAGACTTGCCTGCCTGCGGCCCACAGCGTGGCTCCTGCAGCGACCTCGTACAACCCACCCTTACCAGCAAGCGATCAAGACCCTCACGAGGGGCCGAGCCTCGTGAGGCGGATGACACAAGACCTCCTCAGGGGCAGCCTCGCTAGGCCGGCTCGGGATGAGCAGAGAGATCAAGGCGAGGGGCACCTCGTGAGGTTCCCGTGACATGAGCTGTGACGACCAAGGCCAGGCGGGCGCCAGTGGGCGCCGAGTACCCATTGCCTCTTTGGTGCTACAGGGGCAAGCACAGGTGAGGAGTCCCAAGGCATCAGCAAAGGTTTCCATATCGGTGCAACAAGACCAAGACCAGCAAGACGGCAGGACGGAGGTCATCGCGGAGCCCACGACGGCGTCACCACCAGAGCCTTTGGCAGGCGAAGACCACCTTTTGTCAGGATAGCTTGTACTAGCTGTCCCCCTTCAAATTGGCCGTTGTGGGTTCCCTTCCTGCCTAACATTTGGGGAGAGGACCCGGGCCTCTATAAATAGGACTAGCCACCACCTTAGCAGGGGGGTCATTCAGATCATCCTCTACCACACAAGCTCACCGAGCTCAAGAACACCTCTCCTCGGGAGGCTGTTCTTCTCTTGTACTTGTTCATCCCCAGCCTGCAAGGCAATCCACTACACCACACTTGAGTAGGATATTACACCACATTGGTGGCCCGAACCAGTATAAACTCTTGTATCCCCTGTTCTTCGAGTTCGACGTGTTGAGCTTTGAGATCGTGGTGAGTGAGCGAGCTAGGGGAGGGAGAGATCTTCGTGTGCACCCAAGTGTTCAAACCTTGAGCGTTTTGCCGGAACCCGAAATCCAACATATAGGGATCTGTCTGTCTCCATAATCTCAAAACAACATCCTTCCTTAACTTCATATTCTCTACCACAGGATGATCATCACTATGATCTGGGATCTTGGGCTTGAGCTTTCTGAGCACTTGTGGCTCTTCTTTTTCTTGAGCTTCAGGCAGTAGGGCCTTGTTCTTTTCAGCAGCAAAAATATTCCTAGTTGACCTCTTTGGTGCAAATGGCTTGGGGGCTTGAGCTTGAGCTAAAGTCTTGGGGGCAGACTTGGGCTTAGATGGAGCAACCCCAGTCCTAATGGCATCCCCCATAAGCTTCTGAGTCTTGGTAGGAGGTGCAACAGGCTCTTCCTCCTCCTGTTCTTCCTCATCACTCCTTGTCATAGCAGGATGTCCAAGCACTCTGGCAATGGTTGTCCTCGCTCTCTTCTTTTTCTTTCCATCTCTAGCTGCCTCATCTTCATCTGACTGCTCAATGGTAAACTGAATATTCTCTTGAGTTGGAACTTTCCTGGGTTTCGACATAGGATCTCTCCTAGGTGGAGCTTTCTTCTGCATTCCAGGCTTTGTGGAAGCGACAAAGATACTCCTTTTGAGCACCTTCTTCTTGGAGGTCACTTCCTCCTCAACAACAAAATCTTCATCCTCAGATTCCGATGTCCTTTTCTTCCTTTGCCTAGTTGCTGCCTTAGGCAAGTTGTCGGGAGTGCTTCTGCTTCCATCATCATAGCTGCTAGAGGGACTAGTGCCCTCATTGTGGTTGAGCTGCTCTTCAGACTTATTCTGACTATCACTTCCGTCTGACATTGCGGAAACTGACCCTGTCAATAGTTGGGTGTAGATAGAGTAGATGGGCATCACAAAGCATAGCTTATTTTGCAAAAAATTAAGACAAAAACTTAACTTTATTTTCTGCAGAATGCATTTCGGAGCTACCGATTTCACAAACTCCGTGACACGAAGCACACACAGAGTATAAACATGTAGTTTCGGTCAGACCGAAATACAGTTTGGTGACTCCAAGATGCTAGGGTTTCACAGAGAAAGTGACTTTGGTCTCACCGATCAGTACACTTTGGTCAGACCGAGTTGTACTTGTGCAATGGCCAGGGCCAATCGGTGTGACAGAGGTCCTCGGATCGGTCGGTCCAAGATGGGTTTGGCGGAAACCTAACCCTATGTTTTTGCATGAAATCTATTCTACAGAATTTGTTTGGTGGATAGATTGATCTCATACATGGGAAGAACAATGGCAATGAAATTTGTGCAAGAATCGGAGCAATAGAAAGCACAAAGTGTCAAATCCGTACCCTAACTTGGCGATGGACTTGCTACGGTGGCAGCGACGGCGGGGATTCCATTGATGGCGGTGGACACCAGCGGCAGAAGGTCACTGGCAACGACGTCGACGATCCAGAGACCAAGGGGGCGGCAGTGTTGGGAGGCACGGTCGAGTGGTTTGAAGGAGTTTCCAAAATTTCAACCCGGGATATATATACCCAATCGGTGTGACTGAGTGGAACAACTCGGTGGAACCGAGATGCAAAACTGCTAGCAGTTGCTGCAACTCGGTGTGACTGAATTGTTCTAATCGGTTGCACCAAGATAAAACCTAGATCAACTTAATGAGTTTGGTGAGACCGAGTAGGAAGGATTTGGTCTGACTAAAAGGCATTAGGAGGTTTTGGAAGTTAAGCACTTGACGGATCGCTGGCTCCGAGTACTCCTCACCCGGAGGGTCCGAAAGTGACTTGTTCAAACTTTGTGATGTAGCATGAATAGAGTTTGAGACGAGAAAAAGCATAGATAGCTAGAGGGAGTACTTAGGCATTCTTTTCCATCCATTTGGCAAAAAGAAAAACCAAACAATCAAAACAACAAATGGATGTCCTCGAATGGAGAAAATTATCCAACCACCACTCTCACAAAATAATATAGCAAAAAAAACAAACCCCTCCTATATATATATATATATATATATATATATATATATATATATATACTCTAGCATATATCAAGCAATTGGTGGTGACTAGGTCATCTATATATGAGTATATTGACTTAGGAGTCAAATTATAACAATTGATCATAGGTCATACTCATCCTTTAAGCACGAGTGGGTTACCACTTTTACATAAAGCATTGTTGTGTTCACACCATTAGAGTTGCTTTTGCCCAATTCTTAGAGCAAAGCTCACCCTAGATGTGATATCCCCCTTAGTGGGATGAACTAACCTTGGGTTTTGTCGATGATGACTTCATGTAGGTGTTGAAGATGTGGATGCTCAATGTTGATGTAGACCATTCGGAGCAATCAATTGGAGTGAGTTGCACTTTCAATATCTACACGGGTTAGCCCCACAAGGAACATACAAGAATATCCATAGACATAGTGTGAGACACACATATGATGATGTCCATCAAAGCATTAGGTTATTGTCGCGGGAAACCATGGCCACCTATGGGACCAGTAGGCCCCTTGCTGGTTTGGCAGGGGGACGTCGCGTTGCACAAAGAGCAGACGAGTGTGGGGCAGCACGACAGAGATCACACATCCAATTTTACCCAGGTTCGGGCCACCTTGAGGCGTCAAACCCTACTCCTGCTTTGGTGGATTGATGGTGGAAAGGTGGTGGTGGAGCGTAGTACACTTTCCTGGCAGGGGTTGCCTCAAGGCAGCAGCGACTACGCGTGTATGGGGGTGAGTTATCCAAGCTTCTAATCCTTGCTACAGTTGCCATGGGACCCCTTTTATAGGTCAAGGGGTTACCACAATGGCAAAGTAGTCATTACGCACTGATAAGATAGCAAACAAACCTATCATACCTAACTCTGCAGGTTGATAGGGCACATTAAATGCACCGCTCAACGTCACATCACTGGTTGCCATGCAAGGCTTGCCGGGCCATCTTGCCAACTCCACGCCTGCTCCCTTAACACGTCGCAGGACGGGTCGAAGTCTTCAATCTTGTATCTTCATAGTCCAATCGTCCGGCCAAAGGATACAGTCCGGCTGTCCGAGGACCCCCTAATCCAGGACTCCCTCACCAGGGCCCCTATAAATAGGACTAGCCACCATAGTAGAGGGGGGGGCTCAAGCCATTCAGATCATCCTCACCCACTCAAGCACAAGAACACCTCAACCTCAGGAGGCTGTTCTTCCCTTGTAACTATTCATCCTCAGCCCAATAGGCAATCCACCACCACCACACTGGAGTAGGGTATTACACCACAACGGTGGCCTGAACCAGTATAAATCTTGTGTCCATTGCATGGCGAGTTTGTCAAGCCTAGCCTTTAGATCGTGGAGTGTGTGAGGGCGCTATCGGTGAGGGGGAGATCTTCGTGCGCACCCTAGTGTTCGAACCTTGAGGGTTTTGCCGGAACCCGTGATCCGACAATCTGCTTAGTTGATGATGGTAATGCAGTTGTCGTGGCTGCCGGCGGCGGGGAAGAAGATCAGAGGCGGCAAAAGACAGTCTGGAGAGCGGATCCCTGCTGTGGTGAACCCTTCCGTCGTTGGAGCAGCTGAGCTGGGTGGAACTCTGGCCTTGTGAAGCGTGACAAACAACACAAGGTTTTCTTTGACACATATCTGTAACAGAAGTAATTGTGTAAGGGCTTGTTTGAATTTGAGGATTCTAACAATGCAAGGATAGGAAATAGACAGGAATAGGATAGGAATGCACGTGCAAAACAGAGAATTTAAAAACACAGGATTTATGCCAATCTGGGTGTTTGATTCACAAGAATTGGGATATCACAGGATGCAAAGAAGCAAGGTGAGATTAAGTCAAACCACAAGAAAATATACGGTTATAATGCTATTATGCTACTATCTCTTAGTCTTGTGCTTCATGAATAGGAATTTGAAAAGGAGGACAAGTGGAAATTAAAATTCCTACGGTTTTTCTTTCAAGGAGACTCTAATGGAACAAATCCTACAGTTTTCCTTTGCTCCATTCCTTTGAACCAAATTCATGAATAGTAGTACCATAGGAAACTTTCCAATTCCTATGTTTTTCCTTCACTTTTCCTTTCAAGCACTGGCGATTCTAGTAGGCAGGCTTGAGCAAGGAAAAGCCTACACTCAAAAAGTATTTTTGTGCTACTTCTATTACTTTGGACCCGAAGCCCTTTGCCCTACTAGCTCAACTCCCAGGCCCATCGACAAATGCACAGCTCAAACGCGCAGAGATTAATAATGATGGCGTTGAGGAGAGTCCATCACGGATAGCTAAGTTGCCTGGTACCTCACTGCTTGTCATATAGTAGGAGAAACTAACCGTATTTCACGTTACTGCGTGTGCTCAATGGACAATATATATAACACGTAGAGTAAAAAAGAGATGCAACAACTGTACAACCTCTTTGGTGAAGCCATGTCGATCTCAGCATGATTTGGTTGGTCGGTGAGGATGATCCGGCTGACTTGGCTGTAGGAGGAGGGGAAGAAGATCTTAGGCGTCTGGAGATGGAGCCGAGTACTTGCTCATTGTGATGGAGGGTTTAAATCGTTGGAGCAGCTCCGATGAGTTGTCTGATTTGAGGCTGAAGCAGGACAAGAGAGACAATGTTAACCTGAGTGGAATTCTAATAGCATCTCCAATAGATGATGTAAAATACATAACCACAAAGTGCTAGATGTAAAATACATCAGCCGCTCATCTCTGAACTTAACTGTCGAAACTGAATTTAACTGTCAAAACTGAACATAACTCTCGAAACTGAATTTTTCTATCGAAACTGAATGCACTAGTAGTAGAAAAGCAGTAGCAGCAGCAGCAGCGCGTGTGAGAGCCGGGGCATCTGGTCGTGTAGCAGCATCAGGTGAGGCTACCCTGAGCCGCCAGCCACCACCGGCCAAACTACCGCCCACCGCCGGCCGGTGCACCGCCCTGCCCGCTCCGAAACCACTCCCCACCGCCGATCCGCCGCCGCCCCGGCCATCCCTCTAGCCCCCCCCCATGCCGAGCTTTTTCTCCGGCGATCCCCACGCCACCGCCCCACCACCACCGGTGACCACCGACCCCACCCTGAACCCTAAGATAGATACTGGGGTACCTCTCCGGTGAGCCCCCCTCCCTGTTGCGGCTGGTTCTTCCTTAACTCCGGTGAGCCCCCCCCCATCCCCTGAAAATTGACTGACCTGGAAGTCGATTCAGTCGACTGAAGTGTAGCTAAATCGGAGCAGCATCGCTAGCAAGAGCAAGAGTAGACCAAGCAGGGGACCGAGAGGAAGAGCAGAGCAGCAGCGCAAGCGAGAGCTAAAGTAGCAGCAGCTCCTACTGATATGGACGTCGCCACCGAGGGAGCGACACCGTGGAGGAAGTGGCCGGTGATGCCGCCATGGATGCAGTCGTGCCATGTCGGCTCGGGACCGAGCGCCGGCAGTACCCTGAGATCGAATCAAGAAGAAAATGTGGTGATTAGTGTACAACCTAATTGGTGGCGCCGATTAGGCCTCAGCTTCATCCGAGGAAATGGTGATGATGATGCTCTGGTGCAGGTGAAGATGGCAGTGTGGGAATGGAGGTGGCGCAAAAGACGAGGGGAACGTCAGGGCAGCTCCTTGGAGGTGGAGAGACGGGGTGGCTGAACTAGCGGGATGACGAGATCGACAACGGATCCTCATCCGGTATGGTGGATGAGGGACGTCGAGGTGTTGATGTGGACGACGTTGTTGGGAAAGAGGCTCCGGCTGGGTGGCGGACGGAGGAGGGTGTGGGGCTTCGCGGGTTTTCGCGGCCTCGGTGTACGAATGGGTGGGCAAATGGGATGGGAGTGGGGAACCATGGCTTAGGGACGCGCTTGTCCAAAATGCGGGGTAAGTTATGAAAGTACCCCCACCGATTTGACCTAGGCGGTTCTTTCGGTTCAGGGGTATCACGGGCATTAAGATGTCGGGATTTCACAGGAGGTGGGAGTTTTCGCACGCGTTGTAGTTTTGGAATAGCAAGATGAGGGTTGAGATGGAGGGAGTTGTCGGAGCACAATGAGACAAAGATATATCTTAAATATTTCGGGGTAACAAGGCGCGGGTTGAAGAGGCGGGAGTTTCCCAGAACGATAGACACAGACGCTAGCTTGAAATTTCGGCATGACAAGGCGCGGCTTGAAATTTCGGGAGAACAAGCTTAACGTGTACCCAAAAAAAAGATAATTCGCACCTCATCACTAGAGAGAGCTATGTCCCATTTTACTATATTACTAGAAATGCACTCAAATACAACAAAAAAACTAAAAAATCAGGACAACAAACATAACGTGTACAATACCAAAACAATTTGCACTTTCCTCAACAATAAAAAAACAATGTGTGTTGTCTAGCATATGGACTAAATATGGGTACATTTTCCCTGTTTGAATGGGATTGTACTCGGGTTAGTTATACAACCACCTAAATATTATCTTCATAACACATGAGATGAATATAGGAGAAGTAAATTCCTATATAAATATGAACTACATGTACATACGATCTCAAATTCAAATATATGTATATATTTTATGTTTAATTCAAATCATAGTACATGAATGCTCTAGCTACATGTTCGGAATCTAAACCATGTATGATATACTACGTACAATGTGTTTAACAAGCACAACACACACACACAAACACCATTTAGACTAGTAAGGTACACGTGCATTGCACATATGAGATTTGGCAACCAAATTATGAATAAATACCACATTATAGCATGTAAGCTTTGAGTCATATATGCATGATGTAGATGTTCGTTTAATTCTTATAGTTAATTTCATTCAAAATCATCTAGTTTTTATAAGAAAGCTAATCTATTTTAAGATTCATTTAATTGTGCGTTGTAAGGCATAAACTAAAAACAAATAATGGCAAATCATGTAGAAAAACATTTGGGCAATTCTGATACGGAAGATTATAGAATAAAGAAGAAGTGCTTGTGTTTTGAGGTTTGCGCATTATGCTGAAGTTCAACCATGGAGTCTTCTATGTTGTACATGTGGCAAAATCTGGTGGAATCTAGATGATATCCAACGGCCAGTTGTGCTCAAATTTGCCATCTCTGCACCATCGGATTGGCCTCATCCAACAACCATCTTTCAAAGTTAAAGTTATCCTCACACTATATAAAAAATATAAAATATAACATATAGGCGTATAGATATAGATATGTGATGCGAAAGCCACCCATCATCTCCAATTAGAATAATGTGTCCATGCATGGATGCAATGTGGCCAAACGATGTCTGCCATTGATATCTCAAATACAAATCAGTCTGGCCTTGTTCAATGTGTATATAGTACAACATGCTCATTTCCAAACCACACCACGCATATCTTAGTTATATTCATGCATGCATGGGTTTAAAACATCATGATCTCTTATTCAAATATTTGAATTCTACTTTACATTGATTATGTCGTCACCTAATCTTTTACACCCACACAGTCATCTTCTCTTTATAATTGTACCGTTTACTTTCTCTCGTGCATGCATGCACACGCAATACCAGTCGGCATTATCCATCACACACATGCAATCTTTTCTTCAGGTCGGTCTCCCATGCATGCGCGCGCGCACACACACACACACACACACACACACACACACACACACACACACACACACACACACAAACCCCTCCCCCTCCGCATCATACCGGGCATTCTTTATCTCTCACGTGCATGCGCAACGATCGATGTTCCTCTATGTGTGTGTATATGTAGCTAGGTCTTTCACAGTTTTCCACACAAACCGATCAATCTATATATCTAGTGAGGTCTCACCCTCTTTCCCACGTCCACATCGATCAATCTATACCTCTCTATATAGGATTACATAGCTAATACACCCACATTAATTATATATCCAACGTCCCCCTCTCATCATCCATGCCTCCACTTCATCTCTCAGACGCTCGCACAGTGGCGAACACAGGGGCAGCAAGGGCCCTCCCCCCCTAACATCACTATATATCGAGGCTAATATGAATGTGGTCATTAGACAATTGCTGGTAAAATGGTTTAAGTTGATGAATTGGCCCTCCTCGTACAGGATTAGCAATGCTTGGCCCCTAGCTCATTTTTTTTCATGGCTCCGCCACTGCTGGCATAGCAGTATGCGTTCTCGCCCTCTCTTCAAATATCGATCTCGCACTTGTGCACTCCTTCATAGTCTCCCTCCACTTGGCCCCTCGCACCATCGTCTAGCCCCCCACGGATTTTTAGCACATGTACAATCTAGCAGACTCCATGGTTGAACTTAAGCATAATGCACAAACCTCAAAACACCAGTGCTTCTCCTTTGTTCTAGAATCTTCTGTATCATAACTGCCCAAAATTTTTTTCTAGTTGAATTGCCATTATTTGTTTTTACTTTATGCTTTACAATGCGCAATTCCATGAATCATAAAATAGATTAAGGGCTTCTTTGATTCAAAGGATTCTCAAAGGAATTTTGGAGGATTCTAATCCTTAGGAATTTTTCCTAACTTGGTTGTTTGATTCATAGGATTGTAAACCATAGAAAATTTTCTATAGGATTCATTTGCACTAGATTTCATAGGAAACATCCCATCCACTCAAACCACTTTGAAAGAATCCTGCGTTTTTTCTATGCACAATCAAACACTCGTACAATCCTGTAGGATTCAAGACGACATTCCACTCTAATCCCATGTTTTTCATATTCCCACGTTTTGGAAATCCTATGAATCAAAGAGGCCCTAGCTTTTTTATAAAAACTAATTTATTTTGAATGAGATGAACTATAAGAATTAAACGAAGGTCTACATCAAGCATATATGACTCAGAGCTTACATGCTATAGTGTGGTATTTATTCATAATTTTGTTGCCGAATCTCATGCGTGCAATGCGCGTGTACCTTACTAGTACTTCGAATATGTGCAAACACGTAAATTAGACTTCCAATGGCACGCTACACAGTGTCTCTCTTACAGTTCATGAAGCTACGTGTCACATGTGGAGGCATTGTCGCGACCTCCTTGTGTGGATTGATTAGAGTGACGTGCTGCTGCTTCCAGAAGAATGTACTCGTCCCCTCTGAGCCACATTGGCGGTACATGCACGAAGCAAAGATGTGCACGCACGCCACGCACACACTCATTCCCTCACACGCACACGCGGGTACATGGGGCTACGCATTTTTGTACGAAGATCCACCCCATGTGATAATTTGACGCGTGTAAAGTCCTTCATTTCATTGATGGTCAATTAATACAGCACATGCAAATTGAGTGGACGTAGGGCGGAAGAAAGACATTACTACTCCATTGCACGCATGCGAGTAGTTAAATCATGGGGTGCCAGTACTTCCATTTGTCTCCTTCATATTTTGTGGCAATTTTTGACCATATTTGTAAGTAACATAATATTTATGCATGTCATAAAAAGTGGCACAAAAAAGGGGGCCAATAAACCAGGACACATGTAGCATGATCGATTTTTGCCAGGGCTACTGTTGGTGGCCTTTGTATTTAAATATGGATGGAGTGGAGTATTAGTATCTTTATCTTAGCCTCGTAGGGCTCTCCCAGCGCCTAGGCTCGCCTCCCCGCCTCATCCACCGGATCCCGCCATGGAGGATCTCGCCATGGATAATCCCTTAGATCCCAGGATCCCGCGGGCTGCCCTCTCGCTGCGGCCCGCAGCACTACCGCCTTTGAGCGAAACCCACATGTGTTTTAGAGGGCATCCATTGCTCTGGAATCACAGATCGGTGGCGCTGGAGGACATGCCAGGGCTGCATTTCAGGTGGTGGGCAGCAAGGGCATATCGGATTGAGGAAGCATCGCATTGATTGGAGAGAAGTTCCAAGGAGCTGCGCCTGGCGTAGCACAAGGCGGAGGCGCAAGTCGATCTCAGGGGAGAGATGCTAAGGAATGTCAGCATCTGGCAGCGTCGTGTTGATTTCGAGCTAGGGCTAATGGCAGAGATCATATTCACGGAGTCGACTGCAGAGGAAAGAACGTGCATGCCTGCGCAATGGCATGAGCAGCCGGTGCAACTGTTCAAATGGGCGGTAGGAGAAGGAAAATCCTGGGACCAGTTGCGGCGACGCCGCTGGGCATGCATCGTAGGCAAGGTGAACTGCCCTCCTTCCCCGTCAGCGATGCAGTGACCTAGTCGGTTGCTGCTGCAGTGAACTTGCAACGCTATGTCGGTTTGCAACCTTGACAATCACTCCATCTATATGTATTGTTTTCCTGTAAAAACTACTTGGTCGTTTGAAAAAAGATGGTAATTGATTTTTCACTAGTTTTAGATGCTTTTTCGTGATAATCAACCGAAGCCACAACCAGAAGTCTCCATCGCGCAAGTACTTTATGGTCGGTCGCACCAACAGACGGTCCGTCGGACCCGCGTCTCACTGAAGGGACACGCATCGGCTTGGTATGACATGTACGACCAGTTACATCACTGACTTGTGCGAACGCATTTGAGAAGTGTAGTACTCCCTCTATCTCAGTTTACAAGTCTTGCACGTGTACCTAGGTCGTTAATTTGACCAACTTAATAAGAGGCATACATTATGAAAACTATATCATTAAAAACTTCAAATATTCTATTTTTAATGATATATTTTTATGTTAAACAATTTATGTTCTACTAAACTCATTGGGAGTACTTGAAATTTATGTTCCACTAAACTCATGGGAGTTGTTTCGGGCCTCGAAACCAAAACCGTCAATTAATCTTTACCTTGTTCCCATCACATTCGAAAGTACTAGTGCTACAATTAAGTGCAAGCCTGCTCACACCTACCAGTACGTACCAAACCTGAACGTGTTCCCACTATGCAGGTTTTAGTACTAGCGCTAGTACTTAGGTTACAAAAAGGGGAACTACCTAACCAAAAATTACTCTACCTTCCTCCTCATAAGTCCAACTTCTTCGTCCGTCCTTGCCATGGACGGTGTGCAGAGCTCTAGGTCGAGAACTAATCGTAACAAGGGAGCGGCAACCAAGGCTGCAGAGAAAAAAAGAGGGCTCACCGCCACGCAGAGACCTCGAAAGATCTCTCACGGGCAGGTAATGGCTCCCATGAGCGCCCTAGCCGCAGAGGCAAACATGCTGAGCTGGCGGCACAGGAGTCGTTATCCCTTGATGTCATGCCCGATCAGCTCAATAAGCACCTCAATAAGGAGAAGGAGTTCATCCACGGCTTGGTGGAGCTGCTGAAGGAGAGCCTCGACGACATGCCCGCTGAGCTCAATGAGCAGGTGGAGTTGACCGCCAGCTTGGTGATGCTGCTGAAGAAGAGCATTGCCTTGGAGAAGAAGGCAACCGGCGAAATCCTGCAACTTCGGGAGGACAAGGCGAAGCTCTGCCACGAGCTCGACCTGCTGAAGGAGGAGAACGCCGGCTGGAAGAAGCTGCATAAGAATAGTAGTTCCTCGATGAAGATGCTGCAGGCCCTCGTCATGGAACAGAAGGAGGAGTTGGCGAAGCTCCGCATCGAGCACCCGGCTGCTGTCAAGGTACGTAATGCAGCCGTGGAACAGATGATGAAGGCTCGCGTCGAGAAATCCCGCGTCATGGACGTAATGAAGAAGATGGCGGAGGAGACGCGCAAGGAGATGGAGGTCATGGAGGCGATGAAGAAGCAGTTACGACTCCGCGGCCAGCAACCCTTCATGTAGTGAGAGCAGCGCCCCAGACTTGTGTGTGCATCTTCCTTCTTTTTTTGGGGGTGATAATCTTCCTTCTTATTTTGCTCCTGTGTTTCTTCTTTTGCTTCGGGTGTTTCACCGCACGTGTCACCTTCTCTGCATGGCATGAATAGAACAATGCTAAAAATGAGATGACTAGGAAATTAGATCATTCTTTATCGCCAATAGAACAATGCCTCTTGCTAGTAATATATGATAAGAGTAGAGTGTCGGTGTCAAAACCGGCGGATCTCGGGTAGGGGGTCCCGAACTGTGCGTCTAAGGCGGATGGTAACAGGAGGCGGGGGACACGATGTTTACCCAGGTTTGGGCCCTCTCGATGGAGGTAATACCCTACTTCCTTCTTGATTGATCTTGATGATATGAGTATTACAAGAGTTGATGAAAGTGCAACTATCCCTAGGTGGTTTTGGTAATTCATAACAACATATAGCTCATTGAGCTAATGCTATTCCAAGACTATTGTTTCAGGAAAGCTCAATGAATGGCATGGCATGGATGATGAAAGTGGATCCCTCAAAATACTAAGGACAAAGGATTGGCTCAAGCTCAAAAGCTCAAGACTCTTCATTTTACATTTTAGTGATCCAAGATCACATTGAGTCTATAGGAAAAGCCAATACTATCAAGAAGGGATGAGGTGTTGCTTAATGAGCCTCTTGCTTCATGTGCTTAGTGATATGCTCCAAAACCCTCAACTACTTTCCCACATCCACAAATGACCTAAACCTAAAGCCAAAATCGGTCACACCGATTCTTTCTATCCGGCGCCACCGATTCCAAAAGTCATAGCCACTGCCACAAACCCTAAGCAAATCGGTATTACCGATAGGGATCTCGGTCTCACCGAGATGGGGTTGCAATCTCTCTATTTCCCTTCGTCGTAACGTTTCGGTCTAACCAAAGTGAGCGATCGGTCCCACCGAGATTGCAATGTAAACTCTCTGTTTCCTTTTTGTAACATTTTGGTCTCACCGAAAAGAGCAAATCGGTCCCACCGAGTTTACTCCGACCAACTCTGGAAAGCTTATTACCAAATCGGTCTCACCGAGTTGTGTAATCGGTCTCACCGAGATTACGTTATGCCCTAACCCTAACCGAATCGGCCTCACTGAGATGCATGTCTATCCCACCGAAAATCACTAACGGTCACTAGGTTTACTAAATCGGTCCGACCGAGTTTAACGATTCGGTCCCACCGAGTTTGGTAAATTGTGTGTAATGGTTATATTTTGTGTGGAGGCTATATATACTCCTCCACCTCCTCTTCATTCGTGGAGAGAGCCATCAGAACGAACCTACGCTTCCAGCTTACCATTTCTGAGAGAGAACCACCTACTCATGTGTTGAGACCAAGATATTCCATTCCTACTGTTGGGGATACAACTACTGAGCGTGAACCGCCCCGAAGGGGCCGGTTTACCCTCGTCCATGATTCAGGCCCACGGAGGAGGCCTGGAGCCCAGAGGCAAATTAAGGTCCATCTATGTAAACCGCCTTAGTATTGTAACTTGTTGTAAGTTAAGAAAGGAGAGACCGAGCCGGACGCTTGTATGAGCCGGATCGGGACTTCAGAGACCGGCCGAAGCGTCAACCCGTGTATATAAGGGGACGACCGGCGGCGAAGTTAGGGAGAGGATTCGAGGCTAAGGCAAAGCTATTGCTCCTTAGTAGCCGAAATCATATCAATCACATCACAATCGACGCAGCGAGCTTTTACCTTCATCAAGGGCCGAACCAGTATAATTCCCGTGTCTTGTGTCCGCTTTAACCCCTCTAGGTTAACCCGTACGATGGCCCTACGACTAAGTCCTTTCATGAGGACATCTGCCGTGACAATTCCACGACAGTTGGCGCCCACCATGGGGCTATCGCACGATGGTTTGATGATCTTAGAGGGCAAGTTGAAGGACTCGAAGGTTATGCGATGGGCGGATGACTAAGAGTCGTCGCGGCAAGCTCTACATCGACGATGCGGATTGGGGCCCGAGGCCGGCTCGGTCAATCTGGTACCGGGTCCCCTTCGGCGGCATACACGTGTTCATCAGCCAAGATCGGCGAGCAGGGCCTGGGCGGACGTCTGCACCGACCTCGTCGAGACGGCTCGTGAGCGAAGAAGAGTCCTGCCTCGCTAAACCGGGCGGTCGGGCATGTTTTCGTGGGAGTCGTCCACAGAGGCTGCGAGACGGATCAGCATCTGGTGACGAAACTGTTGTCTACTCTGGCGGCGAATCGTCGGCCGGAGAAACCGAATCTCTATACCGGCTGCAAGATGGCGGATCGGGGGCTGTTCCGACGGTGAGAGTATTCCGGATCCCTTCGATCTACCCAACCGGGTTGGGATCTTCATGGCCGGTACGCAGGCGGCGCTTCACTCTTCGACCGCGGCGCCCCTGGTCGCCGGTTCAACAGCGGTGATGGCAGCCGGGGAAGGAGGCCCAGAGCGCCCGCCGGCTCAAGTTTTGTCAGAGCTTTTCGACGCGTTGGCTGTGCTCATGGCAGAGGCTAATCCACTGGATCAGGACACACTGGCGGAGATTGCAAAGGTGAGAGAACAGATCACTAAAGCTAAAGCGGACTGGCAGCAGCGGACGTGAGGATGGCAGCGTGAGCGGGCCGCTTTGGATGCGCAGGCTTATAGGCTCATGCTGGATCAGAGCGCGTCACATGAAGTCATGAAAAGGAAGTACAGGTCCCGTTTACCTTCGGTTTTCGAGGGAAGAGAGCTTTTCAATACCCCAGGGGCAGGGACCAGTAATCCGCCACCGGTGGTAAACCGGCCGGAAGCACCTGAGACGGCCGCGCCGGTTCAACCCCGTGTGATAGATCTACCTCGCCATCATACCGGCGCACCCCAAGCCGTGCAGACACCTCCGGGTCACTACTCCAACCTGATGGATAACCTCGTGGCGGCTGCGGCGCGGTTGAGGCGATTCAATTGAAGGCGATTCACCACGAGCGGTAGAGACACGCCGGGTTAAGGAGCTCCTCAGACGGCCCTGGCTCGGCAAGAAGCATACTCGTCTGATCGGGATCGGACCCACTCCACCCCCGCCCAAGCCGGAGCTATAGCCGACGCGTCGACGAACCGGCCGTGTCAAGCAATGCGCGGCGTGGTCCGCCTCGCGGCAACAATCCGCGGGCGGCTTTGAGGATGCTCAAGTGGTAGTGGACCGCGCCAGAACGCGTGGGGAGGCCGAGTTAGCAGCACAAGCGGAGGATCGTCCGCTTGCGCGGTTCGTCCGACCATCTTGAACCAGGGTCACGTCTAGTTCTTTGGGGGTGCCTTGCCTCGTCCCGCTTTACGTAACGTCGCTTGCCCAAGGACTTCAAGGGGGCGCGCAAGGTGCCCAATTATACTGCCGATTTGGCTCCAGAAGCATGGATAGAAAGTTATGAGATGGCCATGGAGATGCTAGATGTGGACGAAGCCGCATGTGCAAAATACTTCACAATGATGTTGGAAGGAACGGCCCGGACTTGGTTGAAAAATTTACCGCCCAACTCTATCAGTTCGTGGACCCGATTGCGAACCCGATTCATTCAAAATTTCAAAGACACTGTAAGCAGCCCATGTCCGTGGTGGATTTAGCGGCTTGTGTCCAGGAGGAGGGAGAATCTACAACCCATTGGAGTGCGCCGCATTTCGGAAGTTTTACATTCTTGGACCGGATCAACCACGATTCCGCGATCTTGACCTTGGAAGCCAATTGCCGGTTCGAGCCATTGAAATTGAAGTTGGGCCGCATGAAGCGTTTTTGCCATGACATGGGCACTCTAATGGGCGATTTGGTAAAGTACGCTGATTCTGATAATACCAAGGATCCCGAATCGAGAATGATGAAGTGGGGAAGGGAAAGCGAGCGGCAACTCCGGGGCCAGCAGCATCATTCGGCAGCAATGGAGGAACAAAGCGTAAAGCTTAACGGCAACATGGGCTTTGTGGTTAACACCAACGCAGCAGGACAAGGGTCGTGGCGCAGGGTAGGCAATCAAACCGGGCGGTCACAATCCGGATCGTTTGCATTTCATATTGAATCAACCTTGTCCGAAGCATGGGACGAAGCGAGGCACCGCGAACCACCTCTGGAAGGATTGTTACATTATGCAGGAGTTCAAAACTCCAACTCTTTCCGGTATGATCAAGGGCCCGGCGGTTCGTGGTCCGCGACCGGGTTACGGTGGAGGAAATTCCGGCCCAGATTGATGGTAATCCGGGTAGGCGAGCGATGTCGAACAGTCGGAACAATCGAGAACCAAGGGGCTACGATCAACAACAGCAACGATCGGGTTATCAAAGTAACCCAAAGCAGTTGAACGGTGGGCCGATACCACGTCTTTACCACCAGCTTGGACAGACGAGACCGAAAACTTGAAGCGGGCGGTCGGCGTTGTTGAACCGGCTGCGCCGCATTACCTATGCTGGTCCGAGCAACCCGATCGTGTGGAGCAGAGGACCATCCTCCCGGGTTTACAATCCGGGTCACCTAGCTCTGGTGGTGGCACCCGGTAGGAGGGTACAAGTTTACCAAGGTTCTTATGGATGGAGGAAGCAGCATCAACATCACGTACTACGAGACCTTCCGGCGTATGGGGTTGTGGATAGGCATCTTAGGCCATCCAAAGACACGGTGTTTCACGGAGTGGTGCACGGCAAGTCGGCGTGCCGGTCGGTAAGATAGCTCTGGAGGTGACCTTTGGGGACGAACATGACTCAGATCGTAAACATTGACATTTGAGGTGGTGAAAATTCAAAGCCCCTACCACGCCCTCTTTGGGCGGCGGCTTATGCTAAATTTATGGCACGGCCCTGCTATGTTTACTTACAGCTGAAAATGCCGGGTCACAAAGGAACGATAACGGTTCATGGGAGCCGCGGATCGCTTTGGAGTGCGAGGAAGGTGATGCGGCTTACGCAGAGTCGGTTTGTGCCATCGAGGAGCTAAAATATTATAAAGACAATGTTGATCCGTGGATATGACCCCTTTGAAGAAGCCAACTACGGAGCATGATCCGGACTTGAAGTTCAAATCGGCGGTGAGGCGAAGCTTGTTGATTTTGTGCGGCGATTCGTCCAAGCAGTTCACCATCGGTGCCAACTTGGATCCTAAATAGGAAAGCGCTCATCGAAGTTCATCCGTGAGAATCGGGACATTTTTGCATGGAAGCCTTCTGACATGCCAGGTGTACCGAGGGAACTCGCTGAGCACACTCTTAATGTTGACCCAAAATACAAACCGGTAAAACAGTTTCTTCGTCGGTTTAACGAGGAAAGGCGCAAGGCCATCGGAGAAGAAGTTGCTAGGCTCTTGGCAGCAGGGTTTATCGTTGAAGTCTTTCATCGAGTGGCTTGCCAATCCGGTGTTGGTTCTTAAGAAGAATGGCACTTGGCGTATGTGTGTGGATTACACAGATCTCAAGACGTCCTGTCCCGCAGATCCTTTCGCCCTCCCCCGCATTGACCAGATTATTGATGCTACGGCGGGTTGTGAGCGTTTGAGCTTTTTGGATGCATACTCTGGTTATCATAAGATTAAGATGGCAGTTAAGTACCAGGAGAAGACGGCGTTTATCACCCCTTTGGAGCCTTCGCTATGTATCTATGCCTTTTGGACTCAAGAGCGCCCAGCGACTTATCAGCGTTATGTTCAGAGTTGCTTACGCGAACAGATCGGCGGAGCGTGCATGCTTATGTGGATGATATCGTGGTTAAGTCAAGGAAGAAGGAAACCTTGATTGAGGATCTAAAGGAAACCTTTGACAACTTGCGGGTATACAAGATGATGCTCAACCCGGCCAAGTGCGTTTTTGGTGTTCCATGAGCAAGTTATTGGGTTTTCTCGTGTCCAACAGGGGGATCGAAGCTAACCGGAAAAAATTACGGCCATCACCTCCTTGGCTAAGCGAAGTGCATCAATGACGCCCAGCGTTTGGCAGGCGGATTGCTGCGCTTAAGCCGGTTTATCAACCGTCTAGGCGAGAAGGCCATTCCTTTGTACCAGATGTTGAAGAAAACGGATCAGTTTGTCTGGAGTTCAGCCGCTGATGAAGCTTTGGAGGATTTGAAGCGGCAGTTGGCCAACCCGCCGGTTCTAGCCGCCCCCATTGACAAAGAGCCGCTGCTGCTATATGTTGCTGCTAATGCCAGGGCAGTTAGCGTGGCTATCGTGGTGAAGCGGAAGGAGGCAGGGAAGGAGTATCCGGTTCAACGGCCGGTTTATTACATCAGCGAGGTCCTCATTGAGTCTAAGCAGAGATATCCGCATTGGCGTAAGCTGGCATACGGGGTTTTATGGCAAGCCGAAGCTCAAGCAATATTTCCAAGGGCACCCCATCACAAAGTGGTCGATTCGGCTCCTTGGGCGATATCATCTGAGAACCGGAAGCGGCGGCGGATTGCTAAGTGGGCTATAGAACTTGGGCATACGGTTTAAGGTATGTGCCTCGGACGGCCGTAAAATCTCGAGCACTTGTGGATTTCATTAATGATTGGACAGAGTTGCAAGCGCTGAAGAGAAGCCGGATCATACCTATTGGACCATCCACTTTGATGGGTCCGGCAATTGGAGGGCTCGGGAAATTTGAGTCGTATTAACTTCCCTGCGAGGTGATAAGTTCTGTTATGTTCTCCGCCTAATGTTCCCTTGTACTAACAATGCAGCTGAGTATGAAGCTTTGCTCCATGGTCTCCGGATGGCTAAAGAAATGAATCTCAGCCGGGTTAAATGCTTTGGTGACTCGGACTTGGTGGCTCAGCAAGTATGCTCAGGTACTTGGGATTCCAAAGATCCACTCATGGCTGCATATCGTCGGGAGGTGGATGTTGTTGCAGGACATTTCAAAGGATATCAGGTGGACCATGTGGATCGTCGGAAGAACGAAGCGGCTGATGCTTTAAGCCGGCTGGGCTCTCAACGTAAACCGGTCCCACCCAATGTCTTCCTTGATGTACTGCACAATCCGTCAGTTAAGCTTCCAGAGGAAATAGGTTTGGCAATCCCTGATCCGGATGCTCAATTGGTGGCGGCCCTGCATGTCATTCGGATTGAACGCTCCCTTATTTGGCATACATGAACCGGGCGAGTTACCGTAAGATGAGACGTTGGCTGACAGATAGTTCGGCGGTCTAAGTCTATGACCATTGTTAATGGCGAGTTGCACCATTGCGATGTGTCGAGGCGTTTCAGCGTTGTGTGTCCCCTGAAGAGGGCTGTGAGATATTGCGAGAGATCCATGAAGGGGATTGTGGTCACCACGCCGGTTCAAAGTCCTTGGTGGCCAAAGCGTTCCGCCATGGCTTCTATTGGTTGACTGCCCATGCTGATGCGGAGGATCTGGTCAGACGATGTGATGGTTGCCAAAAGTTCTCCAGGCGTGCTCATGTGCCAGCCCAGGAATTGAGGATGATTCCAATTACTTGGCCGTTTGCGACTTGGGGGCTGGATATGGTTGGACCTTTCAAAAGGTCCAAGGACAAAAAGACCCACCTGTTGGTGGCAGTTGATAAATTTACCAAGTGGGTTGAGGCAGAGCCTGTTAGCAAGTGTGATGCGGCCACGACGGTTCAGTTCATCAAAAAGGTGATTTTCCGGTTTGGGTTTCCCACACGGTATCATCACGGACAATGGCACCAATTTGTCCAAAGGAGCTATGAAGGACTTTTGTGAACGAGAGCACATCCGGCTTGATGTTTCTTCCGTAGCCCACCCGCAATCCAATGGTCAAGCGGAACGAGCTAATTAGGAGATCTTGAAAGGTGTCAAACCCCGACTTATGGTCCCTTTAGAGAGGACACCGGGTTGTTGGGTGGAAGAGCTACCATCGGTGATATGGAGTATAAATACTACCCCCAACCGATCCAATCGGATACACGCCGTTCTTTATGGTTTATGGAGCGGAGGCGGTCCTTCCCAGCGACATCCGTCACGACTACGCCTCGAGTGGCAGCTTATGTTGAGGCAGATAGCGAGGCAGCACGGCAAGAAGACGATTTGGATCGATTGGATGAAGAGCGTGATATGGCAGCTGCTCGTTCGGGCGGTTTACCGCCAGGATCTTCGGTATCACAGCCGGCGGGTTAAAACCAGAACCTTTCAGGAAGGAGACTTAGTGCTGCGGCTCATTCAAGACCAGAAAGTTATGCACAAGCTATCCCCACCTTGGCAGGGGCCTTTTGTGGTCAGCAAGAATCTGTACAACGGGTCCTACTATCTGATTGATGTTCGAGAGCGAAAGGACTCACGCACGTCAGAGGAGGAGACCAACAGGCCGTGGAACATAGCTCATCTTCGGCCTTATTATACCTGAGCCATTGGCTCCACTTATGTACATATTAAGACAATGTATATATTATGAATGAAGGCAATAAACCGGATCCTCGGCTAAAGCGGGGTATCTGTTCTATATCAAAGTCCGGTATGGTACATGGAGATGCTGTCGTGAAGCGGCCTCCGGTTTAACCCTTGGCTTTGCTTTTGTGAAATCTTTGTCACTTGGGGGCTTGGTCGTGTCCGAACCAATGCAACACCTCTTGGCAGGCGAAAGCCACCAGATCATTTGGGGGCTTGGTCGTGTCCGAACCAATGCAACACCTCTTGACAGGCGAAAGCCACCAGATCACTTGGGGACATGGTCACGTCTGAACCAGTCACGCCTCTTGATCAGCCTAAGGCCATAGAATCACTTGGGGGCTTGGTCGAACCCAAACCAATGCAATGCCATTTGATCGGCGTAATGCCACGATGTCAGTTGGGGACCTGGCTGACTTGAACCATCGCTACACCTTATAGGGAGCTTGGTCTGTCCGACCATGGTAACGCCATCTGATCGATTCCATAAAGCTTCTTCTTGCAAACAGTCTTTGTCATTGTTTTGCTTCCATGTGTTTTTATACGTATAATTTGGCTTTTGTTCGTTTTCTTAAACCGACAAACCTTCTTTCAACCGGATTCACGTTTTAGAATTTGGTCCATTTTTAAATCCGACGATTGATTGTCCCGGATTGATTTTGCTGTTAACATCCCATTATGGAGTAACAGGGGGCTTATCATGCCCGACACGATTTACACGGTAAATCGGTATTATACACACGGGGTTTTTTCTCCTTTGACGGTGAGGGTTTATAAAGCCTCCGCTTCAGGATTGGCTAAAAGCCAACTGTGTGCCCGACACTGGCAGGTATGTTTGTATCACAAATTTTGATCGTATGCCTCGATATTTTTTCTTATATAAATATATTGGCATCACAATCCGGCTAGAGGCGCAAGCCGCCATGGCGGGTTCAGAATTTGTGATTGCAGGCAAAATATGTGGATTCACTACTTCAAAACCAAAGTATCCGGCACCGCCATGCAAAAGTTTACAGACTGAGGTTGTAACGGCATTGTTCAAAACAAAGTAGTGACTATCCTATTACAAAGCCTTCGAGGCCCGGCGTTTCATGAGGGTTATGCTTGAAGCTTGAGGCGTCACCCGGCTTGACGAATTACGCTGCTTCGCCGGGTTGACGTGAGGTAGAGGGGGTGCCTGACGTCAGTTCAACTTCTTCTTCTTCCTCACCCAAAGCCCGGAAGTCATTGGTAGATCAGTCAATCCGGGTTAAGGCCTGAAAGACAGCTTCTTCACTTATCAGCTCAGCCGGATCAACGTCAGGGGCGTAAGTGTGCTTACGGATTGGGGGAACAAGGCTCTGCACTTCAGGGATGACAAAATCCACCCGCTTGTTGTTGGCATCATAAAAAGAACGGTGGACCGTCAGGTTGGCTTTGTCTGCCCGATTGACTTCGCCAATGACGCATTTCCTTTGTGATCCGTTTCAGGGCGTCGTTATCAAAGGCTTCACCATTCTCTTGAGCACTGGGGAAACCTTTGGCTATGTCGGCCGGATCAAGATCTGCTATCCACGCCTTGGCGCGCGTCAGAGCCAGTAAGGTGCCAGCCCGAGCCGCGGATCGCTTCAACTCTTCAAGCTGCCCGAAACCATGGACAACCGGTCCAGGGTTTCTCCGATCGTGGACGGCGCCCGTGTTGTCGTATGATGTAGCACGATGACTCATTGGCGCCGGTATACAACTGCTCAATCAGCGTATAAGCGGCCTTGAGCTTCTTCCGCACATCGAGCCCATATGTGCAATACGTTTACTGCACCGGTTTAAGACAACTCAAGATATACCGGCGGAAATATCAAAATTAAGATAGTCAGTGCATAGTTTCTTACCAAAGACGGCAGAGGTCATGGCATGCACTTGGCGCTTGAGTCCGGTAAGCTCTTCAGTCACCGGTTTAAGGGCTGCTTCGGCTTCTTCCGCCCGTTTTTTCAAACCGGCCTTCTCGGTGTCCCAGTTGGCTTGTTCGGATTTATACCACTCTTTCAGCTGTTCCATAGTGGCCAAGGCCGTCCTCAATTAAATCCTTGGCCTTAGTGGTTTCTCGCTTCTTTGAGTCTCCAGATTGGCTCGCAGGTCTTTGAGTTGCACGCTTTCGCTCTATTTCATTCTGGTAACAAAGGAAGCATGTTAGGTGTCTCATTATCAAGTCCCAAGCTCAATATACATATTCACCTTGGCACTTGGGGGCTAATGGCTAATTGATCTCAGTTTGCCATTTGGGTACAGAAATTAAGTTCCGGTTTAACTATGCTAAGTTGAACCGACCCTTGGGGGCTACTCTACAGCTAAAGTACAGGAAAGACATAATTCATTACCTCATAGCGGTCCTTCATCCGGTTTACAGACCAGCTTCAAGGTCACGGCTGGAATAGAGCCGGTTCAGAAACCCGGAGTGCAGTTCTTGGGCAGAGAAGTGGTAAATGGTCGACAGGTCTGTTTTTCCTTTTATCTTTACTCACGGCGGCCGACTCACCCTTGGCACTATGTTTTGTTAAAGCGATCGGTTGGCTAGGAGCAGCGTAGCTGATGCTGTCACAATAACATCGTCATTTTCGGTCTTCTTTGGGCTTGATGTTTGCTTACTCTGGCTCGGCGGTTCAATCATTGCGACTCGCTCTATCGGCGGGTTTGGTGGAGCAGGCTGTGAAGTTTCCACTTGGACCTCCGGTTCAGCTTAGCGGATCAGCCAGATCGTCTTTGTACAACACGCCAGAGCTATCTTTGGCGACTTGAGGATTTTCGTGGGTTGCTTCGGGGTTTTTACGGATCAGCATCCGCAGATAGGGTCAAGGGTTTTCGCTTTCTTACTCAAGCGAGCCTTGGTGCTGCAATATTCAGAATTGGATTAAGGCAAATCAACCAAGGCAGTTGTAAATCGAACTAATGGACAGCGATTACATACCTGCAGCAACTTTAAGCGGAGGCGATTGCGTGGTTGATGAACCGCCAGAGGAGTTGGAAGAGGCACGATAATTCGAGTCGACGGATTGAGAGGACATCGGAAGAAACCTTTAAGGGATAACGTTTTTAGGAGAACAAGTCACCTACGGACGACGCTTCCGGGTTGGTGTATCGGTAAACCGGAAGAGAGAATCTGTTAGCCCTTGTGCGGGTTGTGCGGCGCTCTTTAGCCTGCTTCTGTCTTCAGATAAGCATAGGAATGAGATTTTTCACTTTCCGAACGGTAGCGACGAATTCTTTGAACCGCACGAGGTCGGGTCGGAAGAAAGAAGGATTACCTCAAAATGGTCGGCATGGCTGGCTTCGCATCATCCTCGGGAATTAAATTTGTCGGTGAAGGGAAGAATGAGAGGGATAAATCATAAGAAGAAATACAAGGAGGAGAGCCGGTTCTGGCGGCTCCCTCATAAGGATATCAAGTTTTACCTCAGCTTCAGATTCTTCTTCTTCCGGCGGATCAGAAGACCCGTCGGTTTTCTTGCCAGCCTTTTTGGTAGCTTTGGACTTTATACGCGGAGCTCGGGCCGGTTTGGTCCGTCTCGTATGGAGCTGTCACTGCGAGGTAGCAAGGATTAATGAATATCAACAAAATGTTAAAAAAAGCGGTGAGCAAGGTCTTATCAAGAGGTGGCGGGTTGGCAACGCAGAACGGAGCCAACCGGTTAGGGCTCTTGACGGAGATTGGTTCATCAAGCATCTTTTTACAGCTTCTGTAACCTCAATTTCAGTTATTGGTAATTCGTGAGCGTCTTTGAGGGTCTTTGAGGCTGCCCGTATACTCCTGCATCAATCCGGGTCGGCGGCTTAAGGGCAAGATGCCCCAAGAAACCCACCATCGCACAAGGTCCACACCAGTTAGTCCATTGGCCATTAGAGCCCGGAGTTTTATGATCTGAGGTGCAAAGTTCTTCCATTCATGGCGGTTAAGCGTGAAGGCAGCGGATGGTTGTTCTTGAGCCGGTGAGGACGGTAACCCGGCAAGGGATTCTCGTTGGCAGGAGCGGTGTTCCGGCAATAGAACCAGCTTTGGTTCCAATCCTTTGGATGGCTGTGGTGTTTGGCGTGAGGAAAGTCCGCTTCCTTCCTTTTCTGGATTGAAACGCCGCCTAGCTCTATGTTCGGACCATCAGAAAATTCGGTACGGCGGTTCAAGTGAAAAAATCCCGGAACAGCTCCACAGATGGTTCTTCCTGAAGATAGACTTCACAGAAGACTTGGAAGTTGCATATGTTTGACACAGAGTTCGGGCCGATATCCTGCGGATGGAGTTTCAAACTTGCGAGGACGTCCCGGAAAAATTTTGAACCGGGCGGGCAGAATCCCCGGTCTAAGTGCTGCATAAACACGATTACTTCACCCTCTTGTGGCTCGGGAGGAAACTCGCCATCCGGAACACGCCAGTGGAGGACATTTTTTGGCGCCAAACCGCCCGGTGGTGACATATCCGTTCGGTTGTGTTTCGGTGATTTTGGACCGGACCCAATTGCATCCGAGAATTGAGGGGCCATTCCGGAAGACTAAGCTGCAAAAGAAAGGAAGAGACGGTGTACCATTAAAACGGTTCAGGCATATCATACATTGTTAAACCGGTGATTCACATCCGGCTTCCGTTCCGGTTTAGCGAGGACTAATGGAGTACGGATTAGGCAGTCGAAAGTTAAACCGCCGAAAATGGCAGAGTTGAAAAGTCTACTAAGTATGGATGAAACAGTTTTCACATACGAATGGAGGTAATCGAGATCTACCGAAGCCCTAGTAAGAAAAACTTTACGACCTATGCAAACCTTCGTAGAAGAGCGGGAGGGTTCAGATATTCTAAACTCGAGGATCTGAACAAAAGGAAGGGTGCATAAAGAGTTCAATGGACGGAAGCGATCACTTATACAAGATGCACGGTATGGCTGAGGCGACGGCCATGGCGGAGCAAGTGAGAAGAAACTGATATGAACTGCGTGATGAACAGGATCTCTGAGATGGGATCTAGGGCTTGAGAGGAACTTACCGACGGCGGAAACCGAGGAGCGCCAAAACTCGATACGGTCAGGTTGATGCAGCCCGGCGATGAAGCGCCATTCGAGGGTCGGGCGACGGCGGAGCTTCAGTGGCTAGAGCGTCGCGAGGAAGGAGAAGAGCGGAAGAAGAAGAAGAGAAAGGCGACCGGTCTATTTATAAGGAACCGGAGCAATCAACGGCGCGAGATTCGAGGAGTCAAAAGCGGCGGACGGTGCAGGCCGCCTCGATTTCGGGATGGCATTAAATGCGAGGAATCTTCTTGTTTGGATTTCTTCATCAAAATGACGTCAAGACACCACGACACGTGGACCGGAAGATGACATCTCGGCGGTTCAAGCATTTGGCGGTTTACAAAATGTGAAAAGAGATCAAGAGTTTCTGAAGGTGTTAAAGATTAACATGAACGGTTCAAGTCAATCTGGGGCCTAATGTTGGGGATACAACTACTGGCGTGAACCGCCCGAAGGGGCCGGTTTACCTAAATCCATGATTCAGGCCCACGGAGGAGGCCCGGAGCCCGAAGGCAAATTAAGGTCCATCTATGTAAACCGCCTTAGTATTGTAACTTGTTGTAAGTTAAGAAAGGAGAGACCGAGCAGACGCTTGTATGAGCCGGATCGGGACTTCAGAGACCAGCCAAAGGCCAACCCGTGTATATAAGGGGACGACCCGGCGGCGAAGTTAGGGAGAGGATTCGAGGCTAAGGCAAAGCTATTGCTCGTTAGTAGCGAAATCATATCAATCACATCCTGGCCCCGGGCGTAGGCTTTTACCTTCATCAAGGGGCGAACCAAGATTATAATTCCCGTGTCTTGTGTCCGCTTTAACCCCTCTAGGTTAACCCGTACGATGGCCCTACGACTAAGTCCTTTCATGAGGACATCTGCCGTGACAATTCCACGACACCTACCATATGAATCTTGATCTCTAGCCTTCCCCAAGTTGCTTTCCACTCAAACCCTCTATCCACCAGATCCAAAACCTATGAGAGAGAGTTGAGTGTTGGGGAGACTATCATTTGAAGCACAAGAGCAAGGAGTTCATCATCAACGCACCATTTGTTACTTCTTGGAGAGTGGTGTCTCCTAGATTGGCTAGGTGTCACTTGGGAGCCTCCGACAAGATTGTGGAGTTGAACCAAGGAGTTTGTAAGGGCAAGGAGATCGCCTAGTTCGTGAAGATCTACCGCTAGTGAGGCAAGTCCTTCGTGGGCGATGGCCATGGTGGGATAGACAAGGTTGCTTCTTCGTGGACCCTTCGTGGGTGGAGCCCTCCGTGGACTCACAGCCGTTACCCTTCGTGGGTTGAAGTCTCCATCAACGTGGATGTACGATAGCACCACCTATCGGAACCACGCCAAAAACATCTGTGTCTCCAATTATGTTTGAATCCTCCAAACCCTTCCCCTTACTTTCTTGCAAGTTTCATGCTTTAATTTCCGCTGCCTATACACTCTTTGCATGCTTGCTTGAATTGTGTGATGATTGCTTGACTTGTCCTAAAATAGCTAAAATCTGCCAAACTCTAAAATTGGGAAAAGGTTAAGTTTTTATTGGTCAAGTAGTCTAATCACTCCCCTCTAGACATACTTCAAGGTCCTACAGTTGATCTACCACGAGATCATAGAGGCTAAACCCTAGAAGCCAGCCTATGGTATGATTGTTGTTGTCCTACGGACTAAACCCTCCGGTTTATATAGACAACGGAGGGGGATAGGGTTACATGAGTCAGTTACAAGGGAGGAGATCTACATATCTGTATTGCCAAGCTTGCCTTCCACGCCAAGGAGAGTCCCATCCGAACACGGGACGAAGTCTTCAATCTTGTATCTTCATAGTCCAACAGTCCGGCCAAAGGATATAGTCCGGCTGTCCGAGGACCCCCTAATCCAGGACTCCCTCAGTAGCCCCTGAACCAGGCTTCAATGACGATGAGTCCGGCGCGCAGATCGTCTTCGGCATTGCAAGGCGGGTTCCTCCTCCGAATATTCCATAGAAGATTTTGAACACAAGGATAGTGTCCGGCTCTGCAAAAGAAATTCCACATACCACCGTAGAGAGAATAATATTTCCACGAATCTAATCTGCTGAGTATTCTGCCGTGATCTGGTCATGACAAACCGTTTTTCCGAGCCTGCCATGCACGTGTTGCGAGGCGGTTTTGTTGGCACGTTTTGTCGAAGCAGAGATCGTGTCCCTCTTTTCACGGGATTCTCATCAATACGGGTGTGCGTAACCCAACCGCGCCATCAATTACGACGCTTGGGGGAACAAGCGGTTATACCAGGCAAGTGGGGAGGCACAGAATCCCTGCTGCCTTTATAAGGGGATAAGGACTCCCATTCGCACCCACGCTTTCTTCTTCCCGATCCATTCCACTCTCGAGCTCCAAATACCAAGCGTTCATCTTCTCTGCCCACAAAGGTCGTCCGAAAATGTCCGGATCCGGAGCTGGAGGAAAATGGATGGCCTCTACCATCTGGGAGAAGGACATCAAAAAGCTTCAGGAGGTCGGGTATCTGGCCAAGAAAATCAGCCACCGTCTTCCGACGGCGGGACAGATCGTCCCTACTCCTGAACCCCATAAGAGGGTTGTATTCCTCCCTCACTTTGTCCGTTGGCTAGGGTTTCCCCTCCACCCGTTCGTTCGCGGCATCATATATTATTATGGGATCGATCTTCATGATCTGTCCCCTAATTCCTTCCTCAACATCTCGACATTCATTGTCGTGTGCGAGGCTTTTCTCCGCATCTCGCCACATTTCGGCTTATGGCTGAAGATTTTCAATGTGAAGCCCAAGGTAGTGGGTGGTGAGCATGCTGAGTGCAGGGGCGCTATGGTGAGCAAGACGCCCAACGTTACATGGCCAGCAGGCACCTTTAACGACTCCGTCAAGGAGTGGCAACAGCAGTGGTTTTACATCACCGAGCCGCGTGGCACGGATTGGGCCGCTACTCCCGAGTTTCGATCCGGTGCCCCCCTGCGGCTTACATCCTGGGTCAAGAAGGGCCTCAACTGGTCCTCGTCCGACGAATTGTCGGTGCTCCAGACGCGCGTTAAAGATATGGGAGACAAGAACATTGGACTTGTCAATATAGTCCAGGTGATGTTAGTTCGCCGGATCCTGCCTTGTCAACGCCGGACTTGCAATCTATGGGAATTCGATCCGGCCAAGCACCAAACCCTGCGAGAGCTTTTCGGCTCCTCGCACAAGGACATCTGGAAGGTGCTTTTCAAGTCCAGAAAATCATGGACGGACTCCGCCGAAGACCGCGGGTACCAACTGTCCCACCCTGCAAGTTCGGTAAGTCATCGTACTTTTTATCTGCATAACCCAAGGGAAGCGCCTAATGTGTTTTCCACAACTCTCCTAGGGCTGGACGAAGAAGGCGGAGCGGATCCATTGTCCGGTCCCGTTGGTCGAAGAAACGGCCGTCCCACTTCTGACGAAGATGTTGGTCCTGGCGCCTTACAAGGAGCCGAAGAAGACGACCGAGAAGGAGGCCAAAAAGATCTGGGGCGGCCTTCGTCGCCGTGGCACTTCAGACACAATACCTGAAGGCTCTGATGCCCGCTCCGCCTCCGAAGAGGACGAGGAGGAGGAGGACGATGAATCCCCTGCGGGGGGAAGAAAGAAGAGGACGGCCTCCGCACACTTGGAGGCCGAGTCGCCCAAAAGGGGAAAAGGTCCTCTTCCGGAGGAGTCCACTGCCGCCGCCAACAGCGGCCCGACATGGGATCCCAGGGGCCAGCCCCTGGTGAATCCGTGAGTATATTGACTCTGAGTACGTTTATGCGTCTAGACTCATCATGGCATAATATTTTAACCTGAGCCATTTTTTTTGTAGTCCGGTGAGGTCCCGTATCAAACAATCCTCATCAGAGGATTCGCTGAGCTCGGATGCTATGGAGAGCGGGACGGCCCCGAAGGCCCCTTCCTCCAAACAGGTGAATAACACCGAGGCTTGGCCCCCCGAGGGACCCGGCCAAGGAGGAGAGGAAAAGACCGTGAAGGCGGCACCTGGAGGTCAAACTTCAGGGGCCGGACACATGGGGGAGAAAATTCCCATAGGAGCTGATGACGGGGGCCATCTTGAATTCGGCTCCCAGCCGAATGCAATTCCTAAGACCAATACGGCTCCAGAATCAAACAGGCAGCCTCTCTTAGCTGGAGGGGGCATGCCTGCTTTACCGGCAACCTCTGTCCAATCGGAGGTGTCGGATGCTTTGTTGGTGGCGCTGAAGAGTGCCTCCATCGTCGATGAACACCGTGCCCTTATGGGTGCGGTGATTGAGAAGATTCAGTCTGCTGAGAGTGGACTGAATGAAGCCTGTATCATCCTTATAAAAGGTTTTGAGGTATGTTTTATGAGGTTTCCAAGAGTGTCATGGTATCGATAGTAGCCCCTGATACATTGTTCGGTGAAAGAAAGAACCGGACAGAGGATCAAATTTATGTTCACAGGAAGACCCATTTGATGACATCTATCTCTCTTCTGTTATAAGCAGGCGTATATAGCGGCTGCTGCCTCTCATACTGCAGAGGTCTCCGGACTGAATCAAAGTCTGGAGCGGGCCAAATAAGAACTTGGCCGGTTGAAAATGCAGTTGGGAGATAAACAAGGTATGCGCAAGTCTTGTTCGCGTTTATTGCGAATCCATTTTCAATATGATAAAATATGTTTCATGATTTGCGCTAGGGATGATGACCGAAGTCGAGGCTCTTAAGAAGTCTGTGGCCAAGGCCGAGAAAAAGGCAGCCGTAGAGCAGGCTCTTCGTGAGAAGCACGAGGCCAGGGTTATTTAAGCTAAGCAGGAGCTTCAAGAGGCCGTGAAGAAATGCGAGACTTTGGAACAGAGTTTAACGGAGAAAGAATCCGAACTCACCAAGGCTCATCAGGCCGCGAGCGATGCCCGGGGGGAAACCCAAAGCGCCCTGCAGGGGATCCACGAGGCGAGGAAGAACGCGGCGGGTAAGGCTTTTTCCATGTAAAGCTAGTATTTGAGGAGAAAATTATGTTTCTAATTTTGAATTCGGATTTCGCAGGGGTATTTGCCGAGCTGCCCCGCAGCATATCGGATGCCGCCCAATTCTACCGAGCCGAAGATAGGAACACTGCGGATAAGCTCTTCTAGTCGCAGTATTTGGCACCAAATTATCCAGTGCCTTTTGTCGATCAACTGAAATAGTTGATCGAACTGCATAAGGCGGCGGAACTAGCCATGGAGGATCTGATTATCCGGCTATGGCCTGCCGAGCTGATTCCAAGCAGCTACTTCGGGCTCGTGAAGCGGCTTATGAGTTCCTGCCCTCGACTTGATGTCATCAAGCGGTCGGTCTGTGTAGAGGGTGCGCGAATTGCCTTCGCCCGCGCAAAGGTGCACTGGGGGAAGATGGATGCTGAAAAGTTGATGACCGAAGGACCGCCAGAGGGGAAGGAGCACCGCAAGCCCGAATTATATTATGAGAGTGTCCTGAAAGGATCCTACCTTGCAGCGGAGTTATGTACCAAGGACATTATATTTCCATGAATGCAAATCACGTTGTTCTTTGTAATGTTTGAACAAGGTCATTTATATTATTTATTGCCTGTTATATAAAAGTTTATCCTCCTGCGCGGCCGTTTTATATATTAATCCTGAGAGTTGGCCAGTCGTCGGCGTCTGCCCCCATGTAAGAAGTACGGGGTGTTAGGATAAACACGATCACTCTTTATCCCAATTTTGGGTCCTTGAAGGAGGTGTTGACAACGAACTAGGCAATCGGACTATAGGGCTTTATCACTCTCACTTAGCCATAGGAGCTTTAGGAAGGTAGGCGCAGCCCCTGGAGTTCGGAAGACCGCACGAGGGGCTCTATAAGCACCTGATCGGAAGAAAACCCGATCCATCACACGCTGCATTGGTTATGGCATTATGCGGGAGAAATCCTTATATATTTTACAACCTCTCGAACAGCTGACCAACTCTCATCGTATCATGACAGTCAGTTTTCGGCTTTCTCTACTGATGTGCTCATCCGGAAGAACCAGGACACAATCACAGTAGTTCTCCCATTGCTACCTTAGCCGATATAGCGGAACATAAGGTACCAAAACGTGGGAGCCGGGCAAACCCAACTATTGACCCAAGACATGATTCAGAGCGGATGCATATAATGCTATAGGTTCGGGGTGCCGAACTTCCATGAAGGTGTTCGGACTTTATTGCCGTATTATGGGTAAAACGAAGCCCCTGGCATATTTGAAGGTATATCGTGGCGTACGGATGCCACTTGACAAAAGAATTTTATAAGAAATAACAGCAGATAAACGTCATATGAATCCACATATTGTGTTTGAATAGTACGTCGATGCGTATGAGTACATGTAATGTGATGAAAAAGAGATATGACTGTAGAACCTACTGAGACCAGGGGGAAGAAGCTGTGTGCGGATCCGGCGTATAGTCGGATGGTCATCACGGGGAATATCTAAGGATTCCCTTGCGCGTTCGAGCTGCCTCCATATTGCCTGTCCTGGTCGGCGCAAAGGTGAACCTGCAAAGGAAATGTAAGAAATGTTTGTGTGCCGGAGAGCGGTTGAGCCGCTGAGTACGGCCTGTCCTGGCCTTCGCCGGAGTGTTTAATTGAGCTCTGGACGAGCCGGGCTATCCTGCCGCGAAGTAGTTCAGAGTCCTTTGATGGTGTCCGGGAGCCTGGCCGTAGACTCGAGGTTCAGCTGCAAGGTGCTGCTCGTTGCTTCTGCTGTTAAGGCAGCGGTGTACTCGTTGGTGCTGAGGGAAAGTTTGGCCTTGCCATTAACCGTGATGACGCCGCGTGGACCGGGCATCTTGAGCTTATGATAGGCATAATGTGGCACCGCGTTGAATCGAGCGAACGTGGTTCGTCCGAGCAGTGCCTAATAATCACTGCGGAAAGGGGCGATTTCGAAGATTAACTCTTTGGTACGGTAATTTTCTGGTGATCCGAAGACTACCTCAAGGGCAATGGAGCCTGTACAGCTGGCTTCCACACCTGGTATAATGCCTCTGAAAGTGGCTTTAGTGGGTTTGATCACTGAATGATCGATGCCCATCTTGCAAACCGTGTCCTGGTAAAGCAGGTTTAGACTGCTGCCTCCGTCCATAAGGACTCGTGTGAGGTGGAACCCATCAATTATTGGGTCGAGGATTAGTTCGACTGGATTGCCCTGATTGGCATTAACCAGAAGATCCGTGCGGTTGAAGGTGACCGGCCCTAGTTTATATTGTTGGACGACTAGTTCTGTTAAGTCGGCATCCCTAAGGGTGCGCATTCGGTCCGGGTTAGTAATGTGGGTGTTGCTTACCATGTTCACCGTTTGGATTTGCAGGGGAAATTTCTTTTGCCCTCTTGTGTTCAGTGATCTGGGCTCTTCGCCTCCATCATTGCTTTGAGACCCCCCTTCTCCGTTTTTGGCGCCTGCCCTACCGGATTTTTTGAAGACCCAGCATTCTCTGTTGGTATGGGTGGCTGGCGTTCCTGGGGTGCCATGAATTTGGCATTGGCGATCGAGTATGCGGTCCAGACTGGATGGACCCGAATTGTTATTTTTGAGTGGCCCTTTCCGCTGATCGGACTTTGAGCCACTAAACCCGGCATTAACTATCGTATCTTTGGCCTTTTCACCATATTTGTGGCGCTTGTGTTTGTTGCGTCGTGGTTTGCCGTTGCTATCCCTGGCCTCTGATGTGCCATGTTTGCTTGTTGTATTGTTACTACGAGCCAACCAGCTATCTTCGCCCGCGCAAAAGCGGGTCATAAGTGTCGTGAGGGCTGCCATGGATTTTGGCTTCTCTTGGCCGAGGTGCCGGGCGAGCCATTCGTCACGGATGTTATGCTTAAATGCCGCTAAGGCCTCTGCATCCGGACAGTCGACAATTTGGTTCTTCTTAGTTAGGAACCGGGTCCAGAATTTCCTGGCCGATTCCCCTGGCTGCTGAGTTATATGACTTAAATCGTCAGCTTCCGGCGGTCGCACATAAGTGCCCTGGAAATTGTCCACGAATGCATCTGCCAGGCCTCCCAACTTCCGATGGAGTTTGCCGGCAAGCTATTCAGCCAATGCCGAGCCGGCCCTTTGAGTTTTAGCGGGAGATACTTGATGTCATGTAGATCATCCCCGCGGGCCATGTGATTGTGGAGGAAGAAGTCTTCCATCCATACCGCGGGTTCTGTAGTACCATCATATGATTCAATGGTTACGGGTTTAAACCCTTCTGGGAATTCGTGATCCATTACTTCATCAGTGAAGCATAGGGGGTGTGCGGCACCTCTATGCCGGGCTATGTCGCGACGCAGTTCATACGAGTCTTGTCTGCTGTATTCGGCCCGGCCGTATTTGCTTTTAGTGTATCCGGCGTGACGATCATCGTCACGCGTTTGGGCGTGACCCCGTGATTCGTAGATCGATCTTGTATGTCCTGCTTTGTTTTCCAATGCATTTCGCAGGTCCTGCGTGTTGCCCTGGGCCTTAGTATTTTTGTTTGAATGGCGACGGGGGGCGGGCTGGACTTCGGGCTGGTATGCCCCTCTGTCTCGGCCACGAGGTGGACGATCAGCCGCATCATAAGCTGGTAATGTAGGTTTTAATGCTTCCTCCTCGAGTTGGGGTGGTAACCTGCGCTTTAGGTAACTCTTGGTTGGGCGCTCGAGTTCGTATTCCTCGGCCGCCAGGACTTCAGTCCATCTATCCGCTAGCAGATCTTGATCAGCTCGAAGCTTTTTTTGCTTTTTCCTCAGGCTGTTTGTTGTGGCTATAAGCCGGCGCTTGAAGCGCTCATGCTCGACGGGATCCTCAGGCACGATAAATTCTTCATCGTCGAGGCTCACCTCGTCTTCGGAGAGAGGCATGTAATTGTTATCCTCTGATTCTCCGTCTGTTCTGCACATTAGGAGGGCTAGCTTGTTCATCCTCCCGCTCGAGGTCTGGCTGGAGGGGATTGTCGTCATCTTTGGCACTATCCAGAGCATTATTGACTCTTGTGCCGGTATCGCTGCTTTTGCTATGGCGGGACTTAGAGCGGCGCCGCTGACGTTGGTGCTTGGATTGCTTCTTGGAGGGATTATCCTCCGTTGTCTTATCACCATCGCCTTCTTTGGGGGTGTCCACCATGTATATATCATATGATGAGGTGGCAGTCCGGTATACAATGGGTAGTGGTTCCTGTTCGTCTCCTGCATCGTCGTCCATACCGTCGATGTCTTCGGAGCCAAAATCGAGCATGTCAGTTAAATCGTCGACAGTGGCTACTAAGTGGGTGGTGGGTGGGGAGCGAATTTCTTCATCGTCCGCACCCCATTCTAGCCGGACATAGTTCGGCCAAGGGTCTCCTAACGAGGAGAGAGACCTCAATGAGTTTAGCACGTCACCCAGTGGTGAGTGCTGAAAGATATCCGCGGAGGAAAACTCCATAATCGGTGCCCAATCGGATTCGATAGGCATAGACACAGGCGGCTCAGAGCCCGTGGCCGGGGACGAATCCAGGCCTCCGGCAACACGGGTCTCATAGGAAGTGAAGTCAGCATTCGGCTCTATCGCTGCTGAGTTTGCAGCCTCCATGGCGGGGTCCATCCACCCATCCTCGAACAGCGCGATCTGCTCCGGATTGAAAGCCGGAGTAGCTGCAGGTGGGATCTCCCGAACACTGTCAGTCGGCAGAGCTAAGTCATGCCCGTCGTGACTGTGCGGCGCACCTGACATGGGCTCCAATCCGTCAAAGATCAAGTCTCCGTGGATATCGGCAGTATAGTTTAAGCTTCCAAACCTAAACTGACAGCCAGGGGCGTAGCTTTCGATATACTCCAGATGGCCAAGCGAGTTGGCCCGCAGTACGAAGCCACCAAACACGAAGGTCTGTCTGGAGAGGAAAGCCTCACTCGGGATTGCATCGTTGTCGATGATCGAAGGAGCCATCAAGCCTTATGGTGAAGGCACAGTGGAACTCTCAATGAAAGCACCAATGTCGGTGTCAAAACCGGCGGATCTTGGGTAGGGGGTCCCGAACTGTGCGTCTAAGGCAGATGGTAACAGGAGGCGGGGGACACGATGTTTACCCAGGTTCGGGCCCTCTCGATGGAGGTAATACCATACTTCCTTCTTGATTGATCTTGATGATATGAGTATAACAAGAGTTGATCTACCACGAGATCGTAGATGCTAAACCCTAGAAGTTAGCCTATGGTATGATTGTTATTGTCCTACAGACTAAACCCTCCGGTTTATATAGACGCCAGAGGGGGCTAGGGTTACACAGAGTCAGTTACAAGGGAGGAGATCTACATATCCATATTGCCAAGCTTGCCTTCCACACCAAGGAGAGTCCCATCCGGACACGGGACGAAGTCTTCAATATTGTATCTTCATAGTCCAATAGTCCGGCCAAAGGATATAGTTCGTCTATCCGAGGACCCCCTAATCCAGGACTCCCTCATAGAGAGTAGAGGATATGGCACTGGGCTGCCATGTTTCATGCTCCTCCGTCGTACTCCAGTGGAAAACTTGAGTATACCGCACGGTTCTTTCCTCCTCCTCAGGTCGTTGGCACATTTATACGAGCAGTCAAATCACAGGGCCCCGCCTTCCAGCAGTAATGAGACGTCAAATCACAAAGGCCCTCGCCTCTCTTGAAACCGACCAAGCTAGACTGCCCCACCCTCTAGACTTTTAAAAAATGTATACTTTTGTACAGTAGTAGGATCGATGGATTGCGCCATGGAGCAAAACTAACAAGATGAAATTAAAGAAAAAAGGTGGTACATATAGAGAGCGCTCGTTGCCAATTATGCATTTAGTACTATTAGAAAAGCTAGTACGTGCTTAAATGGGGTGCTAAATTCTATTAAAGAAATTAGCATACCTATTTAATTCTTGGGTTCTTATTATTTATGCCACTAGTTTGTGTATCACTACTTAGTTTTGCCATTAGAAGTTACAACTACTCAAAAATGCCATCGATCCGTGAGATGCCTGCTCAAAAATGCAATTAGATATCTCAAAAATGCCATCGTTAAGTTAGATGTTTGCTCAAAAATGCCATTAGACATTGTGATTTTCACGTCAAAACCGCTGACCATGTTACATGACAAAAATAAGCCGATTCTCACAATGATTAGTGTGGCCCCGCTTGTCAGGAGTAACCAAGCAAACAATTTTACTGGAAAATAAGAACGTTGTTGCGATATGTAGGCCCCACACTTTATTTTACTGTTGTGAGATAGAGGGAGAGCTGGCATGTTGGTCCATCTGTATTTATGTCATTATAACATGGCAAAAGAGATTTGAGTCACAATAACGATTGTCGACAACACACCCCTCAAATAAAACTAAGCACCCTGAAATTCTTTGACAAAACTAAGCCCCCTGAAATTCTTTGACAACTAAACTGCTGGCTATATGATGTTGGCCATATATATTGTATGTATATAATCTGAAAAAACGAGTGGTAGTCGTAGTACTATACCAACTAAAAGATGAACTGCAAGAAATACTAGTATGTACGTACTGAAGAGTTAAAATAATGAGAAGAAACATAACATAGTTCTGTCGGGGGCTCAACACAACACACCCCTCAAATAAAACTAAGCACACCAAAAATTAAACTAAGCAACTAATCTGGTAGACACTGCATTAGAACCACCATGAGTAACGACACTGCCACCTTACTCAGAGTCCTCGTCCATGTCCTCGACTTCGTCCCTGTCACTCTTCCTCTTGGCCGATACTTCTTTGCTTGAACCGCACACATGGCTCTTGCTCTTCATCCAACCCTTGTAGATATTGAAACAAAGTTAGCCATCCATTGCAGCGTAGTGGATGTGGTCTATATCTAGTACATTCCACTCCATGCACGATGAAATGTGTGCGGAGGTTTCTTCAGTGTACCGTACGAAGGATGAACCATGGCTCCTGCCAGGGTCAGCATTGAAGGCTTATCACGGGAGGACACCAGCCCATTATTCTGGAGGTCGAAGGGTTTGCCTACAATGAGGCCTATCTGTTCCAGTACTCTTATGTCGTTCGTAAAGTCTACAGTAATGAATTTGACTCGGTCACCCTTGAGGAACTTCTTAAATTCCTCGCACTCAACGTTGGCATGGCATATGTGGTAGACCAAGCATAAGTCATGCCCGCAAACCTGGATCACGGCGGGCTTCTTCCTCTCTTCCTCCTTTAGATTCTTCTCTTTTCCTAGGACTGTGGTGTACTCAACGCCTAGCCCAGCGACCCACTCATCATTTGAGTTTTTGAACATGCGTCTGAAGAGATCAAGGCATCCTTTCACCGTCGCCGAAGAACGGGTGTAGATGACATCGAACTCATCGCCGGTGATGGTTCTAACCTTGTACTCACCGCCTACCATGAAGATTTGGGACGCCATGGATTTGGGAGGAGGGTTAGGATTGGTGGAACTGCCGTAATGTGAAAGGACAGGATGACTAGGAGCGGTTTATTGATTGTAAAAATGTCGAGTGGGGGGGGGGGGGGCGTGCGAACGGCAGTGTAGTGGCTTGCCTGGTGGATAAATGGATTCACGCACAATACTATGGGGGGCCAATTAGATGTCATGTCTACTCGACGCCCAATTAAATGGCTTTCGATGTCATGTCAAGCGTCGGGAAAATTGCAGGTGATACGAAGCTTCCGAGAGCCCTTGGATCTGAGATCAAACGGTTGCACTGCGTGAATCTAGACCTATGGGTGAATATCCTATCCTAAAGGGTTATTCTGCAAATTTTCAGCAACTTAGCATGCGACCGTTTGATCTCAGATCCAAGGGCTGCCAACAGCCCATATCATGGTCGCTGAGGGAGTCCTGGATTAGGGGGTGTCCGGATGGCCGGACTATATCCTTTGGCCGGACTCCTGGACTATGAAGATAGAAGATTGAAGACTTCGTCCCGTGTCCGGATGGGACTTTCCTTGGCGTGGAAGGCAAGCTTGGTGATACGGATATGTAGATCTCCTCCCATTGTAACCGACTCTGTGTAACCCTAGCTCTCTCCAAAGGTGTCTATATAAACCGGAGGGTTTTAGTCCGTAGGACTTAACAACAATCATACCATAGGCTAGCTTCTAGGGTTTAGCCTCCACGATCTCGTGGTAGATCTACTCTTGTGCTACCCATATCATCAATATTAATCAAGCAGGAGTAGGGTTTTACCTCCATCGAGAGGGCCCGAACCTGGGTAAAAACATCGGGTCCCTTGTCTCCTGTTACCATCCGCCTAGACGCACAGTTCGGGACCCCCTACCCGAGATCCGCCGGTTTTGACACCGACATTGGTGCTTGGTGCTCTCGTTGAAAGTTCCTCTGTGTCGTCATCATTAGGCCCGATGGCTCCTCCGATCATCAACAATGACGCGGTCCAGGGTGAGACTTTTCTCTCCGGACAGATCTTCGTATTCGGCGGCTTTGCATGCGGGCAATTAAGCTTGGCCATCTGGAGCAGATCGAAAGCTACGCTCGCCATCGTGTCAGATTTGGAAGTTTGAACTACACGGCTAATGTCCATGGAGACTTGTTCTTGACGGTTCGAGCCACGTACCAAGCGCCGCCAAGACCGTCATGATGGACATGATCTAGCTCACGCCAACAAGGTTCTCGAGGTTGCACTGGTCCGCTCCGACCCTTAGCTCGGAGCCGACTGCGCCATTCGAGGACGGGTGGCTGGACACCGCCTCGGGGCTTCAATGTCTACGGTGATCGAGCCGAACACCAGCCTTGTCCTTTGCGAAGCTCGTGACTCCAAGGTGTCGGACTCCTCTCCGGACTCCGAACCTTCCACGCCCCTGCCAATCTAATCCGACTGGGCGCCGATCATGGAGTTCACCGCCATGACATCTTTCAAAGACTCGCCTTCGACGACATCCTCAATTCACTTTGAAGTCTCGCTTTATCAGAGAGCCCTAGCCGGACTATGGTCAGCAAGGTTGGGATACGGATGACGAAGAAATTCAGCCCACCCACCTCCCACTTTGTAGCTAATCGTCGATGATTTAACGGACATGCTCGACTTCGACTCTGAAGACATCGACGGCATGGACGACGATGTAGGAGACGAACAGGAACCAGCACCTATAGGGCACTGGACAACCACCTCATCTCATGATGTATACATGGTGGACACGCCTAAAAGAAATGACGACGAGGAACAAAGGGACGCAACAAGGGATCATTCCTTCAAAAAGCAGTAAAAGCGGCGGCATAAGCGCCGCTACAAACCCCACCTAGACAAAGACAGCAGTCATACAGACCCAGCCATAGAGCAGGGCGAACCGGCGGACGAAGAACATGCCATCGAGCAACCGTCCGAACAGGGCAACTTGGATAAACAACCCGTCCTCGGCGAAGATAATGTCCGGGACTTTCACGCCGGACAAGTTCTTGGAGCAGAAGAACCTCCAAAAAGGCTCGCTGCCATCGCGTGTAACCTGAAAAAAGCGTAAAACGGAAGCTCAAAACAGCGGAAAAAGATGCACTCATAATCAGATGGAGCAAAGTACTCAACACCGCAGACAACACGGGCGATACCGCCACACAAAGAGCTATCCGAAGCGAAAACTACTGCCGGAATTTGGTGAAGAGGCCTTAGAGCCTCCGCAATCAGAAAATAAGGAAGCCACCCGGTCGGATAAACGACCCCATGGCCAACATAGTGCGGCAGATGGCGCCGCACACAAGCCGGCACTTGATCCGCACAAGGATTCGCATCAAAAAGATGGCCCAGCCAGATCTATCTATGGGCCAAGAAAGCAAGCTCTAGTGAGCGATGCAACGCAACAAGTATCCGAACATCACGACACACCCAGATATAGGGGTGCCGCACACCCCCTATGTTTCACCGATGAGGTGCTGGACCATGAATTTCCAGCGGGATTCAAGCCCGTAAACATAGAGGCATATGACGGAACAACAGATCCTGGAGTCTTGATTGAGGATTACATCCTCCATATACACATGGCTAGAGGAGATGATCTCCACGCCATAAAATACCTACCCCTCAAGCTCAAAGGGCCAGCCGGCATTGGCTTAAAAGCCTTCCGAAAACACCATTGGAAGTTGGGAAGAGCTCGAGGATGCCTTTCGCAAATTTTCAAGGGACCTACGTCCGACCTCCGGATGCGTGACGATTTAAGTCATATAACTCAACAACCCGAGAGTCAGCCAGGAAACTCTGGAACAGATTTCTTACTAAAAGAACCAGATAGTCGATCGTCCGGACGCCAAGCCTTAGCAGCTTTCAAACATAGCGTTCAAGACTAACGGCTCGCCAGACACCTCGCCAAGAAAAGCCAAGAACAATGGCCGCATTAACAAGCCTCATGACCCGCTTTTTATAGGAGAGGATAGCTGGTTGGCAAGATGCGTACCGGCGACCCAAGTACATCCGGGTTAGGGATGGAACAGGAAACCATGACGCAGCAAGGACCAGCGCCGGACCAAGGGAAACAGCCCAAGAGCACGATACCAATGCCGGATTCAAAAGCTCTCGCAGAATCATAAAAAGCTACCCTCAAGGATAACAGGACGAGCTATCTAACCTAAACAAAATCTTGGACAAGATATGCCAAATCCACAAGACTTCGGAAGCCTGCAAACCATACCCATGGAGATTGTTGGGTCTTAAAGCAATCCGGCAAACTCAACGCCAAACACAAGGGGCTCGACACACCAAGCGAGGACGATGATGAACCCCACAAGCAGAGCACCGGAAAACAAAAGAATTTCCCACAAGAAGTCAAAACAGTAAACTCACTTCATGTGACAAAAGGGAAAAACATAGTGGCGCCTATAGAGATACGCGCCATACGGCCTATCCCAGAGGAGTCCCGCCACTGGTTGTTAAAACCAATCACCTTCGACCAACAAGATTACTCTAGAAGTATCCGGAACGCAGGCTGGACTGCGTTGGTATTAGATCCGATAATTGAGGACTCCACTTTACACAAGTCCTAATGGACGGCGGCAGTGATCTAAACCTGCTATATCAAGACACAATCCGCAAAATGGGGATAGACCCAACAACAATTCGCCATAGCAACACTTCCTTTCAAGGGGTAACGCCAGCCCAGATGCCCATTGTACGGGCTCTCTCCTGCTAGAAGTTATGTTCGGCTCACCCGACAACTTCCGCCGCGAAAAGCTAACCTTCCACATCGCCCCATTTACAAGTAGCTATCAAGCACTACTGGGACGCGAAGCTTTCGCCCGCTTTAATGCAATACCGCATTATGCATCTCTTATACTTAAAATGCCCGGTCCGCGAGGCATCATCTCATTAAAGGGAAGTACACGAGTGTTCCTCGAGCGCGGAAGATTGTGCGGCTGCCTTGACAGCCACACACTAAACCGGCCTCACTAATCAAAGCACCTAAACAGGTCGTTCAGACCCCGTACATGGCTAGACGAGTCCGGCGTAAACATACAAGGGCTTACTAGCCGCATACCCCCGTACAAGGGGGCTCCGCATGTACAACAAGAGACAATAAAGCTCAATTTTATTCATTTTTTGAATTGTACTTTGTTTATTTAATATAACGTACATTTTCGCATGATCTTTTTCAACTAAGTTCCTCTCTTTTACAGATGAACACCGTGCTACACCCGTCCAGGATACGGCACAACGGAGACACAGGCGCAGACGTGCAGTAGGGACCCGTTCCAAGGATTCTTTTCAGATTAAGACCATGCGTAAACCTTTTTTACTGTCTCTTGTTGATACACATCCCTCGGTTTCTTGCTATAACCGAGGAGGAGGCTGGCATCTTGGCATGTGGCCACGTCAGAATTTTGCGTGTACCTAGACACCAGGGGCTTATTACCAAGGGCGTTGTTCATCCCATTTTCATAAAGACCGAATACCTTAGGGAGTGTTCGGTGTCGCGAGTTTGGCCTTATATGCATCAGCTCCGAATCATGTCTTTGTTCAAATGTTGGGTTTGCCCGGCTCCTGTGTTTTGCTGCCTTTACGCTCCGCTTTATCGGCTAAGGCGGCACCAGAGAACTATTGCGATTGTGCCCCGGTTCGCCAAAGCGAGCACCTCAAGAGAGAAAGCCAAAACCGATGTCATGATATAGCGTGAGACTGGTCAACCACTTTCGATGACCCGCCGGAATCTTTAGGATTCCTCCAAGATTAACGAAGGGCTGCTTCGCCGTGCACACACGCGCCTACAATTTGGGTGAGAGCTGGTGCCCCTAGGGGCTATATAGTAGCCCCACCATCAAACTCCTATGGCTAAGTGAAAGTGATAAAGCATTATAGTCCGGTTGTTTAGTTTGCTGCGCTTATCACCTCCTTTATAGGACCAAGACGTTGGATCAAGTGTGAAAATGCGCCTTTTTGCAAACACCCTCGCATTATATGTGTGTGGGGGCAAGCCAAGGACTGCCATCTTTCAAAGTTATATACACATATACATTAACGGCCGACAAGAGGTATTTTAATTCTTGAAGGCACAAGTATAAAACACTTCTATATTCCATCGAAACATTGTTTTACAATAATACATGTTATTCGAACATAATATCCTTCGAGCACTGTGTCTCTATTAAACGAGCGCCTTGCAGAACTTCCTGAAAATAGTGCTCTGCAGGTACTCGGCTCCCGTCCGAATCTTGGGATGCAACAGCGACGGCCTTCATCTCCGCCCAGTATGTCTTGACACGGGAAAGAGCCATCCGCGCACCCTCTATGCACGCTAACCTTTTCATTGCATTGATATGCGGCACGACACCAAGGAACTGCTGCACCAAGCTAAAATAACTCTTCGGCTCGGGCCTTTCCGGCCACAGATGACTCACGACATCCTTCATGGCGAGTCTGGATAACCTATTCAGCTCCGCCCATGCGACAAAACGATCGGTTAATGGAAGTGGGCGCTCTGGATTGTGGAACTGCGACCAAAAAAGCTTTTCCACTTCGTGATCCTTTTGATCTCGGAAGTGTTCGGCCGCATCCGCGGCACTTGCCGCCAAGTCCAGATAAGCATCCGCCGCACTCCACAGTCGGTCCAACTGAGCATACTTAGGATCCCCGAACTTCATCCGCAGCATAAAGGGCTTTCCAACCACGATATCTCCAGCATGACGTAGCTCCTCCTTCATAGCTCTCATTGTAGAGCAAGCATCCTTGGCCTCGGTAGTGGCCTTCTCCAGGTCCTTCTGTTCCGCCCGATCTTCTTTTTCAAGAAGCTTGCAGCGGTCGGCAGCATTCTTCAACTTCACAGCCATCTCGGCCATTTCTTTCTTGCTTCGGCAGTGAGCAGCCTATTCAGCTTTCAGCTCTTCGGCCGCCTTTAAGGCAGCCACATCACTTTTCCTAGCCTGCTCCTTGGCTCGGGCGAGTTCCGCCCGAAGGTTCTCCATGACAGCGGAACCATCTGCATCAAGCATACATGTTCTAAGGCGTGGGCATCAAGCCCCCTTACCAGGTGTCCGGGGAGAAATTACATACCTTGTGACTCGTCAAGCCGCTTGTTGACAAACGCGATGTCGGCATCTGCCACGTCAAGTTGCCGCTTTAGCTCGGCAAATTCATCATCCGCCAGCCATCGGACACTTCGCCACCTACATAGGAAGGGTGACATATTATATCGGGATTATGATCCTGTACGCGATCATTTTTGACAACACACCGAGTCTCGTGGGCTACTATCTACATAGGGCGCATCTTTTATATGCATAACCGAAGGTACATCATCTGCGTTCCTCAAAACCTGTCAAGAACTCTGACGGCCTCGCGTGCAACCCACTCTCCATGGATGAAATCTTTCAAGCACCGTGCCCATCAATGCACGGTGTTCTTCTGAGATAGACGCTTGCCCGAGCAGATCCTTCAGCTCCTCTGACCATGCACCGGATGGTGCCGGACTTGTCCGATGGCCTTTTTTGAAGACCGGACACGGAGGGCTTTGGGGGGCCATACGACGCCTTCCGCCTCCCGGATTCGAGAAACCCTCCGTGGCGACACCTTAGGGTCGCCCGCACCGCACGGTAGTACAGGGGAGGCGTTCCGCTCTCCATCATCTCCTGATGAAGATCTCTCAAGATGAGCTCACTGAGAAGGGCTGAGATCCAAACTACAAGGTAAAATTTCAGTTATCTTCCTCAGAAATAGAACAGGGGATATCTCTTATTTTAAAACCCCCTCTCTACTTACGGCTCGCTGGAGGGCTGATCCCCTTGGGGGAACAGTGCAGCCGAGGCATCTCCCAGCGCAGGACCCTCTGACGAAGATTTCTTCCCTCGCTTTGAGACCATGGTCTCCGGGTCTTCAGAGGCGGTCCTCTTCTTCCCTTGGATGGAGGATTCTCGATTCCTCCTTCCTTGAAAGCCTCCTTCGTGGAGGCAGCTTGTTTCCTTGTTCCCCTTCGCCTTGTTCCAAAGGTGCAACCTCCAACATCTTGGTCAAGATAGGATCCGGCGTGGTCTCCGGAGGGGAGGCGACACTGATCAACTTTGCCTTGGCTATCCACTCATGCTCAAGAAACAACTCTTTTAAAGGGCATATTTATGATAAATGAACGGATATCATGTCCGGGTACAGGACTACTTACTTGAGTATCAAGGCGATTGCAGCTTAGTCCTGCGCCCTCGGTCAAGTCCGGACACTTCTCTTGTGATCCAAGAACAATTTATACATCTCCATGGGCGTCGCGCCCATAAAATGTTGAGAGCTCGTGGTCCCTCCGGATTAAACTCCCACAAAGTGAGGGGGGCGACGCTTATGTGCAAGGTGCGGCGAATCAACATGACTTGCGCTTACTACGACCAGATTGATGTCTCTTTCTAGGAGGTCTCGACACGGCCCCGCAACAAGGTACGCCCTTGGACGGTCCCCAGCTGAACCCTTTATTGACCCATGACGCTAGCCGTGGTGGAGGACCCGAGCGAAGGTAGGTGGCGCCACCCATTTGGTGCCCCTGGAGCTGTGATATAAAACCACTCTTGTTGCCATAAGCTGAGATCCTCTTGAAAAGAGCCCTCGGCCATGGAGCTTCAACATTCTTGCTTATAACAGCCCCTCCGCACTACGCTGCTGCCTCGATCATCTTCGGTTCTACTTTGAAGGTCTTAAGCCACAACCCAAAGTGAGGGGTAATGCGGAGGAAGGCTTCACATACAACAATGAACGATGAGATGTGGAGGATGGACTCGGATCCAAGTCGTGAAATTCCAGCCCATAATAAAACATGAGCCCTCACGAAGGGGTCCGTCGGGAAGCCTAGCCTCGGAAGGAAGTGAGACGCTTGAACACCACGCCTCACCAGGGCTTGGGAGTTGGAATAACCTGCCCTTGAGCAGGCAGCCAATGCAAGATTTCGGCCAAGTTAGATACCTGGCATCTCTTAGCTTTAGCACGCCTCTTCTTCCGTGAACGGAGGAAGGCAACCACCGCCTTGAAGGTCGGAGCGGACATCATCGAAGGTCCAAGGCGCCTGAATCTGGAGCTTTGGGTGTTGGAACTCGAGGCGAGAGGCGGATTCGATTGAGATTGAAAGAAAGGAGTATAGCCTTGGTCTCTTTATAAAGAGGTTGAATACCAAGAGCCCTCCCCGTGACCGTTTGGGACTTGCCTTCGATAGAGGAGACATGCCAACGGGCACGATTGGGTTACCCACGCCCGTATTAATGAGAATCCCGAAATAAAGGGACATGATCTACGCCGGCAAGACGTGCTAAGGAAACCGCCTTCGCTAAATGCTACCGAGGTGGGACAATAAAAACGATTTTGAATAAAGACTTGGCCGTGGTGTGATGTCATCGCGGAATACGCCGCCAGATTGATTTTGTGCAAATATTATTCTCTCTACGGTGGTATGTGGAACTTATTTGGCAGAGCCGGACACTATACTTGTGTTCAAAATCTTCTATGAAGTATTCGGAGGAGGAACCCGCCTTTGCAATGTCGAAGACAATGTGCGCGCGCCGGACTCGCCGTCATTGAAGCCTCGGTTCAGGGCTACCGAGGAGTCTCGGATTAGGGGATGTCCGGATGGTCAACTATCATCTTTGGCCGGACTCGGACTATGAATATACAAGATTGAAGACTTCGTCCCCGTGTCCGGATAGGACTTTCCTTGGCGTGGAAGGCAAGCTTGGCGATACGGATATGAAGATCTCCTACCATTGTAACCGACTGTGGTAACCCTAACCCTATTCGGTGTCTATATAAACCGAAGGGTTTTAGTCCAGAGGACTAACAACAATCATACCATAGGCTAGCTTCTAGGGTTTAGCCTCTCCGATCTCGTGGTAGATCTACTCTTGTATTACCCATATCATCAATATTAATCAAGAAGGGAGTAGGGTATTACCTCCATCGAGAGGGCCCGAACCTGGGTAAAAACATCGTGTCCCTTGTCTCCTGTTACCATCCGCCTAGACGCACAGTTCGGGACCCCCTACCCGAGATCCGCCGGTTTTGACACCGACAGCTAGTCATTGGGGGCACATGCACGAACAGTGACTACTGGGCTACCATCTAGGTCAAGCCGGTTATGTTAATTAGGACATCTATCGACGGACCCCTTTTCTACGAGTTTATCTTTAATTTGAGCTTTGTTCCTTGTCTAGTTTGTCCGTCGGGATTCATGTTGTCTCCTTTGGGGCGTGAGGTTAAGATTTCTTGTCATGTGGCATTTTTACGTGTTATATGTTATAATCCGCGCTTGCATCAAAAATGACGACAAGCTGCGCCTCCGGGCCACATGCATGAAGACTTCTATGACAATATTGACGAGGTCAAGCCCGGCTTCATGGCATAAAAAGAAAAAACTAAGTACTACTCCACTATATAAGCAGGAGCCTCTGGCTTGCTTGCTAGTGTTGCTCTCTTCACACCGCCTCGCCTCTCCAGATCTAAACACAACAATGTGGCTACACACACTCTCTCTCTCTCGCCACCGCTGGTCACAGATCCAAATTGGATCCTCTCCGCCGGGAAGGTGAGAAGGTGCAACGTTCACGCCGTCGCCCTCGTGGCGGCTCTTACTACTTCTTTGGGCTGGCGTCCGTTCAGCCTGCCTTTGCCGTTTTCTCCCAAGCACCGTTGGCATGCAGGGAGGGCCTCCGACCTCTTCTTCCTCGGGCCGTCAGAGTGTGGGCAGATCCGCCTCCCGCCGCCTACCTAGCGACATCCCAGCGACTCATTAGGTATAACTTCCTTCAAACTGCCTTGCTCTACTTCCCGAAGTTCCCCGACGCCGCTGCATTTGTAACTTTTACTATTTCTCGTGCCCTCGAGATAGGATCAATCGGCTGTTCAAAACCACCAAATTATTTTAAGTTTAAGAGGTAAAACTAGTTCATGCACTCGAAACTAGTACTACGAGGTTCAAACAAGGAAGAAAGGGGGTGGGGGTGGGGGGATTTGTTACCTGAATCTAGGACTTGGTCGAAAGAGGAAATAATGGGGGCGAAAAAGTAGCGTAGATCGGCTATCCAACTGGTCTCTAGGTCTAATAGGGAAATAAAGGGAAACGCAGACAAAGTCAATATAAACCCGATCTATTGGTTGAAAAAGGAAAGAAAGTGGGGATCGGGGACAAGTCAACAGAGTAAGTCCGGCACTAGATTTGCTAGCCTCACACAAGATAAGGTGGCTATACCGAACAAAAAATGGGACCAACCCGTATATCCCGCTACGATGTTTGTTGCCCCGAGCCACTCTTATGTAATGCCACCGGTAAAATGTAGTAGTCGACCGTTAAAAGTAAGGACACGTTAAACCAATGTTGTTTTCAATGTAATGCCTGCGCAGTAATATGAATCAATGGCACTTCTTTTACATGTCCTACTAAAATTTCCCATTAAGATAAGTTGGTTCTTTTCGTTAGAAATGCAAGCCCCTGTCCGCCTCTTACTCTCCCGTGCTCAAAGTAATGTCGTATTTAACGATTGTCATAGTAAATCCTCGATGCCCACACTAATATCTAGGAATGCCATCGCTTTAGAAATTGCTACTGTCCTTGTAGGATTGCCATTCGTGATAAGGAACATGCTTCTTTTCATTTGATGCATGTTTCATCACTTGTTACTTGTTAGTCACCCTCCTTTCCACCTTTTTTGTGCAAACAGAGATATACGCTTTCAGGCCTCGATCTTAGTTGAACTGCACAAATAATATCCAAATTATAGTTGAGCATTCCAGAGCTTCACAACCAACCTTGATGTTGCTCAATTTTATTGCAACTAATGAAGAAGAAGCCCGTGGGTTTCTGCTTTCGATGGAAATGGAACCGGGCTGGAGCCCTTTTCTTAAAAAAATCGAAGAAGAAGCTGCTAGCTCACGGGACATTGCTTCATTTTAGGTGAACTGCACCAAAAGGTCCCATGAATTGAATCATCCATGTTGGTAGACGGAAAGAGCCAGCCTTCAAAGATCCTAGTCTAAGCACCCCGACCTCCATCCTTATGACGCACGGTACACCTCGCTTGCCACCGCCGACCCTAGTGTCACCGATAAAATGAAGTAATAATACAGCTTAAAATAGAGCGAGTGTCATCTCTATCATTTCATTTCCAATGTAGATAAAGAAAGTGCTTCTCTTTGTTAAAGTATGTTTCATCAACTAGTCCCATTGTTAATGCTTTGCCGCTTTCTCGCAAACCGGGTGCTTAATTTTAGTTGATATGTACAAAAATAGAGATTTGAATGTCTCAAGGCGCCTCCTTGTACTACTGCTGTACACTGATATTCATCACTAGCAGAAGGTGTATCGGGGAGACTTGGGACGATGTCCAGTATGAGGCGTACCGTATGAGGCGTCGCAGGGCCCATCTCGCCCTCACAGCATGGCATACTATGATACTTTCGCAATATTTTCTTCTATTTATTTGTGTGTTTCATCAACTAGTGCCACTATAATGTAATCACGCTTTTTCATTATCTGTGCAAACAGGGTTATTCAGCTGCATTTTGGTGGAACCGCACAAATGTACGTATGGAACCGGCATATATGCAGAGTGCGAGGTGTACCAAGTAAAAATTACCGACACCAACCATGCCGCATGCACGATTGGCATCCACCACAACCGGTGGGATGTGTGGAGCTCTACGTGGACGGATCTTTCTCGGCAACAAATCCTCTAACTAAATACTAGTAGCTTATATTGGCAGTTTTCTAGGGAGTACTCTTTTCCGAAAGAAGCACCAATCTATTTTTCTTTATTTGTACACCGTGTCACAACTTTGACCCAAAGGTCCGCAGAGCTATTTTAGGGTGATTGGCGTAGTACTCGGAGACTGATTGTAAGCATGATTTTCATTAGTCTGTCACACTGATTGTAAGCATGAGCAGGTGGAAGATTAGGTTAGTGCTAAGCTTACCTTAAACCCTACCGCGCCGCTGAAACGCAGGCGAAAGGCCGAGGGAACCGTGGAGAACGTCGGGGAAGCGACGTCGTGCCATCCGGCCTCCTCTTGCGGTGGGAGAACGAATACTCACAATGGTTCGGCTGGCTCTGCACCCTCACGAGCGGCACACCATACTCGATCGATTCGTTATCCTCTGGGTGCTCGACCTTTGACCTGTCGCCAGACGCCACCACCTCCGCCTCGATCACGCCTAAGGCGAATTGCCTCGCTTCCATCGCCCATAGGAGATACTCGATGAACTCGGGAGGATCTGGCGTGATCGCCACGAGGAGTACATGTACATCGCCATTGCCTCGCCTCTTTCGCATACATTGCCACATGGCCTGCACTGTCCTCGAATTCTCCCACTCATTGTCAAACCAACTAAGGATCTCCTTCAACCTGGCTAACTTTGCTCGTCGCCGGGCCAAGCCATCTACTGATTCACGGCATCCTCTCCATAGATGTCGCTCGAGTGGTCCCGGGTGCTTAGCTTTGGAAGATGGAGGAGAGATGGTGGTCTTGCAATAGAGAAGAGGGAGAGGAGAGGAGGTGGTTTTGGAATGGAGATGATGGAGAGGGAGAGGAGGTGGTTTTGCAATGGAGAGAAGATCGAAGAGGGAGAGGCGAGACGGTGGTTTTGGAATGGAGATGATGGAGAGGAGAGGAGGTGGTTTTGGAATGGAGATGATGGAGAGGAGAGGAGGTGGTGGTTTTGCAATGGAGAAGATCTGTAAGAGGGAGAGGCTAGACGGCGGTGGCTTTGGAATGGAGATGATGGAGAGGAGAGGAGGTGGTTTTGCAATGGAGAAGATCAAGAGGGGAGAGGCGAGATGGTGGTTTTGGAATGGAGATGATGGAGAGGAGAGGAGTTGGTTTTGCAATGGAGAAGAGGGAGAGGAGCGGCAAGGCAGCGATTTAGGATTGGGCGAGAGGGTAAAGTGCCATTGTGATCGGATCAAAATCAAAATCAATTTACCCTTCAATTAAGAAAGCGACCCCACATTAGCTAGTCTCCCTTTTATTCTGGTCATAATTGACCATCATTTTCGCACATAAAATATATATGTTATACATTGCAAAAAATAATATAATTTGAAAGTACATTTGGATACGAACCAAACGATACAATTTTTGGTGACATGCATTCACATTTTTGCTTGTCACATACAAAGACGTGGGTCAAACTTTGACCCAAAATACGCATAAAACAACAAAAAACTACTTCCAAGACCAGCGCCGCTCTTCCGCTCTTCTCCTGTTCCAATCTAAATCCACCGCCGCTCCTCTCCTGCTCCAATCTAAATCCAGCGCCGCTCCTCTCCTCTTCCATTTCAAAACCATCGCCCATCCTCTCATGTTCCAGTCCAAAACCAGGATCGCTCCTTTCCCGTTCTAATCCAAAACCAGCGCCGCTCCTCTCCTCTTCCATTCAAAAACCACTGCCGGCGAGTGAAGGTGCTGTGGAGAAGTAGATCGATGGAGGAGTACAACCGATACGTGAGGATCGCAGACGCCAACCCTGTGAAGCTAGCTAGGATGTTGGAGATATGGGGCCTTGGTTTGACAACAAGGACCAACTAGCGGCGCACGGCGACATCCATGGCCAAATATCTCAAGAACAGAAGGAAAAGGCCGCGATACTCCCGGTGGGAGTCGCGCCGGAGTACATAGAGCTGCTCCTCTGGACCATGGAGCAAACAGATTCACCGAATCCGATCGTGAGGGAGCGGTGGTGGGAGTATCGATCCCAGATGGAGCATCCACCAGAGATTGAAGGATCGAGCATCTATAAGGTGCCGCTTAGAGGGTGTCTCCGCCAGAGCGAGCGGTGGAGTCTTCGTCGACCGAACCCAACTGCAAGAGGAGAAAAGCAGTTGGTCTGACGATGCTTCCCCACCATCGCCTCCCTCGCCAAGGTAATAGGAGGATCGCCCCTGCACCCCAATAGTCGGGCAGGTTGTGAATTGTCGAGGAGGAGCTTAGGGTTGTCAAGATTTGCAGGTTGTGAATTGTGTTTTGTGTTGTGTATTTTGAGAGTACTTTCAGATATGAATGTCTTTTTGAATTCTAGATTTGAGATTGAGCATATGAAGAATTTTATGAATTCTAGAGATCTATTTTTTAGCACTTAAAAAATGTAGTTTCATAGGATTATAAAAGTGCATTTAGAAGAAATCGCAAGTTTTAATTTCAGATAAGAAACTGCAAGTTCAGTTTCCAGATAAGAAATCGCAACTTTCAGAGGTGAGCATTTATATTAACACGGCCTTTTCAAACAGGGTTAACATCATGTTGGAAGTTTTATTCGTGGTCTAAAATGGAACTACCAGCCAGCTTAACATCATGCTGATCAACATTCATGCATAGCACATCTTCATATGATGCATACAGTCAAAATGCCCACACAATGTTGAGTAAAAGTAAACACAGAGAAAACGAGGGACGGAATTTTGGCAAGTGTTGACGTGGTTTTGGGCTGCCCTGCCTAGGCTTTCATTTTTAACATGCGCAGCCCACGACCTGGGATGGGAGGGCCTGTTTGTATTTTCTTAGGGCCGCTATGTATCGACTGCCTATGGACCTCCCATCTCGAGGTTTTATTTTTGGCAGCCCAATTTATGTATTTTTTTGAAGAAAACGCAGCGTCTGTTTTATTTTACTATATAAGAATAGGAACGCCAGTACAACTTATGTTTCCTTTTAACTATATTATATATATTTAAATTATTTTATATGTTATTATATATTATTTTTATTGTCATCATATATTTAACAGAGATACTTACATATGTAAGAAAACAATATCCCACATCTTATTAACTTATAAAATAATTTCTTAACAAATAAAATCTTGGATTGTTTTGGCTGGAAAATCCTAGTGATTGTGTACAAAAGCTTGGTAAGATTTAAGGACGAATATAATAATATCACTTATTATTTAAATATATTTATAACAAAATGCTCAGACCTTTTTTATTTTTTGATAACATTGTTGGCCCAACCCAACATTATAATTAGAATCAGCCCAAAGAAAATCGCCTATGTAGATAAAGTGCAAATGGCCTGTAATTTTTAGGAAATAAAATAAATGGGCCGCATGAAAGCTACATTAATTGTTCACCCAGCCCAGCTAATGGCTGTAATTCAAAAATCAGATCAAATTGGCTGTAAATTCTGAAAAATGGGTTGAATACGTACACATTTTGGAGGCTGAAATGTGGGCCAATAGGTCGAAGCCAAAGCAAGTCGTTGTAAATTTAGTCAACAAATGATTCTGACAATTTAGCCGTTGGATTTACATCCAACGGCCGTCATCCATCTTCAATCTCTCGTATTCTTCCTCCAGCGCCGCCGGGATCACCTAAGGCATGGTATCACCTGATATTTTCCCACTAGCAGCTCTGCTTAGCACGCTTCGCTATGAAGCGCTACTCCACCGTTGGCCAGGCCATCCCTCCAACCCTCCACACCTCCTGTTCTTCTCCACCGACTGCCAAACCACACCGTGACTAGAACCAGTTAACCTCAGACACCTTACGCCTCATGACTCTACTCCCGCTGCCTTCCCATCTCCGGCTCGTTGCTGTCCGGGGCCTGCCGTCGTCCACCACCTTGGATGCGCTTCCGGCGTGGACGTGGTCAACGTGGGTCAACGAATGACACCATCGAAGTAGGGCTATGCGTGGACGAAAATGACAATGGGTCCACGGCCGCACACAAGGAAATGCCTCCTTATTACGCCGCAAAATAATGATTCCTCCACCGACATCCGGGACCCACGGAAGGGCCTCCGTATTTCGGCGAAAAAAACGTGCCTCACCGACTTGTCGGACCCACCAGCTATATTCGCACGCAAGGAAGTGCCTCCTTATTATACGCACAAAAATGAATACTCCTCGCCACCGGAACTCAAAGATACCGAGGTTGACTTAGGGCCTACCAAGTTGACGGGATGGAGGGCTTTGTCAACTTAGTCAATATGAACGATTCTAGCTCCTCATCAGACGATGTTCATCCAACGGTTGCATTGCTTCTTCAACCTCCGGTCTTCTTGCTCCAGCCGCCCAAACCCGGGCCTTGATCGTGCCGTGTGCTCGCCTCCCATGGCCGGGGTCAGGATGCCGGGAGGCCTCACCGCCTTACATCTACTCCCACTGGCCGTGCCATCCCTCTACTCACCCACCCCCCTGTTAATCTCTGGGCACAGCCTCACAATAGCCGAACAGTGAACCTCGTACTCCTCTTCGCTGGGCATCCAACTGCTGCGTTTTCTTCCGGCTCCGAAGTCGCCCCTTCCTAGGTCTTCGCCGCCCACCGCTGCGTGGTGCTCTCGGGCGCCAAGCGTGGTCAACGTGGTCAAGGAACGACTTCCATCGGACGTGGATCAGACGTGGAGAGGTCGATACCGGGTCCATGACCGCAGCGAAGGAAGTGCCTCCTTATTACGCTGGAAAATAATGATTCCTCCACCTCTTCAGCTGGGGACCCACCGGACGCAAGCCACCAGATTTTGTGAAAAAAGTTTCCCAGCTGACTGGGACCCACTAGCTACATTCGCACGCAAAGAAGTGCGTCCCGCAAAAACCGATTCGCTTCTCGACCGTTGGGACCCACCAGCTACATCTTCAAGAGCAAGGAAGCGCGTCCTGGGCAAAAAATGATTCGCCCCGATCGGCCGGGACCCACCAGCTACATCTTCGCACGCAAAAGGAAGTGCATCCGCAAAAACGATTCGCCTCGACCGCTGGGACCCAGCTGCTACATTTTCGCACGCAAGGAACTGCCTGACAGTCGGGACCCACATGGTCGAAGCGTACGTAGCGTTGTCATTCTGGTCGCGAACTTGTACATACATATATACTAGTCGATGTAGAGGCGCCAAGACGCAGTCAGAGTAGAGGCACGTGACGCGAAATGTGGTAGAGGCGCTGCACGTAGCATGTACATGTACGCATGCCGTGGTGCAAGAAAGAAAATACGGCCACGTATGTATGTACATACTAGCGGCGAGGGCTCGTGTTCATGGGGAGGCAACGGAACGCGTCATGTTCATGGGGAGGCAACGGAATGTGTCGTGTTCATGGGGAGGCAACGGAATGCGTCGTATTCATGGGGAGGCAACGGAATACGTCGTGTTCATCGGGAGGCAATGGAACGCGTGGGAGCCAACCGGCTTTGACGGAACAGGCGATGGAAACGAGGCCTGGCGTACTGCAGAACGGAGGAAATGGACCTCCTACGGTCGAAACGGGGGTCCTGTTGATCGGAGGGTGGCGCATCGCAGGGGCGGATTAAACGGACCTCCTATAGTCGAAACGGGGGTCCCGTTGATCGGGAGGGGTGTATGCATCGCTAGTAAAGCGGATTTAAACGGACCTCCTACAACAAAGCAGGGGTCCTGTTGATCGGGAGGGTGTGGCGATCGCAAACGGGATTTAAACGGACCTCCTACGGTCCAAAAACGGGGTCCTGTTCATCAGAGGGTGTGGCGTACCGCAAAACGGGACTCCACGGATACTGTTCATCTCCACCGTCGACCTCCTCCGGCCTCCACGGGCTCCTGTTCATCCAGCCTCCACCACAGACTACTCCACCGCCATCGCTCAACCACCCCTACACCGCCATCGCTCATCCTGCAGGCAGCATCGATCGGCTTCGCTTAGCGGCAGAGCGGGCGAATCGCCCATTGGGTTCGATTAACAACCATCGATCGATCCCTCGGGTTCAAGCACGCGAGTTCGCAGCGGTAATCGCCGGGTTCATTAGAGCCCAACGCCTCACTCGGTTTAGTTAGAGCCAACGCCAAGACACATCGCCACAGACGCACGAGAGAACGCCAGACGCTCCGCCTCGACCTCCCACCGTAACCGGCAACTCCCCAAAATTTTCCTCCCTCGCTTCTACCACAGCTTTTTTCCGTCATGGACGGCCCAAAGAATGTCATGTACTGCCTCCGCCAGCCAAGACGAAAAGCCCATTTTCCGTCATGATTTTTGTCATAGAAATAGGAGCCCACCACATCTATGATGATACCGGTTTTGTCACAATTATCGCTATAGAAGTGTCATATGTATGACAGAAAAAAAATTCGTTCGGACCAAAATGTCATGGATGTGTCTTTTTTTTGTAGTGTAAGGCCTTCCCTCGTTCATCCTTATCTCCCACAACCTCGTGCTCCTCCCTATGTCTCTATCTCTACTACTCTTCTTTGTTTTTTTATAACAAATCGAATAGTGATGCCGGCGTCCATTTGCACGCCTTGCGGCCAACACGCCTCCTCGCCTCCATCATCACCTGCAATCGAGCCTTTATAGGAGTAGGAGTAGAGAAAAAACCGAGTTGGTAATGATGGTGTGTCGTGCAATGCACAGGCATCTTGCTATTTTTTTGCATACCACGTAGACACGGTCTTTGAGCACGGTTCGTAGTCGTTCCACGCTCGGGCATTGAAGTTTGTAAGTATTTTAGATTAGAATATTATACTCGTACTGTGCTATTATTAGTGAATAGTCCTACTCTACTACTCTACTCTAGCAAGCTAGGCCATAGTAATCGTGAGTAGGTACTATAGGGAGTACCAAAGATCTTTGTGATCACTCAAGCAAGTTGTCCGGCATTGATATGACCCTCTACGCTTTCGGTATGTGTCTTCTAAGTCAAGCGGCGTCTTTGTAGTCATCATCACCTGTCCACTTCCCACAGCACATATTCGCTTCTCCATCTTTGTCCGCACATAATCTCGTCCAAGCTTCCATCCCCGCTAAGGCGCCTCCCCCCCCTCGTCCAAAACCCAAGCACTAACAATAGCAGAACCGAGCAGCGTCCGCCGAAAGAGTGGCTGGTGTTCGCTCCCCACAGAGGTAATCAAGCTCATTGTTTCGCGTGTGGACAATCTCAGTACCATGCCGCCGCCAAGGTGCTCGCTTCTGTCTGTACTGCTTACTCAAAGCCCTCAGTCGGAGCTTTTAAGCCAGCTCCTTGCTTGCCGATGTCACCGATCTTTAGAAATGGCGTGTCACGCAAGATAACGATCGTAGGGTGGCGAGCATCAACCCCTTCATCGCGGATCCGATCCCCGCCAGCCTTAGCTACATTAACGGTATGTACCGGGTCGGCATGAACACGTCTTGGATGGTGCTCACGATGGTCGCGACAAATGGATGCTCGTGGAGGTCTACACACGGTGATTGATCCCCTTCCTTCGATTAACACCGCACTTTGCTTTGGCACCGCGCCCGTAATACTCGGAATCTTACGGTAGCCAACATGATACCAAGTTTGATTTGCTCAAGGTTGTAATCATTGTCAAGTGCCCACAAGATCTCGCGAATTATAAAGACTTCGGGCTAATTATGCGTTCTTCAACCGCGGTCTTGCCTATCCGATGTGTCATCGCGGTAAGTGGATAAATCTGCACATCCATCGCAGGATCATACATCCTCCATGGTTCTCTCGATGCCACCGAACACAAGGGCTTCATTTACGATGTCGACTCCTTCTATGGTCGGACGTATTGCTGGCCTACTCCAAATATCGCTACAAACGCTTGAGCTGTCACACAGATGTTACTTTCCTATGATATCATGATGGCTTGCTTGTCAACATTTCATCAAAAAATATCCATGCTCATAACATGTTGTTCTTAAGATTGGATCAATCAAGAGCCCTTTCTTACTTGACTCAACTTGATATGATGTTGTAGGTCACCTGGTGTGCCTACCCTTCCTAATCCTTAACCTTTCAAAGAAAAGGAAGATGGCGCTTGCAGGTGGTTCCTGCTCGATCAGACGAGGGCTTAAAAGATTGATGATCGTCAGACATACCGGACGTGTTGTTTCGCGGAATACAATCACGGGCCACCGAAGGTCTTTGAGCAGATCCCAGCTTTTACGGCCTTCGTGAATTTTTGACTGGAGGTCGGTAAGTAGCCTTGGTGCAGGCTCTCTTTTGTCGCATCAATTATCCGATTAACCAGGAGATAACCGACGGCAAGGGTCATGATGGCAGCGCGTTTTCGTTCATCGTGCAAAACTGTGTGTACACAGTGACCATGCGCCTCTGCATGCACCATGCCCTGATATGTGCCGCCGCGCTTTGCAGCCCAAAGTAGGAGAGAGGGTCGCAAGTATTAGACTTCGACCTGCTGGCTGGAGTTTCCCCCGTCAGGCACCCATCTGGTTCAAGCCATCAGCCAATCTCCACAACTTAATAAATAGTAATGTCTAACTAAGCCAGTTAGTTAGATGCGTACACTTTGTGTAGTAGGATCTTTATTTAGTTTGATGCATATACTTGTTCTTTTTTGGTAACCCTTTTGTAATGATGGCTGATGTTTGGTTTGGAAGAGAGAGTCATGCCTCTTCACTCTTCTCCGGCCTGCACATCGCTTCGCTGCACCCCAGCCACCTGGTTGTTGTTGCCGCTATTTTCAATGTACAATCAAGAGTATATTTCATTCGTTGGTTGAATAAATGTGTTGTTAGAACGACAAACACAATGTTTTGGAAGTCGCTAACGGTTCGATCTTTTAGTGCCCTGCACTGCACGTAGCTCATACTATTTTTCAGACGGAACACATTTTCCACTTGTTGATAAGATGCAGCCTAATCGATGAAGGCCCAATAGAGAAGCCCATAATTAATCGGAAGGGAGGCTCTCACATGAATCCAGCCTAGGTACATGCTCATGGTCCCCTAAACATAAATAAGTAAATAAATAAATAAAGCTAAATGCTCATGCACCAGCTTCTTTGGGAAAATAGGTAGCCCAAGATTTCTTTTTGAAGAATACCCAAGCTAGGCCTATTTGTTTTCTCCACCATCGGGCTGCAAATCTTTCAAGACGAGGAGGGATGCATTCCGTCCCGGCCAAAGAGTATGGTCACGTCTCATAAAAGTAATATCAAAAGGGTTGAAAATTCCAAAAATTTATAGCAAATGGGATATTAGTTTTGTTTTTGTTTTGTTCTTCATCGATATCTTATACGATTTCATTGGATTTAATATGACATAGTACTAATTTATTTTTAAATTATGGCTATTAATTTTTGGATTAAGAATATTTCGTTCCCCAGCAAAAAATTTGCGAATTTTCAAAATTTCCCACATATTTAGTTAATTTTTGACTCACATCCCACCGTAAAATGGCCAGCAAGTCTAAAAATGGAAAACGGGCTGCAATAAATTTCATATGAATTAGAGAATGAGTAAAAATTATAAAAATAATAGCAAATGACTGACTTGTTTACGCAAGGCTTTGTCAATGAACACACGATTCTAGCAAATAGAGGGACCGTTGGATGTCCATCCAACGGCACGACGTGCTTCTTCAATCTCCTCGATCTTCTCGCTTCCACCACCTAAACTAGCGCCTAAGTGATCGCCGCTTCCTCCTTCAGGGTTCACAGATGCCGCACAGTCCGCTGGCTGGCCGCACACAATCAATCGCCTCCTTATTACGCCGAAAAAATGATTCCTCCCATCGACATCCGGGCGCACGGTTGGGGAGGTCAATTCAGGCCTACTACGCTGACGCCAGACGCATGGCTTGTCAACTTAGTCAACAAAGCGATTCTAGCAAAGAAGAATCTGCTGGATTTGAATCGAACGGTCCCGCTGCTGCTTCTTCAATCGCCGCTCTTCTTGCACCAAATACCGCCCAAACCAGCACCGGGAGACCGCCTGCTCGCTCCAAAGTGGTCACAGCGTTGCGTCGAGGCCTCATCGCTTCTACTACTCCCACCGCTTAGCCAGTGCTCGCAGAATGACGGCAGCCTCACACCGCAGCCGAACCAAAGGAACCTCAGATTCTCCGCTGGGCATCCATCGCAAGATCTTCCTCGGCTCGTCGTCTCCCTTCCTAGGGCTCTCGCCGTCGCCCATCGCCTTGGTGCTCTCGGCGCGGCGTGGTCAATGTGGTCAACGACATTTCATCGGAAGAGTAATCAGACGTGGAGAGGCTGACAGCTAGGTCCACGGGCCACAGCCCAGCTTTTTTTGTGATTTGCCAAGTAAGTCGCTTTGTCAGCCTAGTTGGGCTGCAAATCTTTCAAGACGAGGAGAGCTTTCATTCGCTGGCCGAGAAAAATGGCCCATCAATAATGAGAAATGGGCTAATACATTTTTAAAACACATCAAACCGGCAATTAGTTTCAAATATCTTTTTTTTCATTTCGAGATTTTAAATTACATTATTTTTTATGCATGGAGAATTTGTTGGATTTTATATTGATATACATTTATTTTTAAAATCAGTTTGAATGTGAGTCGAAATTTCGGGATTAAAAACTGTTCGGACCGCACCGAAATATGCAAAATTTTGTATAATTTTTTAACCGTGGCCACTATATGGGCTATAATGCTAACAAAAATAATATGGGCTCCAAAAAACCTTACGAATTAGCAAATGGGCTGTAAATTATTAGAAATAATGGCAGATGGGTCAGATGTCGCTTCCAGTATTTGAGGCTTTCCTAAGAAAAGGTTGACGTTATCAGGCAAAGGATCGTTGGATGGCCATCCAACGGCCGTCGTGTTTCTTCAATCTTCGCTCTTCTGCTCCACCGCTTAAACAAGCGCCAAGTGCGGACTGCCTGCTTCCCTCCTCCTGCGCCGCTTTGAAAGCTCGGACCCACTAGCTATATCTTTCGCACGCAAGCGAAGTGCCTCCTTATTACGCACAAAAAATGAATACTCCCCGCTTAATCGGGACCCAAAGATAGTGGCAAACTGATTTAGGGCCTACTAAGCCGACGGGGACGGAGGGCTTTGTCAACTTAGTCAATATGCACGATTCTAGCTCCAGTGACCGTACGATGTCCATCCAACGGTCGTAGTGCTTCTTCAACCTCTGGTCTTCTTGCTCCACCCGCCCAAACCACCAGCTACAAACTTCGCACACAACGAAGTGTGTCCGGGCAAAAAAAACAAAACGATTCGCCCCCCTGACTACTGGGACCCACCAGCTACATCTTCGCACGCAAGGAAGTGCGCGCCCGTCAAAAAACGACGGTTCTCGACCGGGACCCACTAGCTACATCATCGCACGCAAGGAAGTGCGTCCGGCAAAAACAAAATGATTCGCTTCGATTGCCGGGACCCACCAGCTACATCTTCGCACGCAGCGAAAAAGGCGTCCGCAAAAAACGATTCACCCTCTCGACCGCCGGGACCCACCAGCTACATTTTCGCACGCAAGGAAGTGCTCGGCGGTCGGGACCCACTCGGTCGGCGCGACGAGCGTTGTCATTCTCGGGTCGCGAACGTGTACGCATACATACCGGTCGTTGTAGAGGCGCCGCGACGCAGTCGTAGTAGAGGCGCCGCGACGCACTATGTACACTTACGCATACTGTGGCGAGGGTGCAAGAAAGAAAATACGCCACGCACGATTACGCATATACCGGGCAGTGGTCTCAACGCCTACTCACAGACACGACGCCAGGGCTCGCGGTACATGGCTGGGTCGAACGGAGAAACAACATCGCTGCCGTGTTCATGGGGAGGCAACGGAATGCGCCGTGTTCATGGGGAGGCAACGGAATGCGTCAGATTCATGTGGAGGCAACGAAATGCGCCGTGTTCATCGGGAGGCAACGGAACGCTGCGGAAGCCAACCGCCGGGTCGGAACGGAATGCGTGGTCGTGTTCATCGGGAGGGCTTGGACGAACAGCGATGGAAACAAGGCTGGGCGTATCGCGACAACGGAGGAAACAGACCTTCCTATGTTCGGAACGGGGTCCGTTGATCGAGAGGGTGTGGCATACCGCAAAACGAAGCGAAACGGACCTCCACGGTCAAAACGGGGCTCATTGATCGGGAGGGTGTGGCGCATCGCAAAACGGAGGAAACGGACCTCCCACGGTCGAAACGGGGTCCCGTTGATCGGAGGGGTGTGGCGACCGCAGAAACGGATTTAAACGGACTTGTGTTGAGCGCCACTTGGCCGAACGGTGGTCCTGTTTTCATCGGGAGAGGTGTGGCGTACCACAAAACGGGACTCCACGGGATACCGGGTCATCTCCACCGGCCGACCTCCTCCGGCCTCCACGGGCTCCTCTCGCTCATCCAGCCTCCACCGTGGCGCTTACTCCACCGCCATCGCTCAACCACCCTCCACCGCTTCATCGCTCATCCAACCCTCCACACCACGGGTCCTGTTCAACCACCCCTCCACGGGCACCCCTCCACGGCTCCATCGCTCATCCAGCCCTCCACACCACGGGTCCTGTTTCATCCAAAGGCAACGCCACCGGGCCATCGCTCATCCACCCTCCTCCTCAACCGGGCCACCGTTGTTCATCCTGCAGGTAGCATCGATCGCTTCAGCTTAGCAAAGAAGATGGCGAATCGCCGATCGGGTTCAGTGAACAGCCATCGATCGATCGCCAGGTCAAGCAACGCTGTAGCCCGCAGCAGCAATCGCCGGGTTCGGGCGAGCCCAACGCCTCGCTTCGGGTTCGCGAGCCAACGCCAAGACACACGCCACAGCACGTGTACGAGAGAAACGCTGCGACGCTTCGGCCCCCGACCTCCCACCGTAACCGGCAACTCTCAAATTTTCCTCCCCTCGCTTCTACCACGGTTTTTCCATCATGGACGGTCCAAAGAATGTCATGCAACAAGGCCTCCGCCCGCCCAGACTAAAAAGCCCATTTTCCGTCATGATTTTTTGTCATAGAAGTAGGAGCCCACCACATCTATGATGATACCGGTTTTGTCACAATCATCGCCATAGAAGTGTCATATGTATGATGAAAAAAATTGCTCGCCCAAAATTTCACGGATGTGTCTTTTTTTTCTAGTGATAGTTTTGCTTTAGTGCTTCACTTATATCTTAGAGCACGGTGGTGGATTTGTTTTATAGAAACTATTGATCTCTCATGCTTCACTTATATTATTTTGAGAGTCTTAAAATAGCATGGCAATTTGCTTTTAATTAATATCATGAGAAATTTGATGCTTGATAATTGTTTTGAGATATAAAGGTGGTAATATCATAGTTGTGCTAGTTGAGTAATTGCGGAATTGAAAAATACATGTGTTGGAGTTTGTGATTCCCATCGCATGCACGTATGGTGAACCGTTATGTAACGAAGTCGGAGCATGAAGTATTTGTTGATTGTCTTCCTTTGTGTGGCGGTCGGGATTGCGCGATGGTTAACTCCTACCAACCCTTCCCCTAGGAGCATGCGTAGTAGTACTTTGCTTCGAGGGCTAATAAATTTTTGCAATAAGTATATGAGTTCTTTATGACTAGTGTGAGTCCATGGATTATACGCACACTTACCTTTCCATAATTTTCCGCCTCTTCGGTGCAACCAAGTAGGTGCCCTTTCTCACCTTTTGAGAGTTGCTGCAAACTTCGCCGGTGCATCCAAACCCCCGTGATATGATACGCTCTATCACACATAAACCTCCTTATATCTTCCTCAAAACAGCCACCATACCTACCTATTATGGCATTTCCATAGCCATTCCGAGATATATTGCCATGCAACTTTCCACCGCTTTCATTCATCATGACAAGCTCCATTATTGTCATATTGCTTTGCATGATCATGTAGTTGATATAGTATTTGTGGCAAAGCCACCATTCATAATTATTTCATACATGTCACTCTTGATTCATTGCATATCCTAAATACATCACGGAGGCATTCATTCATATAGAGTCATATTTTGTTCTAAGTATTGAGTTGTAATTCATGAGTTGTAAGTAAATAAAAGTGTGATGATCATCATTATTAGAGCATTGTCCCAAGTGAAGAAACGATGATGGAGAATATGATTCCCCCACAAGTCGGGATGAGACTCCGGACTAAAAAAAAGAGGCCATAAAAAAGAGAAAATGCCCAAATAAAAAATGAGAGAAAAAGAGAGAAGGGGCAATGTTACTATCCTTTTACCACACTTGTGCTTCAAAGTAGCACCGTGATCTTCATAATAGAGAGTCTCTCATTTTGTCACTTTCACATACTAGTGGGAAATTTCATTATAGAACTTGGCTTGTATATTCCAATGACGGGCTTCCTCAAATGCCCGAGGTCTTCGTGGAGCAAGCAAGTTGGATGCACACCCACTTAGTTTCTTTTTTGAGCTTTCATACACTTATAGCTCTAGTGCATCCGCTGCATGGCAATCCCTACTTCCTCGCATTAACATCAATTGATGGGCATCTCCATAGCCCGTTGATTAGCCTCGTTGATGTGAGACTTTCTCCTTTTTTTGCCTTCCCACATAACCCCTACCATTATACCTTATTCCACCATAGTGCTATATCCATGGCTTGCGCTCATGTATTGCGTAAGAGTTGAAAAGGCTGAAGCGCATTAAAAGTAGAAAAAAGTCCATTTTACTACCCTAAACAAAGTTGGTGGTTCACATAACCCCCTGATCTTTATTTCGGTTCTCTTTTACCTCGAATAATCTCATACACGGACAAAATCAGTCCTCGGTGGTTTGACTTGACTACGATTGTCGACGTGGCAATGGTCAATGGGCGGATTTGACCGTGGGTGAGTCTCCTCACATGCTTGGGTTGAGACACGGTGGAGCTCCTCCCAGCCTCCCCTCGCAGCTACTACCTCCCTCCGAGCACTGGGCATACCCCGCCGGCCTGATGACGCCTTGACCGCCATGGAGTTCCAAGATGCTACCTCGACGCCTGCCTTCTCCTTTTCTCCCTTTCTTTGCTCGCCTCTTCCCACACATCTGTCTCGAACTTCACCGAATCCACTTTGCACTCAAGCGGCTATGGTCACACCGTCTGCCACGCCCACCTCAAGGCCTCGCTTAGACTCATCCGTCAGGGCCGCCAAGTCACTTGCCCTCGGGACTTCGCGACCCGGCCTCCTCACCGCCTCCGCGGCCTCACCGACGGCCGCACCGCCATACACCGCTTGCTCTCCACGAAAAGTGCCTACTGCTACCGACGCCTTTGCCTCGACGTGCTCCTCGCCCGCCGCCTCGACCTTGACTGGCCACCTCCTCGCTCCACTCCAAGCAGAGTCCGCTTCTCGGCTCACAGGCTGGTTGCGCTGACAGAAGGCCAACACTGCTCAAGGGGTTAACGACCAAGGGTTACCGCCACTGCCCACGAAGTTCCCGGCTATCAACATGCAGTTCCACCCATCGACGACGACCTCCGCGCATGACCTGCTCGACATCAAGCGTCACCTCGGGGGCTAATTTCCTCACCAAGCGCCCCCCTAGTCACTACCAAACGGTTCCCATTTCCTAATTAACCATGGGCTAATTCCTATTTCAGTTAAGTTAATCCTCATGGCCCCACCCGCAGGTCAAACCCACCATTGACCAATAGCCCACATTAGCTGCAGATGTTGAGAAAAACCACCCAAGGGGTCTTTTGTCGGTTTGGGATTGTTCAGGGGTAAAGGAACCAAATAAAGATCAGGGTGTAATGTGAACCACCAACTTTGTTCAGGGTAGTAAAATGGACTTTTTTCTTAAAAGTATGAACCAATTGCTTGGCTAAAATCGGGGTCGTACATGATATGAATATTTTGTGTGGGTAAGATGGAACATAGCCAGACTATATGATTTTGTAGGGATAACTTGCTTTGGCTATGTTATTTTGATAAGACATAATTGCTTAGTTAGTATGCTAGAAGTATTATTGTTTTTATGTCAACATTAAACTTTTATCTTGAATCATATCAAATATGAACATTCATGCCACAATAAGAAGAATTATATTGAAATTATGCGAGGTAGCATTCCACATCAAAAATTCTGTTTTTATCATTTACCTACCGAGGACGAAAGGTGAATTAAGCTTGGGGATGCTTGATACGCCTCCAACGTATCTATAATTTTTATTGTTCCATGCTATATTATCTTCTATTTTGGAGATTATTGGGCTTTATTATACACTTTTATATTATTTTTTGGGACTAACCTATTAACCGTGAGGCCCAAATTAGAATTGTTGTTTTTTGCCTATTTCGTAGTTTCGCAGAAAAAGAATATCAAATGAGTCCAAACGGAATGAAACCTTCGGGAACGTGATTTTCGAAACGAACGTGATCCAGAGGACTTGGACCCTACGCTAAGACATTAACCAGAGGGCACGAGGGGGCGCTTACCCCCTGTGCGCGCCTCCACCCTCATGGGCCCCCTGCTTCACCGACGCATTCTTCCTCCTATATACCTTAATGCACTTCAAACTACCAGACACGGAGCTAAAACCTAATTCCACCGGTACAAGAACCTTCCCAGATTTGTGAGATCCCATCTTGGGGCCTCTTCCGGAGTCTCACGAGGGGGGCATCGATCACGGAGGGCTTCTACATCAACACCATAGCCTCTCCGATGATGTGTGAGTAGTTTACCTCAGATCTTCGGTCCATAGTTATTAGCTAGATGGCTTCTTCTCTCTTTTGGATCTCAATACAATGTTCTCCCCTCTCTCGTGGAGATCTATTCGATGTAATCTTCTTTTTCCGGATCATTGTTGAGACCGATGAATTGTGGGTTTATGATCAAGATTATCTATAAACAATATTTGAATCTTCTCTGAATTCTTTTATGTATGATTGGTTATCTTTGCAAGTCTCTTCAATTATCATTTGTTTTGGCCTACTAGATTGGTCTTTCTTGGAATGGAGAAGTGCTTAGCTTTGGGTTCAATCTTGTGGTGTCCTTTCGATGGCAAGAGGGGCAAGAAGGCACGTGATTGTATTGTTACCATCGAGGATAACAAGATGGGGTTTACATCATATTGCATGAGTTTATCCCTCTACATCATGTCATCTTGCTTAAAAGCGTTACTTCCTGTTCTTATGAACTTAATACTCTAGATGCATGCCGGATAGCGGTCGATGTGGAGTAATAGTAGTAGATGTAGGCAGAGTCGATCTACTTGTCTTCCTGACGTGATGCCTATATACATGATCATACTCTAGATATTCTCATAACTATGCTCAATTTCGGCCAATTGCTCAACAGTAATTTGTTCACCCAATCAGAAATACTTATGCTCTCGAGAAGCCACTAGTGAAACCTATGCCCCTCGGGTCTATTTTCCATCATATTAATCTTCCAACACTTAGTTATTTTTATTGCCTTTTAGTTTACTCTGCATCTTTATCATAAAAAATACCAAAAATATTATCTTATCATATTCATCGATCTCACTCTCATAAGTGACCGTGAAGGGATTGACAACCCTTTATTGCGTTGGTTGCGAGGATTTATTTGTTTGTGTAGGTGCGAGGGACTGCGTATGTGGCCTCCCATCGGATTGATACCTTGGTTCTCAAAACCGAGGGAAATACCTACGCTACTTTGCTGCATCACCCTTTCCTCTTCAAGGGAAAACCAACGCAGTGCTCAAGAGGTAGCACTTCGCGATCCAACCGATCAAGTACCGAACGCATGGCACCTCCACGATCTGCACACGTTCAGCTCAGTGACGTCCCTCGAATTCTAGATCCAGCTAAGACTCGAGGAGAGTTTTCACAAGACGACGAAGGCAGGACGATGGCGATGAAGTTATCGACGCAGGTTTCCCGCCTAAGCACTCACGACGATATGACCTGAGGTGTAAACTGTGGAGGGGAACCACACACTGGCTAAGAGATTGTCTCATTGTGCCTTTGGGGTGCCCCCCTGCCTCAGATATATAAAGGAGGGAGGAGGAGGCCAGCCAACAAGGGGCGCTGCAGGGAGAGGGAGTCCTACTAGGACTCCTGGGGCCCCAGTAGGATTCGCCCCACCCTTTTTTCCTTCTCTGAGGGGAAAAGGGGAAGGAGAGGGAGGGGAGAAGGAAAGGGGTGGCGCCTCTTCCTAGTCCACCCGCCTTCCTCCCTTGGGAGCGCAACAGCCCTTGTGGGCTGGTTAGCCTCCTCCTATGGGCCCATAAGGCCCATATCCTTCCCGGGGTTCCTGTAACTCTCCGGTACATCCGGAAAAATGCCCGAATCACTGCTACCATTCCGATGTCCGAATGCAACCTTCCAATATATGAATCTTTACCTCTCGACCATTTCGAGACTCATTGTCATGTCCGTGATATCATCCAGGACTCTAAAGAAACTTTGGTACATCAAATCACATAACTCATAATACAAATCGTCATCGAACGTTAAGCGTGCGGACCCTACGGGTTCGAGAACTATGTAGACATGACCGAGACACATCTCCGGTCAATAACCAATAGCGGAACCTGGATGCTCATATTGGCTCCTACATATTGTACGAAGATCTTTATCGGTCAAACCGCATAACAACATACGTTGTTCCCTTTGTCATCGGTATGTTACTTGCCCAAGATTTGATTGTCGGTATTATCATACCTAGTTCAATCTCGTGACCGGCAAGTCTCTTTACTCATTTCGTAATGCATCATCCCGCAACTAGCTCATTAGTCACATTGCTTGCAAGGCTTATAGTGATGATCATTACCGAGAGGGCCCAGAGATACCTCTCCGACAATCGGAGTGACAAATCCTAATCTCGATCTATGCCAACTCAATAAAACCGCCGGAGACACCGAGAGCATCTCAGATAATCACCCGATTCACGCCAGGACGCTTTGATAGCACACTCAAGTGTTCCTCCTAAGATTAGGAGTTGCATAATCTCATAGTCATAGGAACATGTATAAGTCATGAAGATCATAGCGCTAATCTAACAGATGGGTCTTGTCCATCACATCATTCTCTAATGATGTGATCCCATTCATCAAATGACAACACATGTCTATGGTCAGGAAACTTAACCATCTTTGATTAACGAGCTAGTCTTGTAGAGGCATACTAGGGACACTCTGTTTGTCTATGTATTCACACATGTACTAAGATTCCGGTTAATACAGTTCTAGCATGAATAATAAACATTTATCATGATATAAGGAAATATAAAATAACAACTTTATTATTGCCTCTACGGCATATTTCCTTCACATACAATACTCATGCACTGTTCTAAATTACTAGGCTTCTCGTTGGACTAAAAACAAGAGGCAGATTTGCAGCTGCATTGTAAACCACATCATCCCTCTCCCAATCACCACCACACATATTGTTCTCATGATCAAGAAAGAACATAAGATATATGTGCCCTCTCTAGCAAGTTCCCACGATGCGGTGGTGTGGATTGTTATTCCGCAGCAAGTTTCTAAGCCCGTGCTCAGTGATTTGCCTACCAAGTACAAACAAGATGCATGTATTTTCTTCCAACCATCTCATACCTCAAATCCTATACCAAGCAAAAAATATGTAATTATTCTTCTTGCCATCTCAGACCCCAGTTCCTCTACCAACTCATCCAACATTGGCATGCAAGTTTCCCTAGCATCACAGAAATCATAAAATGCCTTCTTTCCATTCACATATGACCTATTTCCTCCAGTACCAAAGGAAAATCCGCCATACAGTAATCCTACGGTGTCCAAGTCACTCCTTCATCTGTCAATAGATGATTTTTACACACGCGAATAAATCCTGAATAGAACGAGCTCTAATCATAATTTGTGATAAAAAATCAAGATTAAAGTGAAAGTGTAATTGTCATAATTAAGATGCAAGCGTACCAAATCGACGGAGTTTGAGTGGCAATGGTGCTTATCAGAGTAACGAGAGGGGGCTATTTTCCCGACCGTCAGATGCCCACCGCAGATGACACGAGATCAGCGGCGAGAATGTCGCTGCCAAGAGCGCTTAATCACCCGCGGCGAGCCTCTTCTGGTCGACGCCATTAATGATTTATCACGTCAAGATCATACTGCAGGCGACATGGTCTTCCTCGAGCATTCTTTCCAAATACTTTCGCCCTTGTTTTGGACTTTAATTTGCATGATTTGAATGAAACTAACCCGGACTGACATTGTTTTCAGCATAACTACCATAGCGTTGTTTTTGTGCAGAAATAAAAGTTCTCGTTATTGGACGAAACTTGCGGAGATTTTTTTTGAACATATAAAAAATACTGGTGCAAAAATCTGCCAAATGGGGGCCACCAGCTCCCCACAAGGCAGGGGCGTGCCTACCCCCTTGAGCGCACCGTGCCCCCTTGTGGGGCTCATGTGGATTTGTTTGCCCTACCTCCAGTCCTATGACTTCCATTTCGTGGAGAGAAAAAATAAGAGAAGAAGTTTCATCGCGTTATCATATGAAGCTGTCGTCACCTCATCTTCTTTAATCGGAGGACTAATCTGGAGTCTGTTCGGGGCACTGCAGAGGGGGCTTCGTTGCTATCGTCATCATCAACCCTTCTTCATCGTCAATTCCATGATGCTCACCACTGGGAGTGAGTAATTCCTTCGCAGGCTTGCTGGACGGTGATGGAGGTGGATGAGATTTGTCATATAATCAAGCTAATTTGTTAGAACCATAGACCCCATGATGACAATAATTGGGATATTGTCCGGGGCCGATTGTAATTTGAGGAGTTCATGTTGTCACCATATGTTAATGCTGTGATCCTATTCTCTATTAAAAGGGGGCCTTAATACCCCTTATATTTTCTTATGGATCCCGCTGCCACGGGAGGGTAGGACAAAAGATGTCATTCAAATTATTATTATAAGCACGTATGACTATATACAGAATACATGCCTACATTGAGTTGATGAATTGAAGCTATTGTGTATAGCTACTAGTGGTTGGGGCGCCACCGGGTGGCGCCGCTTGAGGTGTGCATGTCCGCTGCCAGGTAGGTGGCCGCACTTTTCATTCCCCTTTTGGTGCTATGGGTAGAACATATACATGGAACTGCCGATCAACTCATGTGGACTTTGATTACAGTTCAAGCTGAGCAATGTAAGTAGTAGTTACAGGACCAACAAAAATGCATTACTTGCAATGTATATTCATAAAATAAATCAGAGATGTTATTAATAGGTAGGCTTATATGAACACAGAGTAGCGGTCTTATGTACCAACAAAGACTTATACCTATAGAGATGATCGGTAGCTGAGATGCGCCTTGCTGCTCTTGAGGCGGAATCAGGCGCACTAATCATGCCGCTGCATTTTTAGCTTCTCTCAGATGACATCACACATAGTTTAGTAAAATGCTTGAGAAATATATATAAATCTTCTCCACTTGTAGCATGTCAAATTGTAGGAGAATACTTATAAGGCATATAAGCAGGTACACGAAGCAATGAATACAATTAAGAATACTCTCAACAAGGCTCGTAATAACTATAACCCCACTATGCTGTCAAAAATATATAATAAAAACCATAGATGAACTAAAACGTTCAAACACATGTGTATGCGTGTAAAATTTAAACTGAATCTTCATTAGTAGCATTCCATGGTTGCCAACCCTTTAGCTATAGTCATTTCTCCCACAATAGGTTCCCCAATCAAAATTGGACTATTCTTTGTCCCCAAAACAAAATCCGAATGCACCAACAAACTGAGCTAGGAAAAAGAAATGAAGAATCTGTAACATGAAAAGCCGGTCGTCGATTTGCACCTCTGATCGTTGCCTTGTACCTATGCTTAAATTGTTGTTGACCTACCTAAACGGGACCACCCAATATTAAACTTCAAAACTGAGGTAGCTAATCTGAAATCTATAATATCTAAATAGTTCATCCCCACTATTCTATTTCTCTTGACATGCAGCCTATCCACATCAGCAAGACGACCACATCAGCGATTCACTAGACTTACATACAGAAGGGACCCACGATGAGCTGAAATGGCCACATCACCGTCAGTTACCAGCTGAAAAGGGAACGTGCCACAGGCTAGGCATGCGTTCTCAGCCTTTCCCGGATCCATTTGCCCCCTCCCCTTCCGACCCTCAATCTTTTCTCACGCCGCAGGTCATAGCCAGAGGAGCTATGCTCCGACGCCTCCTCGCGCCAGCGGTCTGTGGTCAGGAGGAGCGGCCTCGGATGGATCGGACACGGCCATACCGGGGATAGCAGGAGGAGCGGCCTCTGATAGATCAGACACGGCCATCCCGACGCGGCCCCGGTTGCAGCAGGAGTTGACCCCTCACGACATTGCTCTGCTCCGACCCCTCCTCGCGTAGGCGTCCTCCCCACGCCTGTGGCTAGAGCAGGAAGAGGACTGGATCGGACACAGCCATCCCGGCTTGGCCTGGTTCCAGCGGGAGTTGATTTAGTTTCTGTAATTTGCGGCAGGTGAGCGAAAGCGGATTCGACAGGGGCGGCGAACAAGGTGAAGGTCCCCAAGTATGTATTTATTTGCGTTATTAGGCCTACAATTTATGTCCGCAGTAAAAAGAAGGCCATTGGTGCTAGCCCATCGCTCAAGTAGTAGCAGCAATCATATATGAAAAGTCTAATACATCTCCGTAACCCACGCATTGACTCGCGGGATCCAGGAATACGCGCATGCATCGCCATCACGGATGCAGCAGGCGCCACCTTTTCATCTCACGCCCAGATCGTGGCAGATGAACCAGGAGAGCTTCTTCAGGAGGAGGCCGGGATATCAAGGGACGCGGTGTGGGCCGGAGATCAGCGGCGGATCGGTGCCGCTGTCTTTCAATTATGGGAAACACTTACTATCAGTGGGCTGATAGGAGGCCAACGTCAGACCAATCGACGACCATTGAATCAATAGAGATCTGACGGTCACATATTGTGCTCCAAATATTGTTTACAAAAAACGAAATCCCCCGGCCAGGAACTAACTACCCGCAAACCCCGCACGTAACTTCTCCCTATTTACTCTCCTCATATCTCTCCCGATTCCATTCCCTGCCAGCCCACGCACCTCCCAGATCTTCATCTCCCCCGGCCTTGCTCACACCTGCATCTCATCATTGTCGAGCAGCACGGCCACTTCACCGGCCACTTCCGTCTCATCCATCAAGCTGGCCAGTAGCACCGCTGCTCAGACGCTAAAGTGGTGCTCATCTCCAACTAAGGTGGCTGGTGTGGTTGTCTAACCATGCTTCAGGAGGATCAGGTTACAAGAATCAGCACGCATCCCTTTTGGATGTTCCTTTTGTCAATTCATAAGGCCCATGCAGGTACTATTTTGTTTTTCAAACGGATCCTGTACTATTTTGAGATTGTATGAGTATATGCTTGCAAATTTCCATGGCACGTATTATATTGCTTCTACCTGACATACAATCCCCTTCATACATACATAGCTGTAGTTCTCTTGACCAATGTCTCCACAAAAAAACTGTAGTTCTTGACCGTGTATGGTTTGCTTTACATGTTTCCATACATGCGCTTCACAAAGGTGTTCAGCTTTTGCTTCATTTGCATGCTACGTAATGTTTTATAGGCGCTTGTGTTTGAACTCAATTCAAACAACTCATTTTTTAATTTCTGCAGGGTCGTCAATAGCGGAAGAACATGCCATGCCGCCCGTGTGCTCACAATGATCAATATTAGGCGTGGTCCGCAACGTTAGATCAATTTGGAAGAAAATTAGCATGTCACACACTCGGTGGCCACATGTCAAGATTGTTGGCCCCTTAATGGCGTCGGACGTCTGCGACGTTGGCAACCGTAGATTTGTGGGAGAAATGAAGGCACGCCAACAGTAGGTCGGACATATGGTTGGATGGAGCATAGAGGAGAACTACAGATTAAGGAAAGCATGATTTGTGTTTGAAGCATTACTCGATTTGATTAATTCATCATTCATTGTGCTTCCAGATGAGATTTTCTTTGCGAAGCAATTTTTTTCATTATTCATCAAGATTGTATCAATTGCAATTACTAATTGGTTGGAAGAAATTTTGTAAGTGATGGAAGCACGTAGATTGATGCTTTGAAACAAGCTAAGAAATAAGTTTTTTCTAAACAATGCGTCATCATTCATGTTGTGCTTTCCATGTGATTTCTTTTCGCGACAAAATTTTCTTTTATTTGAAGAATATCACGCTTCACATGCAATTTTATTAATACTATTTGGTTGAAAGCAATTTCATAGTTGATGGAAGCATAGAGACTGATGCTTTTGAAACAAGCCGGAAATATGTTTTTTTTTTAACAATGCGTCATCATTCATGTTGTGATTCCACGTGATTTCTTTTGCGAATTTTTTTTCTTTATTTGAGAAAATATCGTGTCACATGCAATTTTATACTATATGGTTGGAAGCAATTTTATAGTTGATGGAAGCACCGAGACTGGATGCTTTTGAAACAAGTTGGAAATATGCTTTTTTTTCTAACAATGTGTCATCATTCATGTTGTGCTTCCACGTGATTCGCTGCATGGCAAAATTTTCTTTATACTAAAAGATTGTTTTCTTTTGGCAAATTTCATTACTAGTTGGTTGGAAACAATTTTATAGTTGATGGAAGCACCAGGTTGATACTTTCTGAAAACAAGTCAGAAAAAATACTTTTTTTTATTTTGAAGCAAACAAATCATCATTTGTTTGGTTGGATGAATTCTCAGTCGATGGAACAATGCTTCCGGCACAAAATATTTGTCACTAGGATATAGCTGGAAGCAAATATTAGAAACGAAGCTGGAAGCAAATATTCAGTGTCACATGCTCATGCTTCCTTGACTGGGGAAGGATTGTACAATTAGTGGAGGACAGAGAGGTTGAAGCGGTGGAGATGCTGCCATGCTACAGGATTCAGTTACCAGAAGCACGTAATTAGGTGGAGGAAAGAAGACAATTCAACGCCCTGACTCGTTCCTACTAGATCGGACGAACAGCATTGTTTTAATCCTAGGGTCGCCAACTAGTCTGATAGAATACAAGTAGCAGTAGTCTGATGGCTAGTGCTCCCCTTCAATTATAGAGCTGAGTATTACCGGCCGGTCGACATCTTCCATTATTTTGTACAATTAATTGTTCCGATTCAACAGTCTGATACTGAAGTTCTTGTGGTATTATAGATCTCTAAGAAGAAGTTGAAAGAAGCCTTGGTACTGCTCATGGCAGTTAGTCTCTAGATGAACTGATCAGTGATGGCATAATTGGGTAATTAACTCTTCATTTAATCATCAGCACAACTGGTTGTGAGTACTACCTCCGTTTCAGTTTACAAGTCCTGCGCGTATACCTAGGTTGTTAATTTTATCACCCTAATATAAACTATATAACACAAAAATTATACATTTTGAAAGTAGAAACTCCAAAGTTTATGTTGGTATCTTTTTTTGTAATATATGACTTGTATTAGGTTGGTCAAATTGGACAACTCTAGGGGTACGCTAAGACGCCCTAACTAAACTGAGAGAGAGTAGGTAGTAACTTTAGACTATCGGCGGCACCATAAATTTGGTTTTTAAAGATATGAAGGTATTTAAGCTTGAAGGTATGAAGAAATATTTTCCTCATCACTCATATATGGATTTGCGTTTCATCTATCTAATTTCTCATATACTCCCATTTATAGTAACAATCTTACCATAGTCATAACAAGAACTCCAAAATGTGAATGCAACTATGCATTTTGGATGCAAACTATTTTCTTAGGACTATTCCCGGAGTCTTCTTGTTCCTTTTGGTACCTCCAAAATAATATACTTCTTGCTATTGTGTACTTCAAGCATGACATTAAACATGACTTTGCATAACGCACTGTTGTCTTCTACTTTCTTCATAGTTCATTTATTTCTTTGATGTTTATGTTGAGGCCCTGGACTGATTTGGCCGTCGATTGATGATATTGCTTGCTAACATTGGAGTTCTTTGAGCTACATGCCTGTCCTCAAGACCTTGAGCCAGTGGGTCTATTGTATGGTAATATTTTTTCATATCTTAACATTTTTTTTTTATCGGTTAGATCAGCTTAATTGGGTTCCATTATTCTTCTAGGTTATATGTTCCTTGAACTGTAGAATTAGCAGTCCTGTTTCGGAAATAAACAATTGGTTCAGCTTAATGTGATTTGACCATGGTTGCCCCTTTGATGATTCTTCTAAACTATTGTTCCTGTCAGACGTTAACTTAGTTTTCAGCTTTTGATTTATTTACATGCATAGCCGCGTAATAGACATGAATCATTTTAGGTTTGGACCTTTTCTTGATTGATGCGTCTCTTTCAATTTTAATTCTTATGTTTTCACATTTGTTGTACCAAATATAGATTTTGCTCAATTTGTTTTTTTTCTGGTACTATGTATGTGGTTGCAGTGATTTGGGTCAATGTCTTAGCCCTCGATTTGGAATGTTAATAGAGAATATACTCCTGGATGTTTTTTGAGTGGCATTTCTATATGTCGCCATTCCTTACCAATATTAACGCATTTTGCACCCCTTTTTTTAATAACATTGTTGTTTTTTGAAGTCTATTTTGCATATAGACATGGAATGTTCTCAAAGTTTATTCCTATATATAGCCTGCATAGGTTTGTATAGTTCGAGTAGAGATTATCTGGTCATACTAAGTAACATGAGAAGACGTTTTTCTAAATTTGCATGTTAGTTAATCATGAGTTTATTCTTAATTTCAAGTAGGTGAGAAACTATTGCATCAATGGCTTATCGATGATACTTTCTCTTTGCTTTTCCTTCCCTTTTCTTTTTTTAATTTGAAAATTCTTCATGTAGCTGGATTGAGTGTTATATCGTCCGCCGCAACATCGCTGGAAATCATCTAGTTATGAAAAGGCTATACCCTATGACCTGAT
>CM038673.1:253828814-253830184 GCA_021605145.1 Aegilops bicornis
ACAACAAAGAATAACAACAAAAGAATAACAACAAAGAAGAACAACATCAACAACAACAAGAATAAAGAATAACAACAAAGAATAACAACAAAGAATAACAATAAAGAATACGACAACGACAACGACAACGATAAACGACAACGACAACGACAACGATAACGACAATAACAACGACAACAACAACAACAACAATAAACAACAACAAGAATAAACAACAAAGAATAAACAACAAAGAATAACAATAAAGAATAAATAACAAGAATAACAACAAAGAATAAATAACAGAATAACACCAAGAATAACACCAAAGAATAACACCAAAGAATAACAATAAAGAATAAATAACAATAAATAACAACAAGAATAACAACAAAGAAGAACAACATCAACAACAAGAATAACAACAAGAATAAAGAATAAAGAATAAAGAATAAAGAATAAACAATAAAGAATAACAACAAGAATAACAACAAAGAATAACAACAAGAATAACAACAACAACAAAGAATAAAGAATAACAAATAAAGAATAACACCAAAGAATAACAACAAAGAATAACGACAAGAATAACACCAAGAATAACAACAAAGAATAAACAACAAAGAATAAATAACAAGAATAAATAACAAGAATAACAACATCAATAAAGAATAAAGAATAAAGAATAAAGAATAAAGAATAAAGAATAAAGAATAAAGAATAAAGAATAAAGAATAAAGAATAACAACAAGAATAACAACAGAATAACAACAACAACAACAACAACAACAACAACAACAACAACAACAACAACAACAACAACATCAACAACAACAACAACAACAACAACAACAACAACAACAACAACAACAACAACAACAACAACAACAACAACAACAACAACAACAACAACAACAACAACAACAACAACAACAACAACAACAACAACAACGACGACAACAACGACGACGACAACAACAACGACAACAACAACAACGACCAACGGAGCCATACAATCTATCTAGTAGTGTGCCATGGCACGGTACTCCGCTTCGGCAGGTCAGAGCTGCAAGGAGAGACTCGGTTATGGCGCGATAAAGAGCCCCTAGATAGGAGCAATCCGTTCCACCACTCCTGAGAATTTAGGGCATAATCACCCGCGGAGCAACTGGGTCGGAAGGCGGCGGGGGAAGGAAGGGGACACTGGGCGGGATCTTTCAGCAGCGAATTCCCCATACAGATAGAGGCGCCTATCAAAAAGATACTCCGAAGGCTTTCATGAACTGAAGCTCGTAGAAATCCTTCCTATCCGCCTAGTTACCTATCCGGACTTGTGGAGCAGTAAGGCCTCGCAGAGCGTCAACACCGAGACATTGTAGAGCAACGTCTTG
>CM038673.1:257981285-257988785 GCA_021605145.1 Aegilops bicornis
ATCAAAGCGTATATTCCAACTCCGAGAGGCTTGCACGAGTCCATAAGTGGATCAAGCTGGAGCTTGCACACTTTGTTAGCACCTTTAGGATCGACAAAAACCTTACGGTTGCATCATATACAACTCTTCTCTAATAAATCCATTAAAGGAATGCAGTTTTGATAGCCATTTGCCAAATTTAAGTAATCATAAAATGCAGCAATTGCTAACATGATTGAGACAGGACTTAAGCATCGCTTTCTGGTGAGAAGGTCTCATCGTATTCAACTCCTTGAACTTGTCGAAAACCTTTCGCAACAAGTCGAGCTTTGTAGTCAGTAACATTACCGTTAACGTCAGTCTTCTTCTTGAAGATCCATTTATTCTCTATGGCTTGCCAATCATCGGGCAAGTCAACCAAAGTCCACACTTTGTTCCCATACATGGATTCCATCTCAGATTTCATGGCCTCAAGCCATTTCACGGAATCTAGGCTCATCATAGCTTCCTCATAGTTAAATGGCTCGTCATGGTCTAGTAACATGGCTTCCACAACAGGATTACCGTACCACTGCAGTGCGGAACATACTCCAGTTGACCCTACGAGGTTCGGTAGTAACTTGATCTGAAGTTTCATGATCATCATCATTAACTTCCTCACTAATTGGTGTAGGCATCACGGGAACGATTTACTGTGATGAACCACTTTCCAATTCGGAGGAAGGTACAACTACCTCATCAAGTTCTACTTTCCTCCCACTAACTTCTTTCGAGAGAAACTCCTTCTCTTTAAAGGATCCATTCTTAACTTAGCGAATATCTTGCCTTCGGATCTGTGATAGAAGGTGTACCCAACATGATTTCCTTTGGGTATCTTATGAAACGCATTTCTCGGGTTGGGTTCGAGCTTATCGGGAGTTGAAGCTTTTCACATAAGCATCGCATGACCCCAAACTTTAAGAAATGACAGCTTTAGGTTTCTTGCCAAACCACAGTCCATATGGTGTTGTCTCAGCAGTTTAGATGGTGCCCTATTTAGCGTGAATGCATCCATCTCTAAAGCATAACCCCAAAATGATAGTGGTAAATCGGTAGAGACATCATAGATCGCACCATATCTAATAAAGTATAGTTTACGACATTAGGACACACCATTCTGTTGTGGTGTTCGGTGGGCGTGAGTTGGGAAAACTTATTCCACATTGTTTCAAATGAAGACCAAACTCGTAACTCAAATATTACGCCTCCATGATCAGATCGTAAAACTTTATTTTCTTATTCACGATGATTTTCTACTTCACTATGAAATTCTTTGAACTTTTCAAATGTTTGGGACTTATATTTCATTAAGTAGATATAACCATATCTGCTCAAATCATCTGTGAAGGTCGAGAAAATAACGATGCCCGTCATGAGCCTCAACACTCATCGGACCACATACATCGGTATGTATTATTTCCATAAGTCGGTTGGCTTTCGCTCCATTGTTAGGAGACGAGTCTTAGTCATCTTGCCCATTAGGCATGGTTTTGCAAGCATCGAGTGATTCATAATCAAGTAATTCCAAAAGCCCATCCGCATGGAGTTTCCCTCATGCACTTTACACCAATATGACCCTAAACTTGTGATTACACAAATAAGTTGCATTATCATTATTAATTTTGCATCTTTTGGCTTCAATATTATGAATATGTGTCTCACCACGACCGAGATTCAAAAAAATAGACCACTCATTAAAAGTGCATGACCATAAAAGATATGACTCATATAAATAGAACAACCACTATTCTCTGATTTGAATGAATAACCGTCTCGCATCAAAAAAGATCTAGATATAAAGTTCATGCTCAACGCTGGCACCAAATAACAATTATTCAGGTCTAAAACTAATCCCGAAGGTAGATATAGAGGTAGCGTGCCGACGGCGATCACATCGACCTTGGAACCATTTAAACCGCATCATCACCTCGTCCTTAGCCAATCTTCGTTTAATCTGTAGCCCTGTTTGATTGCAAATAAGAGCAATAGAACCGATTATCAAATACCAGGCGCTACTACGAGCATTAGTAAAGGTACACATCAATAACATGTATATCAAATATACCTTTCACTTTGCCATCCTTCTTATCATAAATACTTGGGCAGATTCGCTTCCGGTAACCAGGGTCCCTTGCGATGAAAAGCACTTTCGGTTTCAGGGCTTGGAGGTCCGGACTTGGGCTTCTTAGTTGAGCAGCAATTTTCTTGCTATTCTTCTTGAAGTTCCCCTTCTTCCCTTGCCCTTTTCTTGAAACTAGTGGTCTTGTTAACCATCAACACTTGATGCTCCTTCTTGATTTCTACCTCCATTGACCTTAAGCATTGCGAAGAGCTTCGGGAATTGTCTTTTCCATCCCTTGCATATTATAGTTCATCACGAAGTTATAGTAACTTGGTGATAGTGACTAGAGAACTTTGTCAATCACTATCTTATCTGGAAGATTAACTCCCACATGATTCAAGCGATTCTAGTACCCAGACATTGTGAGCACATGCTCATTAGCTGAGCTATTCTCCTCCATCTTGTAGGGAAAGTACTTGTCAGAGATCTCATACCTCTCGACACGGGCATGAGTAGGAAATACCAATTTCAGTTCTTGGAACATCTCATATGCTCCATGGCGTTCAAAACATTTTTTAAGTCCCGGTTCTAAGCTGTAAAGCATGGTGCACTAAACTATCAAGTAGTCATCATATCGAGCTTGCAAAATGTTCATAACATCTGCATCTGCTCACCTTGGAGTTTGTCACCTAGTGGTGCATCAAGGACATAATTCTTAAATGCGACAATGAGGGTAATCCTCAGATAACGGACCCGATCCGCATCATTGCTACTATCATCTTTCAACTTAGTTTCTCTCTAGGAACATATAAAAAATAAAAGCAGGGAGCTATACATGAGCTATTGATCTACAACATAGATATGCAAATACTATCGGGACTAAGTTCATGATAAATTAAGTTCAATTAATCATATTAGCAAGAAATCCCTTAGATAGACATCCCTTGAGTCATCTAAATGATCACGTGATCCATATCAACTAAACCATGTCGATCATCACGTGAGATGGAAGTAGTTTTCAATGGTGAACATCTCTATGTTGATCATTATCTACTATATGATTCACATTACGACCTTTCAGGTCTCCGGTGTTCCGAGGCCAAGCCAATACATGTACATGCTAGGCTCGTCAAGTTTAACGAGTATTCCTTACGTGCAAAACTGTCTTGCACCCGTTGTATGTGAACATAGAGCTTATCACACCTGATCATCACGTGGTGTCTCGACACGACAAGCTGTCATAGCAGTGCATACTCACGGAGGAGAACACATATACCTTGAAATTTTTAGTGAGGATCATCTTATAATGCTCTGCCGTACTAAGCAAAATAAGATGCATAAAGATAAACATCACATACAATCAAAATATGTGACATGATATGGCCATCATCATCTTGTGCCTTTGATCTCCACCTCCAAAGCAAATCACATGATCTCCATCGTCACCGTCTTGATACCTTGATCTCCATCGTGGCGTCGTTGTCGCTTCGCCAACTATTGCTTCTACTTCTCGCTACCGCATAGTGATAAAGTAAAGAAATTACATGGCGATTGCATTTCATACAATGGCGACAACCATAAGGCTCCACCGCGATTTGCGATAACTTCTACAAAACATGATCATCTCATACAATAACATATCTCATCATGTATATATCACATCCACAACATACCTGCAAAAAACAAGTTAGAGCGTCCTCTACTTCGTTGGTATTGCAAGTTTTACGTGGCTGCTACGGGCTTCTAGCAAGGAGCGTTCTTACCTACGCATCAAAACCACAACGATTTTAGGTCAAGTGTGTTGTTTAACCTTCAACAGAATGACCCATAGTCATTCAGTTCAACTAAAGTTGGAGAAAGCAGAGACACCCTTGACCACCTTTATGCAAAACAAGTTGCGTAATACATCGGTGACCGGTCTCATGAGCGTGGTCATGTAAACAAAAGGTTGATGGGGCGCTTCATCCAACAATACATGAATCCAAATAATAAATAGTTGGTGGTAAAACATTATGACTATTATAGCCCACATCTTTATTCCTCATTATATCATCTACACATAGACCTCGCTGAGGATGCCTTCTGTTGGGGAGCGTAGCATGCAATTTCATAAAATTTCCTCGATCCGCATAAGATCTATCTAGAGATGCATAACAGCGCAGAGGGAGAGAAGTGTCCACACCCTCGTGGGCCCAGAAAAGCGGAAGTGTTAGGTTACTTGTGATTGATGTAGTGAAACGTCTTCATGATCCAAGCGATGTAAGTACCCCGAGCGTCGCGGCTTGACCTCCGGGCTCAACACACGTTCAGCTTCGATGGCCGTCCTCAAACTCTTGATCCAATGAGAGAGGTTCGAGGGAGAGTTTAAATCGGCGCAACCCGGCGTGGTGGCGGTGATAGTGATGTGATCGTCACGCAGGCTTACGCCTAAGCTTGCTACGACGTTGTGTGAACGGAGGAAGTAGAGAAGCGATGGAGGGGGCTGCCGCACATGACTAAGAGATCAATTGTTGTTCTTTGGGGTGCCCCTGCCCCATATATAAAGGAGGGAGGAAGGGAAGGCGGCCCGGCACAGAGGGGGCGCGCCATAGGAGGGGGTCCACTAGGCTCACTCCTGAAATGGTCCTAATCCCCCTCTTTTCCTTCTTCTGGAGGGAAAAAGGGGGGGAAGGAGGAGAGGGAAAGAAGAGGAAGAGGAAAGAGGGTCGCACCTCCACCTGATCAATCCCACACTCCCCATGGGAGGGGCTGATCACCTGTGGGCTGTCCTCCCCATCCCCTATGGCCCATGAGGCCCAACAATTCCCAGGAGGTTCTGGTAACCTCGGTACTCCGAAAATGCGAACCATTACATGAAACCATTTCGGTGTCCGTATACTATCATCCAATATATCAATCTTTACCTCTCGACCATTTAAGGGATTCCTATAAATCAAATCCGTTATCTCATCCGGGAGTCTAAAAAAACTTCGGTCACCAAAACACATAACTCATAATACAAATAGTCATCGAACTTTAAGCATGCGGACCCTACGGGTTCGAGAACTACGTAGACATGACCGAGACACATCTCCGGTCAATAACCAACCCGGAACGGATGCTCATAATGGTTCCTACATATTCTCTGAAGATCTTTGTCGGTCATTCCTTAATAACAACATACATTATTCCCTTTGTCATCGGTATGTTACTTGCCCGAGATTAGATCGTCAAATCGGTATCCATCATACCTAGTTGAATCTAGATGCAATCGCAAGTCTCTTTACACGATACGTAATGCATCATCTCGTAAATAACATTGTTAGTCACATTGCTTACAAGGCTTATAGTGATGTGCATTACAAAAGAGGGCACAGTAGATACCTCTCCGATACTTGGAGGTAATAAATCCTAATCTTGATCTATGCGAACCCAACCAATACGCTTCGGAGACACTTGTAGAGCATCTTTATAATCACCCAGATTACGTTGTAGATGCTTTGATAGCACACAAGGTGTTCCTCCATTATTAAAGAGTTACATAGTAGTCTCAGATTAGAGGAACATGTATAAGTCATGAAGAAAGCAATAACAATAAAACGCGATCATTATGCTAAGCTAATGGATGAGTCTTGTCCATCACATAATTCTCTAATGATGTGGTCCCGTTCATCAAATGACAACACATGTCTATGAATTAGGAAGCTTAACCATCTTTGATTAACGAGCTAATCAAATCAGAGGCATACTAAAGGGACCTCTATTTTTCTCTATGTATTCACACATGTACTAAGTTTAGGATTAGCCACAATTCTAGCATGAATAATAATCATTTATCATGACATAAGAAAATATAAATAACAGCTTTATTATTGCCTCTGAGGCATATTTCCTTGAGTGCTTTGTGATGGGTTCAATTCATGTGTCCTCACCCAAAGGATGAGAGTGAGGCACGTATTGTATTGTTGCCATTAAGGATAAAAATATGGGGTTTATATCATATTGCTTGAGTTTATCCTCTACATCATGTCATCTTGCTTAGGCGTTACTCGTTCTTATGAACTTAATACTCTAGATGCAAAGTGTGAGTCACGATGTGTGGAGTAATAGTAGTAGATGCGAATCATTTTGGTCTACTTGTCACAGACATGATGCCTATATTCATGATCATTGCCTTAGATATCGTCATAACTTTGCGCATTTTTATGAATTGCTCAACAGTAATTTGTTTACCCACGGTATGTTTTATTCAAGAGAGAAGCCTCTAGTGAAACCTATGGCCTTCGGGTCTATTTTCCATCATAAAATTTCAGATCTATAAAACCAAAAACCTAAAAATACCTTGCTGCAATTTATTTGTATTTACTTTATTTTGCCTTTTACTTATCTTTGTATCTATCTCTATTAGATCTCACTTTTGCAAGTGACCGTGAAGGGATTGTAGCCCCTTTTTCGCATTGCATGCAAGTATTTGATAGTTTGTGCAGGTGCTATATTGGGGACTTGCTTGTGCCTCCTACTGGATTGATACCTTGGTTCTTAACTGAGGGAAATACTTATCTCTACTTTTTTGCATCACCTTTCCTCTTCAAGGGAAAAATAAACGCAAGCTCTAGAAGTAGAAGGAAGAATTTCTAGCGCCATTGTCGGGGAGGTTCTACATCAAGCCTACCAAGTACCTATCATAAACCCTCATCTCTTGCATTTACATTATTTGCCATTTGCCTCTCATTTTCCTCTCCCCACTTCTAAAATGTTTTCAAAAAACACAAAAACATTTGCCTTTTTATTTACATTCTTTCTGTATGCCTTTTTGCTCGTTTGCTATCTTCGCTTGTGTTGCCATGTGCCTTATATTTGCTTGCATCTTTGCTTGCTAAAAATCTATTGATATGGATCCACTTAAAGTTTTCTACTTGGATCATCTTCAATCCATATGTGCTTGTGTTGAAACCCCAACTAGTTTAGTTGATGGAAAATCCTTAGATGAGCATGATCATTTTGTGCATAATCGTTTGTCTCAAGAGGGGGGACTCTTATGGAATCAAATAAATTGTTTGTTATGCTATGCTTGGAATCTATGTGAAATTTATGATTTTACTTATTGCTCGGAGAACCCTAAAAAACACCGTCCCTACCTATGTGAGTTTAATGATAATGAAATTCTATCTTCTTATGCCAAAGGTGTTTATAGTTACTATGGTATCGAACAAATTGAAAAGAAGAAGAAGAAGAAGAAGAAGAAGAAGAAGAAGAAGAAGAAGAAGAAGAAGAAGAAGAAGAAGAAGAAGAAGAAGAAGAAGAAGAAGAAGAAGAAGAAGAAGAAGAAGAAGAAGAAGAAGAAGAAGAAGAAGAAGAAGAAGAAGAAGAAGAAGAAGAAGAAGAAGAAGAAGAAGAAGAAGAAGAAGAAGAAGAAGAAGAAGAAGAAGAAGAAGAAGAAG